>JBBMOE010000045.1:449132-1017495 GCA_037975065.1 Chaetodon trifasciatus
CTCTCTCTCTCTCTCTCTCTCTCTCTCTCTCTCTCTCTCTCTCTCTCTCTCTCACCCTCTCTCTCTGTCTCACCCTCTCTCTCTGGTCTGGTTGGTTTGGGTCATTCCTCTTTAATGAATGCATATTAGAGGAAAACATGTGTAATGTGAATATTTTTTTTTTCCTTTCTTACAGAAACGTCACAATGCTGACAGTGTTGTCAACAAAAAGGAATGTCAAGGTATTGAAATAAGAGAGCACACTTATGTATTTAGTGTAGAAGTATTAACATTGCTCACATGTGCTTGTAACATGGCTAAAAAAAACATTAATGTGGGTTTGTCATGTGTTCTATAACAACTCTTATTGTTCTTTTCCCTGTCTTGTTTTCTTCCTGTTTCTGTGTCACCATAACTTCCCCCATCTCTCTCGTTACTCACCACAGTGTTGAGAAATGGTGCCTGGGAGATTGTGCACTGGGAGAAGGTATGTACCCGCAGTGTGTCACTAATGGTCATTTTTACCAGTTCACATTCTTTTTTTAATTTAGAGCTGAACGCTGAAAGCAGATCGCTCATTCGACCACTTTCTCCATCTATTGTTCCGATGTCAGCTGGAGAAATCTCACACATACTGTGCACCCACACACACACACTCTGACCTCTCTAGTATCCAGCCACTAATTAATCCAGCGTTTCCATGTGGACGGTCATTAGAAGGCGATGCTGGAGGACAAAGAGAAGCTTCCTCTCTACCCTAATAATGAAACTATTTGATTACTGTGGCTGGAACAATTTCCCTAAAAGCAGAAGGTGTGGAGAAAATAACACCAGACAGTGCAGAAATGACACAGATTTGGACTGTTTGATAATGAACAACACTGCCTCACCCAGTCAAAGGTACATTCAGCATGCAGCAGAGCAATATAAGCTGACAACTGACGGAGAAGCAAGAGCTGATTTGTTAAATGAAGTATTTGTTCTTGAGAACTAACTGAGCAGCAGGAGATGCAGAGTCTGTGTAAACATGTTGTCATCTCGACTCCTTGGCTGATAATTTCTTATTATTACGGCACCAGAATGATCATACATTAAGACGAATGCGAAACAGACAAATAGACAAACAGATAGATGGTTGTGTGCATCAGTTATCGCAGAGGAAATTCAGTGACACCACATATAAGACACAATACAGGCTGAAATATGTGGTCGTGCATTATAGCTGCTGAAGGAGGGGGTGTGGGAGGTGTGATTAGGAACTTTTTAAAAGACCTTTTGTGCATCAGAGTGATGTGATGCACCTCAGAAATTCACTGACAAACATATTTGATTCATGCATTGACTTGTTTCCTTCAGGGATAAAATCAGTGTATTACTTGCTGGTATGTAAATGTCCCTCCCTTTCATACACACAGAAATTCTCTCTAAGCTTTAAATAATTGATGCTTTTGACATCTTCATCATGCATATTCTAAAAGGGGCTTCTCTCTCAAGTTTGGTCTCAGAGTTTCTTTAACTAGTCACATTTTCAGGGCAGCTCATCTGAGGCCAGAATGATTCCTTGATTTTGTTTCGTTTTTTTGACAAATATGTATCATTATTATGATAACTGTGTCAGTCTCCATGGTTTTGGGAACAAACCTTTTTAGTTGTGGATCGTGCATTGCATGTAATCCTGTTCTTCAGCTACAGTAGATTTTGTTCTACTGTAGAATATAAAATGTTAGTATTGCTGGTTTGCCCCTGTTCCCTCATAATTAACTGTATGGCCTTTTTTATGTACTCACTGATACTTGTTTGCCCATCTTTTCCTTTGTGATAAAAGAAACTAGAATGGCCTTCTCTTTAAATATTTAATTATGTAGTTTGTTAATTTTGATTGCTGCTTTTCTGTTAATGCCATTGCCCTTGATCAGAATAAATTCTGAATAATTATTTTTTTATTTACATCAGTGGCTAAAAACATAATCACGCAGGAAGACAGCAGACTTTCTGTGCAGCCGCGAGGAGCTCGTTTTGAAAGTCACGACTCATTTTTTACCTCTTTTTAATGATGAAAAGTTCAGTAAATACAGTTATTTCCTCTGAAGTTGTTGAATGATGGAGTGGTAGCACCTGTTAATGTGAAGTCCAGCAGCAGTGGAAAGAAGACTGCAGGTGTTTCTTCAGTGTTTTCTCATCAGTACAGTTCAGTGTACTCTGCTTTCTGCTTTAATGTGCTTAACTTTTTTTCTTGCAAGCTGTGCATTTATACTCCTGATGTAGAAGTCATGTCTCCATTTATGCTGTTTTATGGGCCTTGCACAGCAGTAACCAGATTATTTTCACAGGTTGAGGTGGGCGATATTATTAGAGTAAATGGCAGTGATTTCGTTCCCGCGGATGCTGTCATTTTATCGTCCAGGTATAGGAGTCCACCCTGCTGCCAGACTGTCTGGAGCTTCCCCCTTCTTTCTTCTTCTTTTTGCTCTCTCTCAACCCTCCCTAAAGAAGTGATGGTTAGATGACACATTGAGCTAATATTGTCAAAGTGGCTTAAAATCCTGCATTTAAAAATCTGAATTTTCCATTTTGTTGAGTAATTCATAACTTTAAGCGTCCAGTAATGGTGCTGTGTATCCTCCGACAACCATCATTTCTCTAGGTGGGACAGTGGTAATGTGATTTTGGATTAGAATTTATCAGCCATGTCAACATAAACCTACCTACCTCCTTCACCTTTTCAAAACGCCATTTGGACATGCTATGGAGGGGGCTTACATGGATTCTGTATCCCTCTTTAAAGATTATTTAAGTTCAGATTTATCACAAATTGCTTTCAGATTGCAGGTATTTTCAAAAATCTCTTCAATTGGCACGATTTCAATCACAACCTTGTTCTGAATATATTATTTTTTCTTTTAAAACTGATTTAGCATATCATGTTTTCTAAATGGTTTTGTGAAAAGGAGAACAGATGACCAATCATACCCTCTGATCACACAGGACTGATCATTGTGCTCTTCTCATCTCCCTGGAACTGAAACACTTGTCTATCTCCCTTATCTGTTTGCTGTTTGTTTGTCTGTCTGTCTGTGTTTCCTTTGTTTTTATCCTCTCCATCCCTCCTTGTTTTTCCTCATCCTCTCCTCTCCTGCCCCGTGCGAACAACTGCCACACTCCCTCTCTCTCGCCCCCTGCTGGTGCGTGGTTGGTAATATCAGGTGGCTGTTGGGGAAGTAGTCAGAGCTGCAAATGGGGATCACCTCCCGGCTGACCTCGTCATACTGTCGTCCAGGTCAGGAAACCTGCAACATTACCAACAGAACAGCGGTGGGAGAGATAGGGGCTGTGTGTATCAACTGGGACGAGACATTTCAGCTCCTCTCACTCCAGACACAATATTTTATTTTCCACACTTAAGGAAGGAAGGGGCCTGTGATTACTCTCAGCCACATATTAGAGTGCAGCCGTCAGCAAACACCATGTTCCTTTCCTTTTTTCTTCTTTTTCTCTACATTGTGGTTTGGCCGCCATAACACTGTCGTTAATACAGTCATTTTACTTTATTATGTTGTATTTTGTTTTACGACGGAACATGTACAGTAGACCCTTTTCAGTGTTTGGCTGAGACTTCTAACACCGCTCAGAGTGAATGGAGACGTCTAGTATTACAGCACAGGCGCACATGCTGCCTTTTTATTTTTGGGTGTGAATATATTTTCCATATTCTTGCCCTTGCATGGCTTGTATGGCACCCTGAATGCAACAGTTTAGTTTGATGTGACCGTTTGCATGACGTCATTCCAAGATGTTGAAGAAGCTGAAAAGCTTATGCTTTTCTTCACTTTCCACAACATGTTACTGCCATTTGAACAGGCTTTAGTTCAGGAATTCACAATCAGCATTAAAGCCATGTTTTTCTGTTCTATGAATAGCACCAAGTGTTAGAATTCACTTCCTGCTCATTTCCATGAAACAAAGCTCTCATTTGATGGCTAATAGCGGCAGGTTCCAGACCTCTCATTGATTGTGGTTGGGCTTCAGTGTCCAGATCTCTTTTTGATTTCCCCCTCCACCCTGTGTGTGTTTGGACCAGTCTTCGGTTTGAATAAATCACTCTATTAAAAGAGTAGCTAACCAGGGACCCAGTTCACCTTAAGCACCGGCATGCTCTAAGTCTCTGTCTCTGTGCCCAGAGTCTGTCAGAGGCCCATTTGTCTGCTCTGTTTGTTGTGCTCGGCATGCCTGCTTGCCCATGTCGCCCGACTCTGGTGTTTCCTCTCTCCGCTCTCTGTCCCTCTGCAGTGTATCTTAGCTTTTCTTGAAAGACAGTTACACTCTGGGGTAGCAGCAAACAAAGATGTTTTGTCTGTCTTAAGGATGTTTACTGTGCGTTAAACTGGTAACTTCCACTCTTGATGTAGTTTTATGTTCCTGAGTGACCTTTAGGCTGACATGCAGCATCTTTGTTTGCAGTCATCTAGTCTTATGTAACTGTTGTGTTGTGAACCCCTTTTCAAATCAGATTAAGTAATTGAGACTGATTTGAGATATGTATTGAAAGTGATAAGCTATTATTGGAATATAATAAGTCCCCTTTTTCTTATTGGAATACAATATTATATCAAATTATAATAATAAAATAATGAGCAGCTAAGGTTAGATATGCTGTAATATATGGTTGAATAGCAGCTTATGGCTACTCCAAGTGTCTCTATCCTCTCCCTCTACAACAGTGAACCACAGGGTATGTGCTACATTGAAACATCTAACTTGGACGGAGAAACAAACCTCAAAATCAGACAGGTGATTTATTTTTTTATTCTTTCTTTGTACGAGTTACTGCCCATGCAATGATAACTAGCAACACAAATGGATGAAAGATGAAAACAGGGCTATAATGCCGCTGTAACTACTAACAGGGTCTCCAGATGACTGCAGACATAAAGGACATCGACAGCCTGATGCGCCTCTCTGGCCGGATGGAGTGCGAGAGCCCAAACCGCCATCTGTATGAGTTTGTTGGGAACATCCGCCTGGATAGACACAGGTGGGCTCAGTTGCAGAGCTCCATGCCTGCTTTTCTGCTCCTCTTTCCAGCTCAGTATCCCAATAGCCAGGAGCAGAGCCAATATCAGTGCATTATGAGGTTTTAGGGACGATTTAATCTCTCTGCTGAATAAATGGAAGCACCTGCTTCGGCGAGATTTAATTACGTATATGTTTGGAGGCTTTGAAAGGAAAATGCATTATATGCTGTATGCCTGCTTTTATGATTTCATGGCTTTATTCCAGGAGTTTGGGACAATAAAGCTCTCCTGAATAAGCATTGTCACCCAGAGCTCTACTTGGCTTTTGGCAGGGTTACAGCTTGATGGGCAGAATTTTCAAATTGATGAAAATCTTTTCACAAGTAAAGACTTTTAAACAGGAGACAACTTAAGATGTCAAATCCTAAATGATACTTTAAAGATCATATTTAAATTGTCAATGTAGATTGAGTTGTAGATGGAAAATTGTCAGTATCACAAAATACTAATGACCTAGTGTGTGTTTTTGTGCAATGGCTGCCCTGTCAAGATAGATTACTTAGTGTTGTAATATTGATTACTGGGTATTGTTAGTATTGGCATATTTATGAGTAAGGAATCAGGAAAGCTTATGTTAAATCAGTGATTGTATGTAAGGTCAACACTCATTGATTTAGGGTGATATTGGAAGACTTGAAGCAAACCGATTTTGTGAACAGTAAAAAAAGAAACACGATAATGGATTGTTGGACATTGGATGTGTAAGACATTGGTGTCAGCCGAAGACTTTACAGAATAATTGGATCATCTTGTATGAAGAATGTACTCATGGCAGTAATGTTTCATCCTACAGTACAGTACCACTGGGTCCAGACCAGATCTTACTGAGAGGAGCCCAGCTGAGGAACACTCAGTGGGTGCATGGTGTGGTGGTCTACACTGGACATGACACAAAGCTCATGCAGGTAAAATATCATTGCAAAGTGTATGAGGGTATGATTTCCAAAAGAAAACACTCAGTCTGGCTCACTGGCTCAGTTATAACATAAATTATGTATGTTACCATTACTTGCTTTCTATACTACCAAATCTGATTAACCGACAAACATCATACATTATTCAAAACCTGTCAGACTGCATGTGCCCTCATGTGTATCACCAAATCTTATTATGTTTTATGTATAAGATTTGAATCTTCAGACCTTTTATGCTCCTAAGCAAAGGTTTAGTTACCATTGGTCATACTTTTTCTTTTTACCACTGTCTTGTCTTATGTTACCCAGAATTCCACTCGGCCTCCTTTGAAGCTGTCCAACGTGGAGCGGATCACCAACTTTCAGATCCTTGTGCTGTTTGGCTGCCTGCTGGCCATCTCTCTGGTCTGCTCCATCGGCCAAACCATCTGGAAGTACCAGTACGGCAATGATGCCTGGTACATGGATCTCAACTGTAAGAGTCCCAACAGCCCACGCTGCACCTCTTATTCCACATATTTTGTCTCACTTGTCCATATCAGCTTATTTCTTTGTCATTTTAAGTTCCTAAATGCTGGTATGTGTCGTGTCGTTTTTATGTTGCCTCAGTTAAACTATGTTTCGCGATACAAGTGAAATATGTGGCAATGTGGGAATAAGAGAATTCCCTGTTAACTGAGAAAAGACAGCTGTGACATGCATAGATGTGTTGTGGATGAGTTTGAGTGAAAAAGAAATGGTTGAATATCACTGCGCTGCTGTACTTTTTTGTTCCTTTCTAATGTTCTGTTTGATTTTGTTGTTTTCTTTGTTGTCGTTTTTTTAACAGCTCCAGGTAACAACCATTTAAAAGCCTTGGCCATCCGTGAATGACCCTCCCTTACTAACCCCTTACTGAAGCTCTGCCTTTGCTAAGCAAATGAAGCCCCCTACCCTCGCCCCTATATGGTTGCCCTACTTTGTATGGGCCCATGCCACGGACAAGCACATACCAGGGATCCAACAATAGGTTTTTCCCCTCCAGCTCTCTTATACCTTCGTCTAGTTATTTTCAGTGCCTGATGCAAACAGTGTCTCACTTTTCCTCCATTTTTTTTGTGCCACGTTAAACACTTTGCAGTTTCCAAGCTTCAGACCTTCATCTTATGTTCCCCCCCCCCCCCCCCCCCGAGTTCTTTGTGAGAAATTAATAGCGGCATTTACTTTGACTGCCAGGGAGATGATGTTGTACTCAGGAAGTTTTTCATAGCGGGAGGCTTATACGTGTTTATTGCTCGAGCACAACATGTGGTGCAACCCAAGGGGCAAGAGCTGACATTTTCTAAATGCCTCTGCCGCCTTCTTTTCTTGTGTGGATTTTTCAAAGGACAGGCAAAGAGGGGAGGGAGGGGGAGAGGCGAAAACCTGTTTAGTCTTTACACGTGCTCTCAAGCTATTATAGACAACGACTCTATTATCAGCTACTATTACAGACATGAACACAACACAAAAAATATGGGCTGCTCAGTTTCTGTGGCGGTTGCTCTGTTGTGATGAAGCTCTGAACCTGGTTTGCAAAGTGATTATCGTGACACTCTGGCCATTACTCTGTACCCTGATAGGCCTGTGTAGGAGAGGTTGTGCCCTGGTCAATTCAAGCCTGCACTACGACTTACACTGTCCCTTTTTCTCAGATTTTACATTGGTTTCTATTGGTTTTCTAAGGGTCTCAGTATCGTCCTCAGTGGCATAAAAACCCACATCTAAAAAACTATATCGCCCCGATGAGGGGAGTGTAAGTCATAAAGCAGGCGTCCATCTTGAGACTGATTGTACTTCCATAAGGAGTTGTTGAGACTCTGTCCAGTGCATATTATCCAACCTGTGACAAAAGAGAGAGGTGGGGAGACTGTCAAATCTTAAACATCCCATTTATCTACGTCACTATATTTTCCTAAATTGCTGTAATTTCACTCACTTACCAACATTTGGAAGTTACATGTAGACAAGAAGAGAAGAGTCAGTGTTAGCCCACCACGCAGCACACAGGCTCATATGTCACTGAGGCCTATTATGCATGACCGCTGGGTAATTAATTTGACTTTGACCCGTCGCAGAGTGCTGACACAGATCATCCCGGACATTAAGCCTATACGTTGTGACAACTTTATGCAGACAGAGATCAAAAATGAACAGTCATTTATTATACATTCATGCCACCTGCTACGCTTAACTCAGTTAGCACACTTGGCTGTGGTAGGTAGTTTTGCATTTCTCACCACATCAGTGAATTTATGCTGACCATGTCTGTTAGTAAACTGCAGATGTCTTAACTGACAGCACTTTTCTCACACACCAAATGAAAGAAAATTTCACTTGGAATAATGAAATTTACAATTTTAAGTCCACCTCCTACGACAACTTGCTGTAAATCATCAGTTCGCCTCCTTAATGCAACATGGATAGAACGTCTTACGATCATGTTGCTGTGACATTACAGTGACACACACACTTAAGAGAAAACATCAGATCTACTTTTGCACTTGTGTGACTTGTGCATGTCCTGGTTTGCTTTGGTTTGATCTTTAATGAATCTCTACTGATCCAACACAGTGCCACTCTCTCAGGTGACAACAGACATCTCTGCGTAACATCACATAACAAGCTGGCTACTAGAAATGAGTGGAATGAGGTGATGTAGTGATCATCATTAACATCCAAACTTCTTTGCTGGCATAATCCACCCCCTCTTTTCCACTAGTTATTGGTTGAGAATGTGCTATGGACTGAATTCTCCCTCCTTTGTCTTGAGAGCATCCGATACGTTTGTCTTCCTCCCCACTTCAGAAAAAGTATTCCCTCCTATATGTGTTGTACCAGTAGCAGTAGCTTCCATTCTGCCACTTTCTTTGTGCCATCCAGTTTTTTTTTTTTGTTTTGCAATTGTTCTGTCATGGGGAAGGGCTGTTCCTCTCAGCCGCAATGCTAAGATCAAGGCTTGGGTTGAGGAAGGTAACATTTGCACCTCCTGCAAGCTGAGGAAAGGTAAATCACATCCCTCCTGTTTTCATGTTTGGTATCAATGGGGTTACATGTTGATCATTGCCAATTGTTTGGGGCTTCTGGGAGGGACCAGCATCATTTTGCATAGTGCTTTGTCGAATCCATTGCCTGGATCATGCTGGATGCCAAGGCTGCTGCTGTGACACTAATGACATTTGAGATACCTCAGTCCCTGATCGCTACTTTGAATCTTTGGGACATTAAATTGGACTGTTAATCGGTTGAGTCGTAAGAAGATGAGGTTGGGTGGAAGAAATGGTTAATTCCAGCTAATGCACAACGTTAGCCTGAAACAGTCTCTCGATTGGGATAATGTTGATCATTGGCTGGAAGTAGCTTTGGGCATTTTCATTTAACTGAGTGACATTTATGAGCCAGCACTGATGAGTCTCCTGTGTATCACCTCCCTTTGTCCAACACTCGTCCCCTGATAGATGGCGGGGCGGCTAACTTTGGCCTCAACTTCCTCACCTTCATCATCCTGTTCAACAACCTGATCCCCATCAGTCTCCTGGTCACGCTGGAGGTTATCAAGTTCATCCAAGCCTTTTTCATCAACTGGGTGAGTTGAGGCCGCACCCTGCAATTTAGCTGAGATGAGATCTAAATTTGAGCTTGACAGCTGTGACTTTAACGAGGAAAAGTACTTTAAAATGTATGCATACTTTACATGTATGTTTACAGACAACAAAAGCAGCCACAGCTGCATCAGAGTACATTTCATGTTTTATATTATTGTCTGCTTTGAGCACAAACTAAGAGTAAGAAGATGTTTGCACTACAATTGATCACAATGTAAACTAAGCAAGGTGGAAGGTGACTGTTGAAACATAATGCATTATACTGCAGGTAAAGCTGCTATGATCAATGTTTTTGTACTAGTAATGGATCAAATGACTACCTGCATGTGAACAAAGATGTTCATAATGATAAACCCACAGAGAATTATCACCCAGCTCCTCCAAACTGCAGTTTCCCTCGACTTTACAGCGCCTTTAGCATCTTTTGTTGTTGTTTTACGGGTTGCAACTTTGCTGTTTTGATTTATTTGCACCACTTTTGGCAGCATCTTTCCAAATGAAGCAGGCAGGTGTTTTTTTCCCACAAAAAAACTCCACAACCCCACTTTGAGCTACCTGCCCAACACCAAATGGAAGGCAGTTAAAGTTAGCAGGTAGCTTATGAACATAATGAAACATCTAGCAGCTAAAGAGACAGATAGTTCCCTCAGGAGCCAGTAGAGCTAAAAGGAGAATGAATACTGAGGTTAAATTTGGCAGGTCAACACAAACAAGACTCCATATGAATGCTAATGTTGCTCTGTGTCTGCTCTTGTGTGTAAAGACGCGTCTGTTTGCTGATGCATCCACCATACCGCCTTTATAAGGTGATAGTATGTCAGTGTTTTGTTTACAGCTTGTTGCGCTGCCCCCAAGTGGCTAAAACATCGTTATCATGCGTTGAACAAATCAAAATTCAAAGTCAAATGGTTTACAAATAACATGGTTAGCATCATGCACAGAATATGTTTGAGAAAAAAAACAACATGTACACAATGTACACAAACACATCTGAAACCCGACTGGCATGAAACGTTTGAGTGAGCACCTAGAATGTTGTGCTCTCACATCCTTAGCAACTAGGTCAACCCCGCCGAACATCTCAGCTGAGGAATCGTACTGTTTCTTTTGCCCGAAGTTATTCTCAGCCCCATTATTCATTAAATTTTAAATGAAAATCCTATCAAGGAATTTTTAGCAACATTTAGGCCAGTTCTCAGTTGGCATCTCTTCCCGCAGCCTCCAGTAGACTGAGGGGACTCAAGGGTCTGACTGAAGTGAAATGTTTTTTTGTGTATTTTATATTTTCTACCTATTTTTACTTTCACCTTTGACGTTTAATTTGATGAAAATTTGCACTGTTATGGTTTCTTTTAGGACACCGATATGCTCTATGAGCCCACAAACACACCTGCTATGGCTCGCACCTCCAATCTGAACGAAGAATTAGGCCAGGTAAACAGCTCAAATAATACTTGATGTTATGCTAGCACTTGAAAGATCTATGTCTGCTTTAGGATAGAATATAAACCCATGAAGTGAGCGTCATGCTGTCTTCCTCCTCCCGTACAGGTGAAGTACATTTTCTCTGACAAGACAGGGACCCTGACCTGCAACGTGATGCAGTTCAAGAAGTGCACTATCGCTGGTGTTGCCTATGGGTATGTTCCGTTTCACCCTCCCTTTTTTACTTCCCTGCACCCCCTCCCCGCCTTTGCATCCTCTACCGTTGCCTCCCCCCATCACCATCGTTAAATGCCGAGTGTGCATCATAGTACATCTGGCGTTTCTCTCTCCTCCCTCGCCTTCTCATTAGCAGCTGCATCAGTGCTCCCCTCGACATAAACTATAAATAAAAGGCGGACAGACGTTTGCAAGCGAAGGCACTTTACTCTTTCCTTCGCAGGCTTTCGTCCATCGTTTGTCATGTCAGAGGTGTTTGTGGAAACTTTCCGTACGTTTCAGTACTTTCTCTTAAAAGTCTAGAGCTTGACAATCTTGACACAACAGCATCCTGTTGTAAAGTTCACATGAATTGACTTTTTCGCTCAGCTCCACTAACTTCAGCTCATGCTCTATGACATTTTAGCATTTCATCAGAAGAGCACTGTTTTGAATATACTCTCGTTTCATTTCAGCGCATAGATAATTAGCCTCAGTGGAGGCAAAACAAGTGGGAGAGCAAAGTATCTTTACACAGCCAAAGCAAGTGCAGGCGTGACAGTACATGATTAATCCCATTAGGATTCAATTAATAGCATGATTGATGAAGTGCAAGCTGAAGGACAAAAGAGAGTGCGTTATCTGGAGTTCTCTGTACCAAAGCTCTCATTATGCTGTGATTGCTAGCCCAGCGAGGACACCGACAGCTTCTCATTGTCAATCCCCGGGTCAAGAATGGAAAGTCACTTTAAGTGTGTGATTCTGTACATGTTGATGATGTGATGCCTCCAAGATCATTGGTGATATTTGTTGTCTTTTAATGATTACTGCTGATTAAAGGCAGGGGTGTCATTTCTGGTATTTAGATGTTTTGGACGACAGAATGTCCTTCTTTAATCGGGTCAAGCCTGCTGGTCGTCAGGGACAGGCGTTCCTCCCTGCAAAGACTGAAGCACAGCAGTGGCCTCTCTCTTCCTTCATCCCAAGTAGAGAAGTTTCCCTTTGATTCTCTGAAACGAGGACTCCCTCTTATGCAACTGATAAATATGGATGAGTGTTTCATATCAGGAGAGAAAAAGGGCAGGTTCTAATGAGGCGAGTCTGTTTTGATGATGCTATCATTTGGCCTGCTCTTCTTCCTCTTCTGGGTTCCCAAAATATGAGTTTGGAGAGTTACATTCAACAACTGTTTATAGTACAGGTCATAGTTCTGTATTTAGAATCCATTGTTAGTAATGTAATCCATTTAATCCTGCTTGGATTACTCTTCATCCATAGATTAAAAAATCAGATTGTTAATTTAAACACAAATTGGGTGTACAGTCACTACTGAAACAATTTACCTGATGTCACAGCAGATGACAGGTTGTTTAGTGTGTGTCAGGAAACTATTACTGTGTTTGCAGGTATGTGCTGGGTGTTCATTTCTACTGGAGTGTTTCCAGCTCAGAGATGCTATTTCTGAATTCAGGTGTTGAATGTTAGCAATTTTTATTGAGTTTACAAGAGCAATCGATATTTTAGAGGGCAAAATTATTAAAACCATGCTGCTCACAACAAATAATCTGGATTCTTATTTATCATGCTAGCAAGGCATTAAAACTGCTATGACATAATGCTATATCTTTTTCAGTTCTCAGTGAGGTTTAGCTTTTACAACTCCAATTCCAAAAGATTCCATATTTGGATAGAAATGGATGAACATGCACGTGTTTAGCACTTAGTGTGTGGCATGAATTGTAATTTGGTGCCTGCCTACACAAAGCCCCCCTGACACTGCTGTCTGCATGTGTTCCTCACCACAAATTAAGTGGTGCTGTAATTAATAAAGCCAACCCCAAGGGTGTAGACATTAATTAATTCCACTGCATTGGAGTCCAAATCTCAAGGAGAGATACTGTTTAGGTTAGAAAGGCTCCCAGAATCCTCCTGAGTGTTATTAGCCTGGCTTAGATTGGAAACATATTTTTTCAGATGTACTCATGTGACAAAGTACAGAAAAATATGGTTTGATTTTATTTTTTTAATGGACTAAATTTATGTAGGCGGTTTGTCTTTGTAAGTGTAACCCTGTAGATCTGCACATTGGACACAGTCGGTACATACAGTACGTCAAACTGTACATTAGCCCGTATGCAGACACATTGGTTTGCTGTTATTGCAGCTAACCACAATGTTGCTTCACTGGAGGTACGAGAGTGAACAGGCTCTCAGTATGAATCAAACCGAGCTCAAATCAAACGGAGAGTCGTAATGTTCAGCGGAGCGTGTCGTCTCCTTGCAGTTAACAAAACCCTGCACTGCAGTTAGTCTGCCAGAACAGAGACGTCAAAATAATTTGGTGCCTCCTTTTCGAGCGCCGTGCTCTCTGACCACATTTAGCTTCAAACATTGTTGTTTTCATCGCTGCATCCATTGGTGGCCGTGAAAAACACGAAGACGTCTTAGTGAGATAAGATTCCCAAACATTCACATTATGCCCTCAGTTTGCTTCTGGCTTTCTTGGTTTTGATTTTTTTTTCCCCTTTCATCCAATTCATTGAAATTTCTTCTAAAACGTTTTGGCACAAAGCCTGCAGTGTTATATCTTTAATGCATCATAACCCAAGTTTTATTTCAGATTTTACTACAGTAAGTTTATTAAGAATATACCTACTATTATTTTAGTGATACGTTTATTTGTAAAAATGACTTTCTGATGAGCCTCTCTTATATTTCATACCAAAATTAGTTGACAAAACATACACATGACTGAACAGCTGGACTGTACATGCTAATAAATCAGTAATTTGTACCTTTAATGCTTCAATAAATTAATTTACTGAGGGAAATAAATATTGGCACAGTCATGACTTGTGATCAAAACCTGAGTGAAGGCTCAGTTTTAGCAGCTTTAGTCTTAGAGTGCAATTAAATTTGTTAAATGTTTGTTTAATTGATAAAGAATGTATAAAAATTAAATGTTATGTACGATTAAACCAAGATATTATGTGTTAACTTGTGAGCTGTCGAGGTGTGGGTGGGTAGATATACATCCATTTAGCTGTTTCCCTTTCTTCCCTCCAGTCTTTGTGCTAAGCTAAGCTAACTGGCTGCTGTCAGTATCTTTATATTCGGGCTACAGACATGACAGTACCAAGTATAAATGATGAGAGTGCCTGCTGTAATCACTGCTGTCAACCTAACCCCAACACCTCAGCTGCAGTCCTTCCCGGCATCTGACCTCTCACACTCTAACGCCTGCCAACTCATAAACAAACCCATCTTTAATCCAATCCTGGCGCCTGTACAGTCATGGAACATGTTAACAACAGATTTTGTCAACAAGATAATTTCTTTTCCAACAGTCACGTCCCTGAGGCTGAGGAGGGTAGTTTTGCAGAGGACGACTGGTAAGATGACTGGTGTGAAATGGTGGTAATGTTTTCCGCTCTTCGCTTCTGTGATGTATTAGTGCTGCCTTGCCTTGTGGAAATCGTGACTTTGAACACAGTACCTCTATACATGTTTGATGTTGTTTCTTTTCCTTTGTTCAGTCCACTTGGGACGCTGTGTATGTGACTGTGGCTCCTGATTCACTGTGTATATCTGTTGATTTGACAGAACGACCGTAAACAAATATTCTAGTATATGCTGCCAGTGCTGTATTAGCACTGTTATTGAATTACATATGGTGACTTGTTGTGGCTTCCTAACTTGTGCATTCGGCAGGTTTTACAGACCAAACCTTCCTGCATTTATTGTTTGTTGTGTTGAGGCTGAAGCTGTGCTGCACATTCTCCTTTTCCCCAGTTAACATCAAACTAACTCTGGAGATGGTTGCCACCCTCCCACCTATTCTCTCTCTGTCTCTCTCTCACTCACACGCACACACACACACAGTCCTTCTTCTGAGATCCATCTGCTACAGTGTTGAGATCTGCAGTAACAGCATGGGTGTGTCTCATCCATTTTGCATGGGGGATTGGGGCCTGTGTGTTAATGCCTATTATGCCAAAATATTGAATCTCGCTGCTTTAAAGGAAGCTGTGGTTTCCATGAGAGCATGTGTCTTCTTGCTGTCTTTTTTTTCTCACTCAAACAGCTGAGTTGGAGGCTGCACTTTTACACAAAATAGGTTAGACATACAGGAGCGAGGGTGTGTTTTGTCGCTTGATGATTTAGACAAAACAAAGAGCCAAAACCTTTTAAATGGAGGTGAATCTAAGTCCAGGGTCAAACACTGTAAATGTTTACTGCCATCTTGACGCAGGTCAGTTGCAGATTTATCATTTCCTCCTCCTAACGGTCAGTAGCAGGACAGCGTGCCATGTCACAGGTTTGATCTGGAACCAGTCCCCGGCTATCGATTGTGAACAGCCAGCACCCTTGTTCCCATAGTGACAAGACCTCTGTGTACTGGCAGATAATCAATAACTGACCGCTCTCCACACTCAGCCCCCTGCCTGAGAAATTTCATCAAGACAATCGACGCGGCGCGCTGCGCTACCGCTGCAGTAGAGAACACAGGGTGTCCCGTCCTGTCCAAGGGTTAGAAACAGTAATAATGCCCCCACAGATTTTCTGTCAAAAATACTGCAGTATGTCCAGTCTCTGTTGCAGAGTTATGAATTTCTAAGGCTTTTGAAAGGTAGCTTAGATACATGCATGTAGTATGGATGTAACCTGCTGCAATCAGAGCTAGAATATATGTTTTACAGAATATGATGCAAAACTTCAAGCTTTGCAGTTAAAACATCTGCCCTCCTGATAATGTGTTTAAAGTATGTGTTTAGGAAGGCAGACTTTGTTTCCTTATTTGTCCCTAACATATTTTAATAAAGCCTGTAACTGTGATAAATTTCCCTCACCTCCAGCACATCTACGTAGGTGTAGCTCAATATCGACTCCAGCCATGCTGCTGAATTACTTTGCTGTGTTTTTCCTTCAATTCTTTCCTCCCAAACCTCTGTTTGCGGTGCAGTGGATGGAGTATTACAGGCCGGCTGGCAGTTTGGCTCTTAGGGATCCCAACAGTGTATCCTGTGGGATTAGAAAGACTTATGTTTGCTAATGGCAGCCTCAGTAACATTTCTATCAAGCCCCAGTGCCACGGACAAAGCTGCTGTCTGCCTGATCTATAGGACTCTATTTATCACAGAATCATGAATCGATTCCCGCTGGACAGCCTGCGAGCAGCTGGTGGCCACGTACAAAATCACTGCCCTAAGCCACTGTTAGAGAGATAAAAAGAAAAAAGGTCCTCTCTGCAATCCAAAGTCTTGTTTTTTCTAGTTCAGCATGATTTTCTGCTCTCAATGAAAGATTTAATATTTTCTTTCCTTTTGCTGTATCCCTAATGGACTGCAAGACTTTGAATTATTTTGCATCTTGCCAGTAACAAAAAGCATTTCTGGTGTGAGTATGAGAGACTAATTGTATTTCCAGAAATTTATGAGGGTTTGGCTTTGATTGGTGTATGAGTAATATGGTCTTTTTAGCTGCCACACATTCGGCCTGCCTGCTGTGTCCCCGTAAGCAGTTCCTCTTGCATTGTTTAATTTCTAAAGCAAAGGGGAACACCATTTATTATTTACAGAAGTGACTGAATGTAATATATGAAGGGGAAATAAATATATGAATGAGTGTGTATTCTTCATACATTGTGAAATAATAATGTCCCATTTGAGGACATCGCCTTCTCAACGGATGATCTGCTTCTGCCAGCATGGACAGAATCCCAAACAGTCACACTGTACATCACATTACTGAGGCCCAGGGGACCTTCATTTGCATTCTGTCTGCATTGCGGTTCATACTTTTCTCAACAAATGTCAATACTGTTGGCACGTAGCGCTGGCTGTGTGAGACTGGCTTTGTGGTGCCAGACTCAGCGCACAGTAGTTTTATCAAGAGCTGAAGTGATTGGTCGATTAATGGATTAGTTGATCAACAGAAAAGGCATTTTTTTGGCAACATTCACTGGTTCCCGCCTCTCAAATGTGAGAATTTGCTGCTTTTTTAGGGTCATATATGATGGTAAACTGCATATATTCGGATTTTCTGTTCAGAAAAAACACTTTGAATAAGTCACATACAGCTGGAGAAAATAATTAGCAGACTAATCTACAGTGATTAGAATCATTAGTTGCAGCCCTACTTTTATCTTAATGTTGTGGCAAGAATACCGTGTGCCATTTCCTGATTTTAAAACCACATTCAAACGAGCCTGCCAGGCTGCACAGCGCTTGACAATTCATTAGAGAGCATCCCAGAGGCTTCCTTTTTGCCGTTGGCACATGATAAACACTTTTGTCATGCTTATTATTGTATTTGGAAAGCTGTCAGACGCTAGTAGAAAGTTGCACTTTTATGTAAACTCCTGTTGTTGTCAAAATAATCTCTGATCATGATTCAGATTCATCATTTGTTCTTTACTAGTCTACTTCACTGTCACAACATGTGCTAGTTGGCTACCCTGTTCTAGTGTATAACAATAGTGCTATCAAGTATTCCAGTGTGTTCTGCTGTTTTGACTTCTCCGTCTCTTCTTTCCAGGCACAGCACACACTCGTCAGACGAGGCGGGATTTAATGACCCGAGCTTACTGGAAAACCTCCAGAGTAATCACGTAAGTAATGTCAAGGTTCCCCGCTGCCCGCCTGCACTGACGGCTGCTGTTAAGGACAAAACTAAGAAGGATTTTGAATCTGATTGTGTAGGTTGTATAATGTCTTTTTTGACTTTTTAAGTGGACCTGAGTGATGCGGTGGACTCGTGTAGTCTTGTATGTTGTGTCTTAAAAGTTGTGAAAAGGCTGTGACCTCCATCAAGACGTCATGTTTTGACAGAAATAGTGACTTAATTCTCTTTGATATCAGTTTGACTAAAGTCCTGCTGAAGGGTAGATTACTGTGTCTTTACAGGACATTGTAAACACAGGCAGGCAAACAGCCTAATTAGCTTATTCTGACAGGATGAAGACATTCTTATTTGCTTATCCACTGTGGGGAACTGTACTGCTGTACAGTGATTACATTAGTGTGAACCTCTGAATAAGATGAAAGCCCACAACATTAAATAAGAAAATCAAAATTGTGCCTTCATCTCAAAACATGGACTCAGACATCACTTTGTATCAGTCACAGGACTGTAGAGGGAGCAGGAAGGGCCACCTGTAGTAATGAAATGGGTGAAAGCTGTGATTGATTGGCTGTTTGAGTCTCTCAGCTGCAGAACAGTGTGGGGGAGGCACAATGTCACATCTAATTACATACAGTAGCACCGCCCAGGGAAAGTAGTAATCCCACTGTGATGTTTGCTTTGTTATGACAGCAGAATCTCTCTGCACATTGAGTTTGTCTGGGATCTGCTTTACTTTCATATTGATAGCCCCGCACCCTCTGCTAATTATAACAACAAACGGCTGTGTGGAACCCACAGTCTTTCTCTAAATCTCCAGTAATGATTCTGCTTATGATTTATCTGTCGTGTTGTTGTTGCACCGTTGCTTTGTTGACAGTGGACGTCTTAATACTGCAGCGCTTTGCTAATGTCGTTTATTTTTTCAATGTAAGTCGCCTTCTGTTATATAACAAGACTCCCGTCGTGATGGTGTTGTGTATTTTGAAACGTTTGAAATTTAATCAAGGCTATCTGTAATTGGACTGCCATTAAAAGAATATTTAGAAATTTATCTTAGCTTGTTTTCTTGCCAAGATTTAGATAATAAGATTGATACCACTCTCGTGTTTATACTGAATACGAAGTTAATGCCAGCGGCCACTTAGCTTAGCATAAAGACTCAACACAGGAGGAAACAGCTAGCCTGGCTTTGTCCAAAGGTAACAAAATACAACACCTCTAAAACTTACTTATTAACACGTTATGTCTTGTTTGTTTAATCTTTACACCAAGGCACCAGGAAGTCACTGAACCCGGCCAAGAAATAGCTCCCCGTTAAACGTTACGTTTTTGTATTTATCGAACAAGCGTGGTGGTTTGCCTAGCATGCTAGCAGTTTCTTCCTGTTTCCAGTCTTTGTGCTAAGCTAAGCTGCCTAGCTGCTGGCTGTATTTACTGCACAGACATAAGGATGGTATTGATCTTCTCCTCTAACTGAGCATGAAAGTGAATAAGTTCCAATTATAATAAATCACCAAGAGAAATACTTATCATGTCATGATTATCTCCAACCTTCAGGACATCAGTTCAAACATTAACAAACCATCGTCCTCTCATTTGTCTGACACATAGATGCTTAATGAAACGATACATTTCATTTAACACCTTTTGGTCTCGCAGTTCAAACACTTTGTCCTCATGACCACGAGGATGCTTCTTATTTGAACAGCACTCATCCTTATCATTAACAGCGCTTTTGCGTCGCTGCAGGCTGTTTGTAGGAGTAGTGTTGATACAGTGCTGAGGAGGACGGCAGACTGGAGGAGAGGGGAATTAACAGTGCTGACAAAAATAAACACCCCCTCTGGTGCTTTTAATGTTCTCTTGAGTCACTGGACATGTTCTCCGCCCGCAGACTTTCAGCAGCCTTCGTGGGTGTTTGTTCGCTTGCTAGCTAGTCCGGGCTCTCTGCTTCATTTTCTCTTGACCCTTCAACTTTCTCCACACTGGCCACGTCTGAAGTGATGAGTGTCCGTCACTGTTGCTGTGACACAGATTGCCCAGAAGTCAGTGAGGGTGATAGCTGGCAGCACAGTATTAGCTGTCACATCTAATTGTGCCATGAACTCTCTGCCTAGGTTACTACCAGCCTGGATAGTAAACACAAATTTGTACTTCTGTGCTCGTGAGGACCCGCATTGACATAATGCAGTCCTTAGCCCATAACCCTCGCCTTAAAGGCATAGTTTGACATTTTTGGAAATGTGTTTACTTGTTTTCTTGGCAGGAGTTGGATGAGATGATTGATACCACTCTCACATCTGTTTAATATGAAGCTGGAGCCAGGAGAGGGTTAGCTTAGCTTAGCCTAAAGGAAGCACGGGGAAATGACTAATTTGGCTTTGTCCAAGAGTTAAAAAAAATCTGAATGTCAGCACTTCTAAAGCTCATTTTTTTAAAAGCCAAAGTGTAAACACAACAAGTTTGGGTTTTCTGGGCTAAAACTGTTTCTTGGCTCAGCGCAGAGACTTTCTGGAGTTTTGTTGTCACCATTAGGCCACCAGTGAACAGCAGAGACTCCCAAAATGTCGAACCATATTCCCAACCCCATCGTTTCCTGTAGATTAAACCAAAACTTAAGTCTTACCTTAAACCCTCAGACAACCTCTTGAAGAGGTGAGAACTGTCCAAAGGTACTGCTGCTTTCAGACATCCTAAGCATGCGTACACACACACACGCACACACACACACACACACACGGACATGTCCCTTAGAGGATACCTGTCAACCCAGACCAGATTAGCATGCTGCTGGGAGGCAGAGGGGGCTCTCACAGCCACCTGGACTGTAATAGACTCTGTGTTTTTTCATTTACAAGAGCCCCTTTGATTTGCCCTCCAGCCTTCATTCATTCGCTCCTTTGTTCCCTGTTAGAGATCTCTCATCAGAGTTGCCACGGCCAACAGAAAGAGCAAATTTGATAATACCGTGTGTTACATGTGTGTGTACACAGCTTTTTGTTTGAGAAGGGAAGAGGACAGCAGATGTTTGTCAGTAATAAGCATCAACAATGCATAGAATGGCGCATATTTATTACATCTGCTATAGATTCTGTGGGTCTTCATTATTATTGGTGGCCCGTAATGTTGGTGAACTAGCAATGGGACCTTATTCCATTATTGATCTCATTTTCAACAACCATTAGCAGCCCGATTACTGTTTGCTGTATGAATCAAGCCTGGCGTAGCCCTGGAGGTAGCTGATATCTCTGCCTCACTGACTAGAAGCTGGTGGTCCTGCAGCCTCAGACAGGAGCCCCAGCAGATGCCTGTCCGAGTCTACCCCTTGGCTAGTTAGTCATACGTTTCCCCTCATTAAAGTGAAATGCCCTCAGTATATAGGTTAGGCCTTTTTTCATGAACTGAAACAAGTTTATATTACTTGCACATGCATGAGTAAATGTCTATCAGCAGCTGGTGAGTTTTGTGGGATCCTCCTGGCTTGTTTCCAGCGGTCATTTATGAATACTGGAACCACCTGAAGGTGACTTCGAACAACAATATGTTGACTTACTGGCTATTTAGACAGACTTCTAGTTCTGGAGAAAATCTGTTTTCAGAATGTAATAAATAACCGTGTTTTTCTGGGAATCTCCACGTTGGCATTCACTCCTGTCTGCCTGTCAAACAGTGCACTCTCCTCACTGCTCTCCCTTCCTACAGTGTCATCGAGGTCTTTCTAGTTGTTTTGTTTCTGTTTTGTTGTGACATGTTCTGCTCAAGAACATTTAAAGTCAAAGTGCCCTTTCCACTTCCTGTAGCCCACAGCAGCTGTCATCCAGGAGTTCATGACCATGATGGCCATCTGTCACACTGCAGTCCCCGAGCGCACGGATGGAAAAATCACCTACCAGGCTGCATCTCCAGGTAGATAACATCTTCATGAACACAGCGAGTGGAAACTTCTCAATATAGAGTATGCTGCCCTAGTTTTTCCCCATTGTAGGATATGTGTGTGTATGCATTAGAATTTGGGAACATTGTTGTTGCCTATAGATGGAGCTCAGTGACGCGTTGTTTGCAGTTGCAAACTGCTGCAGCTATTTCTTTTCTGATGTTAGCAAGTTGAACTGAAACTGCAGGTCCACAAATTCCTCACTTGCTGCTGCTGCAGCTCTGCAGATCTGGGTGATGCTGTCTGGATCTGGTTCCAGGTGCTTTCCATCAATGATGCCGTGCCCTTGATTTATTTTTGTTTTTTGTTGAGATATTTAATTTTCCATCTAGTGACCTCTGTGTCCCAGCAAATGGAACACATCACCACAGCCTCCAGGTAGCAGTATTTCATAAAGACATTTACGTAATCGAGAGAGCCAGGGATCATATTAGAAATAAAATATCTTGTTTACAGACTGCATGGTGTATGTCACTCCTGATTCGTTGGGCCTCACTTTGATCCCTTAGTCTATCACATTCGCAGTAGTGATGAGACACCTGCCAATCAAGAACACATGCCCTCAAATGTGATTCTTTCCACAAAATCACTGCCTTTACAGGAGTTGAAATGAACTTCTGAGACTCTAAAATGTGTTACCTTTGTTTTGTACAAGAAAGGCTGCAGCTTAAAGCATTTGCATATTGGCTTCACCACTTCGACACAGCGGTTGCCCCTAGCAGCACTATGTAAATGTCCTGAAAATAAAGGGCCATCGTAACAAACTCTGAAAATGTCACTGTGCTCAAAGGCAAGAATCTGTTATCCAACTGTACACAAAGAAGTAGCTCTCATGAGAAGAATTGAAAACAAGAATTTGAAGGTTCTATCACTGATTGCCAAATTGATTGACAGGCCTTTCAGCATACTGACACTAGACTGCAATTAAATGACAGGTGTTGATGTATCCTGATGCTTTTGACTACATCGGTGATGTTAGTAAGAACAGAAGTAAAACAGACCTATATTCAGCTCAGTAAAGAAACAGGAAATACTTTTCCATCTCCCTCTGTGATGAAAAGTTACTGATCTAGCTTTTAATGAACACATTGATTTGCTACAAGGGCTTTATAATAGCGTACAAAGCATTGCTGCTGCTTTTCATCCTACATTTTGCTGTTGGTAAGAAGGATGACTTTTTTTGCCTGATTGCTTAGAACAATCATGGTCTTCTGGAGCTTTGGGGTTTGAAGCAGAGTGGGGATTGGCTGCCAAGAGAAGCATAGTTAAGTGAACTGTAAAAAACAAGCAGAGAGCTTTTTCTCGCCCTGCAGCATCCTCATGCAAGCTGTAGCATCAGCTATACCTGGTCCACAGCTTTCAGTCACTGCTCTCATTGTGAAAATGTGTCGAGATGAACTGGTTTCATGCACCAAACGCGAATGCGGTTCATATCTGTTTCTGTTTGTGTGTTTATCTGTTAACACTTTGGGTTTCTGTTTGCTTTCAAGATGAAGGAGCTCTGGTGAGAGCAGCACAAAACCTCGGCTTTGTGTTTTCTGGCAGAACCCCAGACAGCGTCATTGTTGAAATGGTAAGAGGGACAAGACAAGTGTAATGAAAGGCATGCCAGCTATTGTACTGATGGATGGATCAACTTAATCTTTAATATGCCTACCATGATGGTCTGGTATGACCTAAAGCAAGAAAAAAAGGCTGACACACACGTTGATTGATGTGTGATACTAACGACAAGGATATCAGCTCAATCCAAGTAGTGAAATGTAACACATTTACATGTAATACATGTAACACACGTACAGTCATCAGTGAAAGAGACAAATCGTCCTTTCTTCACCAGGTCAAAAGCTGTAGAATATCTCACTGTTTCTCATGTTGCTGCAGATTAAAGACTGACATGACTGCGTGCTGAGCAGAGACAAAGTATTCTGATGTCCAGAGCTTAACAACAGGCCTTTACCTTTACCCTCCACTGGAAGAGTTTTCACCTTACGCTACAACCACCAGCTGTTGGCTTAGCTTAGCTTAGCCTGTAAACAGGGGCAAACTTGAACTTGCTTGCCTCTGTCTAAAGGTAACAAAACAGGCTTGCTGTTTCCTTGTGATGCTGAGCTAAGCTAACCGACTGCTGGCTCCATCTACTATTACTCTGTTTACTCTACAGCATGAGAATGGTACCAGAATGTCAAACCATTGCCTTGTTTTTGTCATGATTTTGTAGAGTCTGTAGAAAATCTGTATGCAGTAACTTGAAGTAATTAATATTTTTTTATAGAAATTTTGCTGAGATGTTCCAAAACAGACCTTGAGCCAAAACTAATACGTATAATGAAAAGAGAGCTCTGCCGTTTGTATCCACATGGGCCACAGTAATGGAACATGCATCACGTTCGCTGTGATTACATCCTGAGCTGCTGGAGAGTGTGTGTGTGTGTGTGTGTGTGTGTTTGTGTGTGTGTGTGTGTGTGTGTGTCTGTGTGTGTGTGTCTGTGTGTGTGTGTGTGTGTCTGTGTGTGTGTGTGCGCTCTCCAAAGCTCCAGTCACCCAGCCTGTTGTTCCCTTAATTAACCTAACCTGATGATTGCACTCAGAGAGGCTGAGGCAGAAAGGCCAGAGCCATTTTCAAATCTTTTTTTCTTCTGCAGAGAACATCTTGTCTCCAGGATGTTGGTCCCATTTCTTAACCTTTATTAGGCCTTCTAAAGCTCTCAGCATCTATTTAATCACTCTGTCTTGTACCTAGCACTCTCTACAATTAAGGAAGTTAATTGAATTTTACCTTGTTATTCTCCCTCCATCAGCTTAGTGCAGACAACTGATAAACACATTTAAAGTGCAATTAAGGCTGATTTGAGTAGGGTGGCAGGGCTGTCCTGTGCTACTTAAGATAAGTTGTCTCAGAAGAAGACCGAGGTTGAGATGTGTCCTTTTGGAGTATGTTAACTTGTCTGTCTCTGTGGATTTAGCTCGGAACAGAGGAGAAGTACGAGCTACTTCATGTGCTCGAATTTACAAGGTAAGTTATTATTTTCATTGGCTATTATGTGTGCAACTGCTATATGCTTCAATATGTCCTCCATGCAGTCCATAGTGTACGTGAATTATTGCATTTGCTGTGTGAACCTCAAAAGAATTTCATGATATCGAAGTTCATCGTCTTCCTCTCACCCTTGTGATTTGTACTAATTAATTGTGTGACCGAGGTGTGATATCTTGTTTCCCCCTCGTTGATTTCTAAGACGTATGCTGCCTGAAACAGAACTCGATAATTTGCTGTAACACCTCGTGATGTGATGTCTCTCACCTGCTTTCTCTCCTTACCCTACCTTCTTTTCTCTCTCTTGCCATTTTCTCTCCCAGCGCGAGGAAGAGGATGTCAGTCATCATGCGAACCCCATCTGGGAAGATCCGCCTCTACTGCAAAGGAGCTGTGAGTGCCTGTCTCTCTCCATGGCAACGCATGACAGCCCATCACCATCACCGCCACACACACAAGTGTCGAACGCCCTCCTCCCCTTATTGCCTCTCGCTCTTGTCAGGGAATCTTTACACCGAGCAGCAGCATAAAGCGAGATCACCATATTTCATCATGGGTGTCTCTGCAAAATAGAGGTTATGCAAACATTATGTACCAGCACACATTTCTACATCTCTGCTGGATGGGCGCAACATTGTACATCCAAAAGAAAATAATGTTTTTCAGTGCAGTTTTAACAATTCTGCAACATGTTGCTCTGTATTCTGCTATCTAATATAATTGAGTAGTTTGCAGGGATTTCCATGTGCATAATTTATAGTTCATTCAGTTGGTCTTATTGAGTAAGTAGGTTATAAAGACAAGAATAGCAAACAAATATATGATTTTTCTTATATCCCTGACTTTCTCCAAGCAGGTTTAGAGCTTACATTTTATTTTACCGTCTTATTTTTTGTTTTAATTAGGCTCAGACATTTGGACTTTTCACATTTTTGTTTGACACAATATGTGTTTGGTGATAATATCAACAAGGACATTGGCTAAACGCATGAAAGAGTAATCAGCTGCCTTAGTGCTTATGCTTTTTTTCACTTTGATGCTAAACTCTTAAATGTATTGATTGTTATCTGTGTTATTAAAACACATTTCTCACAGAGTGATTTATCCGTTACAGGATCCAGAGACATTAGTCGTGTATCAATTCATGTAAGCATATGATTATTTCAGTACAAGACACTGGAGGGCTGCTGGGCAAATCTGAATAGAAATACAGTGCAGCATGAAGGGCTGGGTCCGACATGAGGTAGCCCAAGTCCAGGATGTTCCTTTCTTTCCTCTCTGGGTGTCGATAACCAATGAGTGTTTGTTTTCCTTCAGGACACAGTGATCTATGACCGTCTGGCAGACAGCTCTAGGTACAAAGAGATCACATTGAAGCACCTGGAACAGTTTGCCACTGAGGGTGAGTGGACGAACATCGCCCCCTGTCTGTCAAAAGTAAAACCTCTTTTCGGATGCTTCTCATATATGTGCTCTGCTCATTTCTTTATGGTCACTGTCACCTCTTGATCATCATTTGCAGAAGAAGTAGTTTTCTTTTCCTTAGGACTCATCCTGACACATTATTTGATCAACAGTAAATCCTGATAAGAGTGCGCTGAAGTCGTATTAACCTGAGGCAGTGGAGCTGAAAGAAACCGCATCACAGACGCTCCTTTTTGTTCTGTGTTCATACTGCCCCCTTGTGAGACTTCAGCCAAATGATGTCATTGGGAATATTTGATGTAGGCTAAATATAGCATTCAGGACAGATTGTGAAGATCTCTAGTCACTGTCATTTGGAGTGGATTGAATAAAATAGAACTTCCTTCATCTCTCTGACAAGAAGAATTAACTATGAATAACTACATATTTATCTTTCTTGTGTTGGTTATATTGAACAGAGAATCTATAATTAGGCTTATTTCTTTTAAGATATTTGGACACATTTATGTTCACATGAACTCCAAACTCAATCATGTTATGCATGCATGTTATTCAAATCCATGTTAAACAGTGTCCGAATTTGTATTTAACTTTAGCTTTACCTTGAATGTATCTTGTATAGCTTTGAATACAAGGTATATACATATGGTTAACAGTCTATTTGACAAGCTCATTGATCCACAAAAGAACTACAAATTAGTCAGAGACAGCTGCATAGACAACTATTTTCCATGTCTTATCTCCGGCCAGATGTTAATAAGACACCCTGAAAATAGTATAAAATATCATGTCATTTTAAAATAATACTTTCAACATAATAGATATAGTAAACTACACAGGTCAGGCCTTATGCACTGGTCAGAAATGTTTGAAAAGCTTAAGAAATAGTGATGTAAGTTCTCTTCTCATGTATTAGTTCATTCAGCTGTACTGCACAGATCCGTCTGAATGGCACGCTTAAAATCTGCCTGAAGGCTCAATCTAGTCAACAAATGATGGTTTTGAAATGAGAGATGGCGAGAAGTCATAACATTTGACCCAGGTGTTTTGATGCTGTCTTCCTCCTCCAGGGCTGCGCACTCTGTGCTTTGCGGTGGCAGACGTCAGTGAGTCGTCCTATCAGCACTGGCTGGAGATCCATCACAGAGCCTCCACCTCCCTGCAGAACAGAGCCCTGAAACTGGAGGAGAGCTACGAACTGATAGAGAAGGTCTGCAACGTGAAAAACTGAACTGTTTGTGTGTTTGTGTGATGCCATGACTACCTGTTATGTTCCCTGAACTTGTCAGTTTGATTAGTAGTCCTTCTATCATTTCATAATGGATTGCAGTGAATTTGGTAAGTGACAGGCAATTTTTCTTTTTCTGGTGACATCATGCACAAGGTTTCATACAAAAGGTATGAATTCTGTGCGTTAGCAGAAAAATCAGACTGGGCACAAACTCAAGGCCCCCTGTGTAACTAATGGGGGTAGTGTAATCACACCTGGACATGTGAAAAAGTTCCAAATTGTGTGTTTGTGTGAGATATTCAAGGTCTCACCGGCAGGTAGATTTGGTTTCCTGTGAGGTGGGTCTATGTGTGGAAACACTTGTCAAACACAGGAAGCCACAGTTATAAATCAGCCACTTGGCATGTTCTTCACTGCTGCTCCTGGCAGCCTGAAACAAATGGGGGCAATCAATCATGAAATAAACATAAAAGCTTTCAGAGAGGAAATGTAATGTGCATTGCTTACTGGGCAGAGTGTTGCACAGATGCTGCCAGGGTTCGAGGTTCACTGCTCCTCAGGGCCACCCATATGTACTGTAGACATGCACACAGTAACGCCACATGGGGGCACCATGGAGTCACAGTGAAATTTAAAAGGAGACATTCCAGCACTGTGTGAAATCATCCGCAGCTACTCCTTCATGGCACCTCTCAAACAAAAGGCTCAAGTTTAATTACTTATTGTGCAAGAAAATGTGATAAATTCCCTTTTATTCAACCTTGATAGCAACTACTTCATAACAAAGTTAATAATTTAACTTAATTCCTTTGTTATTACAGTCTGTATTGAGACGCTGCTGGACTTTTTTTAATACGTAATGCCTCATTTGATCTATTTTCACAATAATTATTGATGATCCATTGCTTTTACAGTACTGTGTGTTAGAAAATAGTCCGCTGGTGCAGTCTTATTCCCAAAATTTTAAGTTTAAATTGATTATTTATGGACTACTTGACCTTTAGCTCAGCCAGGCACCAGTAATTGGACCAACTTTTGCACGAATGACCATCAGGAGGCCAGTGTTAAATGCATTAGATAGAAACATCCAGTCTTCTTCACTGCAGCCTCAGTTGGCTTTTTTTCTTACACATTAGGAGCATGGTAGGAAAGTACTAACTCTCGTTGCCACATGGATGCTGAGCTGCGTATACAATCCCTTGAATCATGGTTAATGCACACCAGACAGAATCTACCAGCGTGCCACGAGTGGCTGGTATTATGGTCCCAAGCTGGCTTGGTGGTTGAAATCGTGATCCAAGTGGTTCTTGTATCATGATCCACAAAGAGTGACTTTAACAACAGCCACAGGAACAATAGAACAATTCACATCCAAAAGGCAAATGAGGACTCATCAAATATAGTCATGTTCTTCCCCCAGGCACAGTTTTTTGTGCCGTGTGGTTCCAGATGATTAGAGAGGACAGAGCTACAGATGTACAGGCAGCAGGGCTCAGGTCACAACTTCAAGAGCTTCCCCAGCCTTTCCTCTGCCGCTGGCTCCTGTCTCCCCTCTACCCCTGGGTCTTGTCAAGTCTTTGGCCCTGTTGTGGCCCCATATGTGTCCGCCACCAGCACCACAGAACCACCAAGTTTCCTGGGAAAAATACAGACAGCATTTTGTGGCCATGCTTGTGTGGGAAAGGTAGTGTCTGCAGATGTATGCACACACACAGACACAGTAACATGTCCAATACCCCAAAAGGGTACTTTTTGGAATATACCCCCAAAGCCCTTTGTGGTTTTTCTGTGTGATAAACAAGAGCAACAGATGAGGGGAAAAACATGACCGAGTGAGTGACACAATCCGGGCTCACATGTTTCTCTGACACATGACGTGTTAAAGGCCTTCCCCTGTTTTCATCACCACTCACTGATTTTCTTCTGGCTTTTCATCTTCTTGCACGTAGAACCTGCAGCTGCTGGGGGCCACAGCGATAGAGGACAAGCTCCAGGATAAGGTGCCTGAGACCATTGAGACTTTGATGAAGGCAGACATCAAGATCTGGATCCTGACGGGGGACAAACAGGAAACAGCCATTAATATTGGTGAGACTGGGGCTGTAAAATGGCATTATGGGTATCACGTGAATTGAGATTGTATTAAATGACTAAAATTATTTGTAGTAATACCAACAACGGTACAACTGAAGCTTGATACAAGCTCAATGCCACTACCAGTTAAATGGTAGCCAAATAGCAGCCAGTCAAATAGCAGACCCATTCTAGTAATGTAGCTGGACTTGTGGTCCTGGAGACCGACAGATGGGACTTCATAAGATCAAACAGTGGACCTGAATCGATAAAATCTACAGGATTTAAAGGAATAATCCAGCAATTTAGTATTGCATTTCCACAAAGCTGGGAGACTCAAAAGAGACTTGAAGCCACAGAGGCTGAGATATCCTTTTTTACTACTTTTAGTCTCTACAGCATCAGGGTTATTTTTTCTTCCCTGGGAAATTCCCCTTCAGAGCCACAGAAGACAATATTCAAAGTGTTTTCACAGACTCCTCATGACCAGTAAAGTGAACTTCACGTGTTTTATGTAGAATCATATACTTTAAAGACGGTTTGCACTCACATACTCCCGTCAGGATTCGTGCCCAGCTTGTGTTCTTGGTCTCATACAAAATGGAAAGCCACTGGTGAACCTGATCTACGTTGTGATAAATTGCACGCCGGCCTCTTACAGATACTGCAGTCAGTCCTGTGGTCGTTCTTCACCCAGCAAGACAAACTACTGACAAGCTGAATGCTTCTCTGTCACACATATCTAGCAAAAAGCATCTGTCGCAGAATGCAAAATGATGTATGAGCACACTGCACTGATGTGAAATAAATAACATGCATATGTACACAGAGAGGCAGCTCTCATATATCTGGCTCCCCTGGAGCTTTCAGCCTCGCAGATGCTATCAGAAAGGTGAACGACGGACTCTGGTCCACCAGTTCCTGTTCATTTTCCGTAATTAGCCCTGTTATTACAGCTCTTACATGTGGCTAAATACTACAAATGGATCAACCTTGAATACAGCCAACATTTAAACACAGAGTCCTGAAAAATAGATATGAAAAAAAGCCTCCGTTTGTGGCTATACCTACCACTGAGGCCTGACTGAATCAGCCCTTTGTGCCCACTGTGCCCAGATGTGAGGGAGCTCCGCAGAAGCACACGCTCACTGGAAGTATTTTTACAGGTCCGCCGCTTGACTAAGTCCTTCTGTAAAATCTCCGCTCAGTATTGACCTTGTTTTTTACAATTTTCCTCAATGAAAGACGATCCCCATCGCCAGTGCTCATGGTGCACCTTCTGCCACATTGGAGTGGTGAATTTCGCCCACCACATTCAGATTTTTCTAGTTTTCAGGTGGCCTGAACCACCCAAAGCCTCTTGGCACAGAATATTGGGCATAAATGCAGTTGAGTTTACTTTATGGTACTGAAGCACGACAGATCGGTTTGATCTGAAGCTGTAAAGACTGTCTTTGTTTCAGTTCGTCTCTAATCCTGAACTATCGAGCAAATGCTCTTAGCAAAGAGCAGAGTCTGGTCTGGGAGTCTGAGGGGGCTGTTGAGGGGAGTTTAAACGCACATGATGCTTAGAACAGGTCAGAGCCAGAATTCAATAAAGGTAAAGTGGTGGGTGAACACTACTTCCTTTACTGAAGGAACTACAGGTGAGAAGCACATTAGCAGTGCTGTGCTCATTTTGGCCACAGGGACTATCACCCCCTTAAGCAGAGAGACATGAGAGAGTAAACACAACCCTGCATCTGCCTGCATAAATTTTAGCCGCCGTGATACCCACCTTCCCACTTACTCGGCCATGTGCAGTCATTCGTTTCAAGTCGCCACTCTTTCTACCTCCCAAAATCGTCGTCGCAGAATCCCTTTTGAGTGCCCTCAGTAATTGTTGCTCCCTTTGCAACATTTGAGATGACCGTGACTTGAGTGTCCCTGTTACACATTCCTCAAGTCCTGTGGGAGCAGTGTTTAGTTCCGCCTGAGATGGAGAAAGGCCAGGAATTCAGCTTTCTCTAGTGAAATAAAAAAGGCGCAGTTTGGCCGCAGTCAAATGAGCTGAAGGTAAACACATTAAGCGGAAGAGCTGTGGCAGGAATTGACAAGGGGGAAGGGAGTGGAGACGTTGTGTTGAGATGGGGAGACATTTTCCTCACATTGGCAGATTTTTGGACGTTTGCACCTTTGCACTTAAGAAAACAGTCTGCCAGACCCAGACCCCAACCCTGTTTGGTTTCGACTCTGGAGGTGAAACCCTCTCATTTCCTCGTGCAAAGCCTCCCCCCCCTCCCCTCTGTGTGTACTGTGTGTGTGCGCGCTATTGTGTTTGTCTGCGGCCGCGTGTTTTTGTGTGTCTTGTGCAAAATCTTATCTCAGTTTCACTCACAGAAAATACCACCCATGTATTCACAAAACATGGGCTTTGCGGTAACCCTCTTAAAGAAACTAAAATCTCTTTCCAGACAGAAGCAAAGTGTCGAAGCCCACAAATATTCGTGTGGTTATGCCACAGATGGCAGCCTTTTCATACAGCCACGGTTTTAAACTGAAGGCTTCAGTCTCGGTTCCTGAAACATTTCTATTTTCCCCAATGGGAGGCTCCCTCTACCACCTTACCGGTGACCCTGAGCATCTGTCCCAGCCAAGAGCTGAGGGGAACGCTCCCCAGAGAGCCATGTTTGGTAACTCAGAGTTGTAACTGCCTATTAAAACAGGAAACTGACAAACCCTTGTAAACCAAACTCATTAGTCATGTCCCGAGACACTGGCTCTGAGCTGTAACATTTTAATTGGTGTCCCCTAAAATGTATTGCTGCATATTGTCCTTGATTTTGTTATTTGTCTATCAAATCGATGTGTGTTTTGGCCCCGATCAGATTCATTGTGAAGCTACAGGGGGTTACTGAAAGTAAAATAAACTGCAATTTGATGTCATAGTCGAGTGGTAATTTAATTCATTCAAAATATTTCTAGCCTGCCTATGTGCTTACTTTGGAGTCAAGTCTAATAAATTTAGAAAACGTAAGATTTCATCTTTTGTTTTTCTGTTTTTCTGTAGGACATTCCTGCAAACTGCTGACCAAGAACATGGGCATGCTCGTGATCAATGAAGACACTCTTGATGTGAGTATTTAGCATTTTGCTTTCCCACGAATGATCAGAATTCGTTGCATACAGACCCAAAAACCTCACCTAAGCAGACTGTGGCTTCTTCTCATTTACACATTTACACAACTCTTGTCAATCATTCACTTTAATCCTGAATTCATTTCTTCTTTTTAGCGCTAAAAACAAAGTAACCTATTGTCCTTTGCCTTTTGCTTGCATCATCCAGTATTTTCAATTTGGCACCCATTATATGATACGTTCATGTGGTCAGTTTCCTTTTCACTTTTCTGTGTACACAAGTTAGAACAATTACTACGAAGTATTTTCAAATGTTTTTCAATGATCTGGTGGGTGTAAATATGACACCATGAGGACATCCTGGAGTATATTAATCCCCTGATCTCATCACTGGACCCCTGTGAAAAAATCTGTCCGCAAACCGAAAGGATGAGGCCACAGGGAGCCTTCCACACACAGACGGACACACACACAGTCACCACACATCCCAAATCTGCCTGTAACATCTTTAAGACACCCAGCAGAGCAGTGTGTTGACCCCCCGGCAGGAGAGCCGTGTCTGTTGTCCCTGAGATTGAAAAGGGCAAGTCCTGCACTTCCAGCAGGAGAAAGCTAAGCCGAGGAGCCACAGATGGAGGAGAAACTCGACTGGGTTTAGTTTGTTGGGCAAGACGGGGGGGAATGGTGACAAGCAGGGAATGAAGGTGGGGAAAGCAGCGGGGGGGGGGGGTGTTTTGGGGGTGATGACGGACGGCCTTCATTCTGTCAGCCAGTCGTTGAGCGTGATAAATGAAGTTGAGGTAGAAATTTGGGGTCGGTGGGGACCGGCGCTTTGAAATGTCAGCTCCGATTCTCCTGTGGTTGAGCAGATGCTTACATAAGGCAGCTTGTTAAAACGCGAAGGGAGAAACCTCTCCACCAAGACTGAGGAGGCACAGTGCAGAGAGGGCCTGGCAGCAGGGCTGGTAGCTCTGAGTGCTCTTGTGCCGCGAAAGAGAGTAATTAGAGCATGTCTTCCCTCTTTGCTGTTGTGTTTAGAAATGCTTATCAAAGGGAAGACCAGGTTTTAGACATCCCCTGTACTAAATCTTACTTGAACTGAAATTACCAAAGTGATACTCAGTCTCCAAGGTAGGATTAGGTCATTTCCAAAAGCTTTGTGTTGCAGTCAATGTGTTTAATCATTCGGCGAGTGAGCACTTCTTGAATATCAGAAGTACAGTTACACATAGTTCCCAGTAAATTACTGGGATAAGCTTTCAGGCACTGCTAGCGGTCTTCACTACTCACTCAGGAACATTTCCGTCTTGTGCCTTTTTACACCCACCATGACAATGCTGGATTAGACATGGCAAGAGACAGGCCAGCAGATGGTGGTAATGCAACACTTTGGGATGCCACCCACCGTAAAACTCAAAAGAAGAAGAATGGACGAGGCCGGATGTATGCAGTGGGAGACGTCTCTTATTATGTTGAGGAACATGGCGGGCAAGGATCTGTTTCTGTCCAGTGAAAAATTCTTTTAATGTATTTAATGTTCAGTTCGGGATCTACTTCAATCAGAAACACACATTGGATATTTCGTCAGCGAAGTTGTGCGATTGGTTTGCTCACACCAGCTGAAACCAGAAAGCTGCTTTTGTCAGAGGGATGTAACATGGATGCAACGTTACCGCTTTCATTCACAACACAGCAGTACCAGCATGGTACCAGGTGTTGTGGCGGGAAACTGGCGGTACAGATTTCCCTAAATATCAATGCCTGCTCCGAATCACACATGAACCGATGGGGGAAATGGTCCTGAACATTGCAGGGACGGACTGCATGTGTGAAAGGGACTATGAGGAGGATTATTTGTCTATATTTTGATTATTAAGACAGATGAAAAAGTCAAAAAAACATTTGTAGCACAAACACTCTGTAGTTTAAATCCTTAGGTGTTCTGAGATGTTCAGTTCAGTTCAGTTCGGTTCTTTATTGTCCCTCAAGGGGAAATTTGGTTTGCAGTGCAGTTCAACATACAAGGCACAGTCAAGGCAATCAAAACAATGCCAACAACAAACACAACCACAACAACCATGCATAAAATAGATAAGATAAGATCAAGCTGTCCATAGAAAAATAAATCTATAAAAGAATAAGAACAATACTAATAGTTGAGTCACAGGACCATATGGAGTGCTTGTAGACATTGCAGGCAATTTGAATCCCTCAAGATTCAGTGCAAATTAAGAACATTTATTGCACTTGGAATAAAAGAAAATTTAAACCTATTGCTTCTAACCCTGGGGAACATGTATCGCCGGCCAGAAGGAAGAAGAACAAGTTCTCCTAAAAGTGGGTGGTCAGTGCTGGCCAAGATCGACTGTGCCTTTCTATAGACTTGTCGATTGTAGATGTCTGACAGAGAAAGCTGCTGTGTGCCAATTATCTTGCTGGCTACCTTGACAATGTCAGAAAGGGATTTTTTGTTCTGCACAGTGAGGTTTCCATACCAGCTAATAATACAGAATGTTAAAACCGACTCAATAAAAGATTTGTAAAATAAAACCATTAGCGTCTTGTCCATGTTAAAAGTGTTCAGTCTGCGCAGAAAATAAAGTCTCTGCAGGCCCTTGTTGCTGATTGCAGAAGTGTTGAGGTCATGATTCAAGTTTTTATCAATGACTGTACCCAGGTATTTATAGTGCTCTACTGTCTCTACTTATGAGCCCTTAATAAAGGTTGGGAGAGTAGAGGGAGAGTTTTTCCTGAAGTCAATGGCCATGTCTTTAGTTTTTAGGACATTTAGCTTCAGAAAGTGGTTGTCGCACCACTCTACAAAGTCTTCCAAGACTGGACCATGATCGACCTCTCCTTCCTGAAGCAGGCTGATGAGGACTGTATCGTCCGCAAATTTGAGAAGATGCCTGTCAGTGTATTTGCTCCTGCAATCATTTGTATAAAGAATATACAATAAAGGAGACAGGACACACCCCTGTGGTGAGCCTGTGGATGACAGCCGCTTCTGGGAGAAAACATGATTAGCCCTTACTACCTGCGGCCTACAAGTTAAAAAATCCAGCACCCATTTCACCAGTCCAGCATCAAGATTAAAATCTGACTGTAGGTCAGAAAAGTATGTGTAGGTCTAACTCCTACGGAGGGTCCCCTTTTTGAGTGTCTCCAAGTTTAAGACAGATGATGACATTACATCCATACAAGTGTCCAGATTCCATATTGTGAGTGTCACGTCCTGTTGGCTATATCGCTCAAGAGGCTATATCAACAATGGAGCTCAGTCTATATGGGAAGCTCTTGTGAATTTCTGAATGGACGCCACATACACATTCCAAAACCAAACACTAGCTGGTCACATAGGCTAAACTGGTCATTACAGCCATAACAAAGAGGCTTTAGGAGGAGACATGTAGCATTAGTGCTAAAATTCCTCAGTGGAAATTAGGGGGGAAATGGCCGCCCTACTTGAGGAAATGGTAAACTTTGCTTATCACCCGACATGATGAATAGATTGTGCCCCAAACAGAGCGAATTCTTTCTCATACTGATGCTATACCGGCTTATACAAAAGCACAGACACACACACACACACACATGCACTCACGCTGGGATGTCCTCTAAAATCTCTCTGTTAACCGAGAAGGAGAGGCTTTCTGTTTTTGGCTCTGTGGGTGAATATAGATATCACAGCCTATGCCTCTTCTGACTTATGCTTCTCTCTCTCTCTCTCTCTCTCTCACACACACACACACACACACACACACACACACACACACACACACACACACACACTAGCCTGCCCACTGCTCACCATCTCGTGCTGTTTTACAGACCCCATCAGGGATGGTTAAGTCCTGGCAGCTGCTTTCTGCTTGTATCCTCTTGCTCAGTTTCTCTCCTCTGTTAATCCATCATCTCTCTCTGTGCGTGTCTCTCACTTTCCTTCTCCTGCTTTGTGAAACGTAAAGCCCCTTTCTCCAAATATTTCCTTTAAGCTGGGGTTTCAGAGTTTTGTTATGCCAAGCCAATGTTGCCTGGTCCCCCTGGTACAATCTCAGTGCTTTGACATATCTGACCTCGACACCAGGCCAGACCCTTCCCTCCCTCTCCACGGCTAATGGCTAACATTTTTTGATTACAGCTGTTTGAGCATCTGGTTGGCACATTAAGTTTGATACCTTGCTTTGGATCATTGCTTTGCATCTGTCTATGTAAATCTGTCTTTTTCAAGTCATGTAAAATTATTATTTTATTGCAAGAAGTGCTTCTATTATACTTTTTGTCCTAATTTTTACATATATAGTTAACATGTAGTACCTGAAAACAGTTTCATACAGGCATTGGTTTTATTTCCTAATGGTTTCACCGTCTGTGGTGAAGATGATTGAATGATGAATACAATGATGATCTCACCACTCCATCCATTCAGTCCACATGCCCCACTACCAGGACAGTTAATCCTCTTGTCAGTCTCATATTTATGGATTTTCATCATCACTCACCATCATGGCTGTATATATTGTATAAGCAAACATGATCCATTCTTAGAATTTGTCTGTGTCACCTCATAACCACGGCCTGAGTGTAATAAGCATGGGAAACATAATAAATATCTAAAATATCAAGAGCAGCTGCTGTGCAGCAGTTTGGGATTAGTAAGAGAAGGAGTGAACAGGACTGTCTCATCTATGTAATACTGATGTGAATTAGAGACTAGATGAACTCTAAATGAGATTAATCAGTCTTATTTTTGTGAGGAAACAGTATCTTTTAATATGAATGTCACTTGTGTCTTTGGGGTCGCCCTTCAAATTATAGTGAGGAAGACTTTTGTTGTACTATCATCTATCAAAGTCCATAGTATCTTCTCAAGCCACTATACCACTGTAGGCTTGAAAGTATGATGCCTAAATACTAATTAAACTAACACTGATGACACGTTTTTTTCATCACGCAGAGAACAAGGGAAACACTCAGCCACCACTGTGGAATGCTGGGAGATGCCCTCTACAAGGAAAACGACTTTGCTCTCATTATTGATGGAAAGACTCTCAAATACGCCCTCACATTCGGAGTGCGACAGTACTTCCTGGACCTCGCCCTGTCCTGTAAAGCTGTCATATGCTGCAGGTAAGATTTATTCCTGAAACAATAAAAGTACCCTGCGACAATAAATTCCACCAACCAAAGCGAAAGAATGAAGACAATGTTCTCATTGCAAAGACTTTACGTACTGAATCGGCTTCTGCACTTGGAAAAAAATGATTCAAAATAGTAGTTGGAATAAGTGTTCAAAGCCGAGCTCTTTTAGTCCCTTTCGATCACATCACCAGTCATACTGTGCACTATTTAACAATATATGCAAAAAAATACAAACATCCATTTCTTTGTATTCTTATATCAAAATCCAGTCATGTTTTCTTCTTGTTAAACATAATATGGCGTTTGCTCATGTAAGCTTAAACCAACCGCTTTCAAGTTTCAGTAATATCATGACATACAATCATTACTCAGTCTTCAACTTGTAGCAACACAGAGCTTAGTTAGCTAGCTAGCAACAGCACGGTAACGACAAAACGACCTCAATTAAAGTAAAAGCTCTGTGGTTGAAGTATTATGTCGTCACCATAAAGGTCATTGAGGATTTTTTATGGCAGTTTAAAAAGTGTTAGTTATAAATTCAAATGGCAACTTTCAACATTGTGCAGGCTCACTGTTGGCCTGCCCAAACCACATAATTAATAGGAAGTACTTAAGTACTCAAGCAGCTTTGACGGGATGTGGGCCCAGAAGTCAACACCATGTTTTCAGAACAACAGCAAACCTTATGACTCAGTGCATTACGTCAAATTTTTATTTATTTTTCCCTCCACCTCTACCTGCCTTTGCTGTGTGCACAGTCTGTGGGCACTAAGAGACACCAGGAGGTGAATGAGGCCTCTTAAACCATGAAGAACATAAACATTAACAGTTTCACGGCTTAAGACAGATGTGCAGTTTATGACATCATCCCTGGAGACTCTGTACTGTACACTACCCCCAGACCTGGTCCACTAAGAGGAAGCGCCTGTGTGGGAGGCTGCGGACTTTACTGTCAGTGAGGGCAAAAAGTCAAGTTTGAAGTCTTGAGGAAGAGTTATAAGATGTGTCTCAACCATCACCTAATGATTGGCTCCACGTAATGGACCCAGTGAGAGAGGTTTTCGAACTCTCCTGTTGGTTCATTGCATCACTGGTGCAGCTGATTGGTTTTCTAACACACATGATTAGTTACATGGAGATCACCTGTGTGTAATCAAGGGGATTCAGGTGTTTCTAGTATAAATCCACCTCTTTCTGGCAGGTCAGACTTTTGGTCAGTTAGTGTTGTGGCAAAAGACAAAGAGGCGACTTCACCAAATGGTGATTGAGTACAGTTAAATCAGTCAATTACAAATGGAAAAAGCATGACAATGGCTGTCAAGCAGCTTAAAAAAAAAGCTGTCCTCAAAACATGACTGACTGGCAGACGAGTGGACTGGAGTTACTGGAGTTACAAGCTTCATAGGCAGAGAACAGCTGCCCAGGTGCTTCACCATTCTCAGCTGTATCTGCTTTCATTTTGACATTAAAGGGTCTTTTTTTGTTGATCAGTACCACATTGAATCTACATCAGTATCACATTCAAAGTGCTTCTACCTCCAAACTGTACTCAGCTGGAGGACATTATGTACATTTATTTACTATAAACGTGTTGTATTGTCTCATTAAACTCCAGTTAACTGTTTAATATTTCATGTTCCTCTAAACAGAAACTCTCAGCCTTGCTGTGTATTTAGCTCTGTTAGCTCATTTAGCCAAACATGCTGCGGGACTCTGCTGTCCACCAGCTACTAAAAGCTAACAGCTAACTAGCTCACCTCAGCATGGATTTATTGTTCACAATGTGGCACTATCAGGGGAAAAAGAGGATAGTCCTCCGTTGAGAGGGAGTTTACTGCATTTTTGGGGATTTTAATGCATCATATATTTTGTAGCTCTTCTGCTGAGCAGCCATTGACAGTATCTAAAGTAACAGCATGAGAGGATGCGCTATCAACAATAACAAATACAAATATACATACATATATAGTTGCATACATGTCCCAGAGGCATCCCAGGGAAAGTGTCTGTCAGTCCCAGACACACTGTCTGTGCTCCCTGTGATGACGGGAGGCCATTAGTCTCCAGCCCTGTTCCTTCACACATTCAGCAGGAGTTACTGATGCTGATGACATGATCCCTCACTGGCTTCCCACGATCAAACGATGCCTATTATGTGACGCCCAGTCAAGACAGAAGCACTGCTACTTGGGATTAATTGCAGTCCCTACAGGTGCTTTCTTCCCTTTGCCACCTGGGCCCCTGCTTTTCTGTAAATCTTAAAGAATATGGTGCACAAAATGCACCTGTGTTTATTTTTAGGGTGTTCACACAGTTTGGCACAACTGTCTGCACGCCTCAACCTACTATTCTCCAAAGTTAAAGAAGAGCTTTTGCCAATTGCTGATCTCAAGAATTGATATTATTTTATGCACACCTCAATTATACTTCCCAATAGTAGGAAAGTAGGAAATACAATTTACTGGCCAATACATTCCTGAGGGATATATATGTATAGTCTCTGATCTTCTCTCCATTTCATGCCTTGTCTATGCATACTTTATGACTCACTGTTGCGTCACAGATTTTACAGAAACTGATTGTGCCACATTAATTGCACTTTCTGATTAACATAAATCTATTTCAAGTTTCATTAAAAGTCCGTTATGTAATATTCCCGTGCTACTGCCCCCTTCTAGAGTATCTCCTCTCCAGAAGTCAGAGGTGGTGGAGATGGTAAAGAAACAGGTGAAGGTGATCACTCTGGCCATTGGTGATGGTGCAAACGACGTGGGAATGATCCAGACGGCTCATGTCGGTGTGGGAATCTCAGGCAACGAGGGCCTGCAGGCAGCAAACTCCTCTGACTACTCTATCGCCCAGGTGAGTACAGTGTCAGGGGCTTACACCAAGTGAGAAAACAGAACGTATTGATTTCAGTGTGTTGTTTTCTCATTAGTAGTTGGATGATGATGATTTACACTTATTGTTTGAATTAAAATGCATAAATTGACATTTGTAATCTAACTGATCTGACAGCTTTGCCTAACTGGCCCATTTGTAATCAGAGCAAATGATGCCAATACACTTCAGTCTCACTTAACTGCCAATAATATTCAGAGCAGATTATAAGAAGATGATCTCCAAGCCTTATTAAACTAACTAAGATAAACATCTGTGAAATTTCTATCATGAGGTATTTCTGAACAAATACACATGCTTTGAAGCTGCAGGTGCATGTCCTCAATCTGGCAGCAATTCATTGATATCCATGTCAATTTCTAGCTTCTAAAAGCCAGATTCAACAAATTGTCTGCCCTGTCATTGTCTCCTCAAGCTTAATATCTGTTAATGATAGCTTGGCACATTGTTCTGGGTAACAATAGGTCATATGTCTGCTAGGGCATGAGCTTATACAGTGAAGTAGCACCACCTGTAAAACAGGCATCTGGTGACATCCAACTCCCTACATAACTATACAGAAACAGATCCCAGCAAAGTGCTACTTATATCCAGTATGTTCCAGTAACCAGTTTGTCTGAAACTTTGGATTGATATGTGATACCCATAAACAACAAAAGGCACGGAGCTCCTGTGTCATAGCTCCGTTTCTACACAGCACGCCACTCAGTACATCATGTTTCTATTATGCAGCCACGGGGCTTGAGAGTACCTGACTAAAACACAGTACGCTCTCTGTGCCTCAGTATGCAATTACCATTCAAGAGACTTGGGTTTGTCCTAAGTGCCCCCTTCAATCGGCATGACATGTAAAAGTGTATGTCTTTCAAAGACAGGTGGCCTCTTAAAATCCATTTAGGTTGTGTCCCACCATCAAATTGAATTACACCTCCTGGCTTCTAGTGGTGTTTTCCGTATATTGGCGTAACGGTACATTAACTGTAATTTGCAGACTGCAAACTAGAATCAATCCTTGGAAGTTGTGGAACTTGTTTTTTCTATTCCCATACATGATTTATATTAATGTTCAGGAGTATCAGAGGAGTTCCTTGCTGCTGTGGATTATTAGCTAGTTTCTAAGATTTAATACTTGAAAGCTCAGAGTTATCTGTGTGCAGAGTGAAGAGGCTTTGGGCCGAGGCACCTCTGCTCTCTGTCTGTCATCAGCTCATGTCTGTGTTAACTGATGTTTGAGCCGAACATTCGAGGGGTCAGACAAACTGGGGGCCGCCACTGAGCTGTCATTTCACCAGAGAACGCTGTGGTAATGCTGAAAGACACGAAGGTCTACAAATAAACACAATGCCCAAAAATTTAATTTGAATTTTACTCGTCCTACGCCCGAGTCTGGTTTCTGAGACATTCTCAGAACTTTTCCTTTTGTTAGATGGAAAGAGGAGGCAGTGGAGATTGTGTGCTTTGTTTTAGTCATTTACTGGCAACTAAGATGAAACCCTTGCCTCAAAGTTCTACTCCAGTCTAATCACACTTATCAACCTGAAATAGCACTGAAATTATACAACACCACAGGCCCTAAACGGTGGTATATTATAAAGCCATTTAACTATTATGCTGAGACCTTGGAGACCAATAGCCCATCATATGAACTCCTCCATTTTCAACAACTTAAAAGCTTGATCTTACAATCTTTGACTTGAAATCTCTGGAATGTGTTAGCGAGGACTTTGGCCACAATGCCTCATCAGTCCTCTTTGCTGGGGGATGACAAAACGCTGCTGCTTTCTTTAATCTTGAAGTTCCTGCTGTAACTGCTTTAGTGTTCCAGCACTGATCGCTGATTATGAGAAACCATTAGACAGTGCACTGTACACAGACCTTTGCAATTCATTCATCTCGTCGTTTTCCTCCATTTACTTCCCTCCCACACAGTTCAAGTACTTGAAGAATCTGCTGCTCGTCCATGGAGCCTGGAATTACAACCGCGTAGCCAAGTGTATCCTGTACTGCTTCTACAAGAATATTGTCCTCTACATCATTGAGGTGAGTCTCACACAGAAGCTTTCGAGCTTGAGAGTCATGCACTGAACCAGATCTGAATGCAAAGCATTGAGATTTTTCCACGACATGATTTGGTAAAGATTCCTTGTTAGAGTTTCCATGTTTGTATTTCTGTTGACTGGCCCTTCACATTACCTGCCAGTTTGTGCTGCTCCGGGGTAAATGCTTTTTGACGGACCTGGACAGAATATACACACACTAAAAGGCACACTCAGACACACACACACACACACACACACACACACACACACACAAACACACACATTCAGTAATGAAGGGAAAACTTTATCTAATTAACTTGAAGTCTGCCTTCAGGAAACCCTGGCCGGTCAGTGGATCCTTAGAATATATTAATCCACACAGCCATCTCACTACCAATACCAGGATTAAAAGATACTCCTTTTACCATTTTACACTGTGTTGACAGCAGATACAGACAGACGTGTACATAACATTGGAAACGCTTCAAGAATAAAATGCAGAATTCTTATTGAAAAGTTATCAGTGTGTGATAATATTTACTAAAATATTCAAAATCACAAATAAGTTACGGTTACAGTTCAAGTTTCTGTGGATTTTAGAATTCTGAACAGGTAGTGATGCTGTTCAGAGCCACCCAGCTGCACTCTCCTTGTGTATCAGTGGATGCAGGTCAGGAAGGTCTGTTGGTGTGCGGTAGGTTTGATGGCATTTGACAGATGCCAGACCCAGTTCTGATTGCAGGTTCAGAGCTATAACTAAGAATGACCAGACAGGTTAAGTGCTTCCTATCAGCAGCAGCTTTATCATCGAGAGTGCTCACATGTTTTGATCTACCGGCCATGCACTTGTCTGACGCGAAGAGTACTCTGGCTTTGCCTCTTCTTAAAAAGTCTAAATCAGAAGTCACAGCTGAGTGTCTGATGGCACTGCACAGATACACTGCTGGGCTGTATGTAATCTACTGACCTTGTAAATTTGGAGCCATGTGCTTGTAAGAATTAAATGTGCTTTCATTAGGAGTGAAATGTCAGCGCCTTCCTCCAGTGTTTAGTTTGCTAATTAGGTTGTAACTTTATCACCCATAATGTGGAAAATCATCTTTACCAAGCAGCATAAATTGCAAATAGAAGAAAAGTACAGGCATGCATGAGGATCAGAACATAAGAGAACAAAATGACAGAAGAAGAAGAAGTTACTCAGACATTTAAAAAAAAAAAACCCACCCCCACGCACGACTACTGACACACTGGGGCCCAACAGAAATAGAAAGAAGTGATTTACCCACTTCCTTTGCATTGTGAAAAGGGGACAGTTTGGGGAGCGCTCTGTTTTTAAAATATCCTCACCACATATCCTGTCATAGAAATATGAGCACTTTAAAAGTTTTTTTGGTTCATCCTCTTTCAGTGAGACTTCACCTCTGATCCCCTTTCTCATCCTCATTCTGGTTTACAAACCATGGAGAATCAGTAGACTCCTTTTTTCATTCCAGCATGTCTGTTTCTGGTCTATTGTGACCTGCAGTGAAAGAGGGCAGTCAGTCTCTTTCCAGCCTATGACTGCTGTTAAAGGTACTGCAACTGTTTAATCATACTAACCTTTTCCAGATAAGGTAAAATACCTTATAAATGCTAGATCCAAAATAAAACTCAATTTGCAGCAAATTACATTTTCTGACAGCAAAAGCATTACGTATGACATTTCATCTGTGCCTGAATGTTGATTTTCTTTCATCTTCATCCCCGTTTTTAACCATATGTAAACGTTTCAGTGCTTCACTCACTCAGTATTAACTCTTAAAGTCCAAAAGAGGTTGCATAACTTCTAAAGTATATGTTACATAAATCCAAGACACTGCAAACTCAACTTCTACATTTTTTTTGTCTCGCTGCCCTTCATGTGAATCCAAAATGGACCTTTATGCCACAATCACATCAAACCCTCATAAAATTCCACCAAACATTGTCCATTTCTTGTGTGTCTGACTGCAGCTCCTCTTTGAAACATACCGGGTCCCTTTTCAAAGCAGTTTTTTTCCTACACTGGAGCATAACATCTATAGTTCTGTCTGCAGGGCGAGCTTCTTTCTAGCACACCTTTTGTTGCTCTCTGAAAACATAACCCCCCCCCTCCCCCCATGCTACGCTCCTTCAGGGGATTCAAGTAGATAATAGGACATTTCTTCACTCTTTGGCTGCTTCAATATTTCAAATGTCCCTGTTTTGTAAGACCCTGACATCTAACACACCAGCAACCCCAGGGTACGGGTAAAAGCTGCATTTGTTGCCCTAATAGGTTTACTTTTGTGCTGGCATGTTTTTCTCGTCGACTCCCAGGCTGCCTTGCAAGGAGAGAACCAAGGATGTTGACGGGAATTTTAACTTTTTTTGTTCACAGCACCATTGTCTGATACAGTGTGTGTTACAATTTGAATACGAGGACTGCGAGACTCCGTGTTTAAGCCTCTTTTCGTCCCGCTCTCTTTCCACTGGGTCTTTGGTCTTGTTTAAGAGACCCAGAGTAGGAGGGTGAAGGCTTCTCCGGCTATTGTGGAAGACATGAATGTGAGCGCAACTTAGTCTGAGGCTCTTGGAACAGTTGTGTGATCATTCAGGATTTTCTGAGAGTAACTGAGGGTACTTGTGAGTCAGAAAGTAAGGCTGTCACTCCTGTGGAAGATTGACTGACACCTGGAACTACTTTACAGTGTTTCTTTTGGCTTTCCCTTTGCTGTTGATTATGGTTGGCATTCCTTCTCCTAATCAGTTAGAGAACAGCTCAAGCATGGTCACATTTGAAACATGACTGTCTATCTAATTAAAAAAGGCTGTTATAATTACTCAAATATTTCTTCAACAATGCGAGCCAGTGCTTAACGGACTTTTAGTAGAATTCATAACTCCTACTTTGTTACAAATTACACTATTAACTAAAGAACGGGTGTGAAAAGGATTGAATTCAGCCACATTCAAGCTAAGAGGCCTTTCCAAAGGAAGCCATAGCAACTTAATTCAAATGGCCGATCCAGCTGGCCACTCATGTTTGATTGACACATTGCCAGGGTGCTACAGAGGGGGCTGATGGACAAGTGGCATTTATGAGGTAATTACATGAAAGCTCATTCAGTGCGGCTCAGTGTACTCAGAGACGGCTCGGAGCTGCAGAGCAAAGCTTGCCGACCATCGCACGCTGAATGAAACCACAGAGGCCGTGCCTGGCATTGTTAGACAGCTTGTGTTTGTAGCGCCACATATTTCCAGCATATTTATCAGCTCCCTCTTTATGTCCCTCTTTATTCTTTGCTTGCTTTGTGTATGAATTCCATTAGCAATTCTGCAGTACTAAGCTTAAGAGTATCAGGACTCACATTGTTGGGGACAAATGTCATTCTCCCCCCCACCCCTCCAACCCATAGCCGCTTCTAGACAAGGCCTGCAAGCAGCCTTGGAATCAATGATTTTTGATTTGCTGATGAATATGCAAGAAGTCTTCTTATCGGCTAGCCGCTGCCCAATCCCCCTTTTCTCAACTCCCGCTTCCCTCCATTACTGTTTTTCATGATGTGCAGTCGGGGAGAGAGGCCAGCCACACCCCTCCGCTGAGTGGCACTCAATGAGGAGAAGAAAAGGGGAAGAAAAATCCGGCCTGGTACTTCCCCTAATGAGCAAATCAATGCATCTGTCCCTCAAGAGACGAGAGAGGGAGAAAGAGAGAGAAGCTATTGGGACCCCAAGGACCAGGCCAAAACACTCACACAGAAGCAGTTACCACATGCTATGAATAGGAGCCTTTTTTAACTTAGCACAACAATATATCAGAGCAGAGCCTCTCATTGGGCAGAGCTGTAATTAATTCAGCAGTTTGACCTACCCACTAGCCTCTCGTTACCACTGCTTGAGCCACGCTAATGGTTGAACCTGCCTCATGGCTTGGGCTTCATCTACACATAACCCATAGCAACGGCATCTGAATGTATTTTCATCAAGCCAAAACCCAAAACACCTAAAACTATTCTTGCAGTGCCAACAGATGAACTGTACACCTTCTGATTCTCATAGTTCCAGAGCCACATGGTCCCAGATCAGGGTGAACGTCCCACATGAATTTGAAAACAGGCCCCCTCTCATAAAAGAAACAACATCATGGTAGAGTGCACCTGATGGAGTGGAGGGTAGCATCTGTGATGGGTGGGTGTGGCAGAAAGGGGAGGTGAGGGGCAGGGTGTGGGGGCACACACATCAACACAGGCTCTGTCTATAGGCAGCCACCCCCCACCACCACCACACCAAAGGAATGAAGAGGGGGTGAGTGGTGGGGCGACAGACATTTGTTTTCATGCATACTCTTAGGCGATTAAATGGGAAGGGCTAGTGGCAGATTGGTATTGGTCGTGTAGAGAGTGGCAGCAGCGGGTGGGGCCCTTATATAGGCTTTGTCCCAATCTGAGAATTTGTAGCAGTTCATGCCTTCATAATGAAGTTAAATGAAGCGAGGAAATGCTTGGCCAAAACACAGCACCCCCGATGTTCCCCTGACAGATTTGGCGTGAGCAACAGCCGATTCTGGATCGTGGAAGTGTCAAAGTGTAACGCTGTGAGGAACAATTTCAGATTCACTGTCAGTATAGAAGGAGGTGGTAGGAGGTGTCAGACAATCATGTTTTACAGCAATTTTAAAATTCACACCTGCTGTTTTTTTTCAACCAGATATAGTATTTTAACTAGTCTATTTGCACGCTAATATAGTTAATTTAGAATACCTGCCTTCTGTCCTGATCTTAGAGGCATTGTTTTGTTCAGATAAGTATGACTAATCAAGATGTGATGATAAGCCACATCTCCACCCAACATGTGGTTTACATTGTCTCTGTCTCCCTTTCCTGTCATAGTAAATCAGAGTCTCCATCAGTCAGAGTCCCACAGCCCTGACTCTGCCCTCCTAACTAACCTCATCTGTCACCCACTCGTCTGCAGGTAGAACAAGGAGGGAAATAGTGGGTTTGATATATGTTTGTAGGTAATCCCGTGATGAATCTGGTCAACAGTTTGCATCATGGAGGTGGCACCTGGAGGTCTAGGCTTTCCCACTGTCACTCATTTGTTTCTGATTTGGTCTTTTGTGGCCTCTTGCCTTTCCTGAGTTTGAAGCCTGGCTAAGTTAGACTAATGACATGTTGATCACGGGTCAGCACTTCAAACATACCCACGTTAGTTTCAGAATCATGTAGTTGTTTTTGGAATTAACAGACAACACTCATTTTTCCTGCTATACTTGCAAAACGGCCGTCATTGCAGGATGCATCACCCTTGGAATAATTTTATTTGCAGGAGCTGCTCACTCTCTGATATTTTCCATATCTTAAGAGACCCTGTTGCCTCTCTCCAAACTCTCTGTTGTCATAAGGCAGTGAAGAATGTAGTGCAACAGAAAAATGGATTGTTAGTTTGAAAAATGATTGTTAGACACAGTGAGCCTGTCTCAAGTCTGATAACGGTTACCAGTCACTCTCACTATCACTAATGGAAAGCATACATACGGAAAGGGTGATTAGAAATACTACAGAGATTTAATGTTTTCATCATCTAGTTTGAGTGAAGCCTACAGTATCAATTTCATGACCAAATGCCTTACTGATTAAAGAGACTATAATGGGAAATGTTTTGCACATGAAACAATCCCTGTCATTTTGTCACTCCTAAATTTAAACCGTAATATAAATCTGTGATTATCTGTGATTTAACTGTTGCACTGCCATCGCTTTGTGTTCTTGTCTATGCTGTTCTTACTCTTTCTTTGTGTGAATTTTGTCATCCTTAGATCTGGTTTGCATTCGTCAATGGCTTCTCGGGCCAGATCCTGTTTGAACGCTGGTGCATCGGCTTGTACAACGTGGTGAGTAAGCAATAAAAAGAACTCTCTAAAGAGCCCACTTCACTCCTTTCCCGTCGCTCTCTGTCACTGTCTGACACAGAACTGATTTGCAGTGGTGCCCCAAAACTGATCCCTTTATTGCGTGACTATGTCATCAACATCTTGAAAACTTTCTCCTTTATTTATGACCTGTTATGAAGTCCATATTCCCTCTGTGCCCAAAACTATGTACTGAGTGTAAAAGAACAACAGCTTTGCTTGCCCCAAAGAGTGTACTTAGCAAGGGCAGCTACGTTTGAATGATAAAAAGAATAGAAAGAACGGAGCAGCAACTGAGCTGGCTGCTGATGTAGGGAGTCCCACAGGGCTCTCTAATGGGACCACTCCTAATGAACTCATATTTCATATCTGTCAGGAATTAAGTCGATGAAAAAAATGTGCATCTGCAAGTCTGATCTTTAATACCATGCCATTAAGTCCACAAGAGCTGATATGTAACTTTAAACTGTTTATTAAAATCATCTCAATTCAATAAACAAAAATGAATGAGAGAAGTGTGAAGTGAAATTTCCCCACATTCCTGATGGGCCTCAAATGGAAGTAATTTATGGGAGGGACAAAGCGTCAAGTGAGAAGAACATTTCCACAGCCCTGCATTCATTTCATAATAAACCACCACCTTAGGACCAGTACTGTAGTGGGGGGTGGGAAGAGGGTCCAGTCTTTCACTTTATCCACAAACTGGGGGAATTCCTCCGACTCAGTGGGGGTCTGCTGGAGGCAGTGGGCTGAATCCGCCCCTCAATGGAGATCTTCCTGGGCCTGTCTCTGAATAAGAAAGGAGCCCAGTGGAGCATGTCCTGTGGCTCGCTGGTCCTAGAGACTTAGTCCTGCAGACTCCCACTCCAGATGGGTCTTCAGGGAACTCACACCAGCTGACCCGCTGAGCCCCCCCAGCCACACAATACCATCACTCCTCTCTCTGCAGCTGCTATACAGAGAAACATTACAACACCACTAAGAAATTACACTTCAGCTCGGCTTAAATACCTGCTTCTTAGTCAAGAGCATCGCAGATGTTCATTGGAGATGGGTTTTGCATATGAACAGACTTGAAGCATGACAAATCAAAATAAGAAACCCTGGAGGGCTTTAAGGTCAATGGTCTTCAGTGATGTAAAGTAAAGGATGGGGCAAGTGGAGGACAAAGTGAAGCAAATTCATCTATAGATGTAACTGGTTGTGGTGGCAATGATGAAGACAGGCATCTGCCATAAGTTTTATTAGTCTTTATAGTCAACTACACAGTGCATATACAGTGGTTTTATGTTTGTTTTAATACCTAGAGAGTACAGGTTTGGTCAGTCAGATCAAAAAGTAAATACAAAGTGCAAATTAATCCATTTTATTGTAATAACTCAAAGGTCTACTTACTAGCTTTTTCCTAGCATTCAGTGTCAGCTCACAGGCATCATCAGATGATGAGATGTGGTCGATAGCTCTATTAAAAGCTAACATGTGGACCTGTTAATTAGAGATTATTTTGTCATGCACCCTGTTCCCAAGGTTGAGAATGAATGTTCATTTTCATGTTGAGGTATTTGTGCAAAATATAAAATATTCTGAATTTATGTCAGATTTACCACTGATGTTTCTGTTTGTGTGTTTTTTTCTGATGCAGATCTTCACTGCTCTGCCTCCTCTCACTCTGGGAATATTTGAACGCTCCTGCAGAAAAGAAAACATGCTGAAATACCCAGAACTCTACAAAACCTCCCAGAATGCCATGGGCTTTAACACAAGGGTAACACTTGTCTCTATCACATGCTCTTTGTGTGCATATTTACTGTTTTATTTGCCCACAACCAGATTTAAATACTATTAAATTTTTTTATTATTACTTTATTAACATTTTATCATTTAAATTGTGCTCCATCGCGCAAATTAAAAGGTCAAATGTTGCATCTCTTACAACCAATTAACATCACATTAATGACACGAGATGTTCCTGTCGTGTTGTTCGGGGCTGATGCGCCTCCCGTCACAGTGACCTGGCAGCTGCAGTCACTGGGTCTCCAGTCGTATCCCGGTTTGGCCTGGCTTGACCTATTCCGTCTGCATGGGCTGTCCGTTAGCTTTCCCCCACTGGTAATAAAGATGTCTCCTCCTTTCTCCATGCTGAGCCAGAGCCTGGACCCTCCTCACAGGCGTGGTGACCTGGTTAGCACCGCATGGAGGTGGATTAAAGACTGATTGGCCATGGCGGTCAGGGGCAGGGAAGGTCAGCTGGGCTGAGGGATGCAGCAGAAAGAATCGGGGGAAGGAGGGGATAGAGAGTGTGCTGTCATTGTGTGACAGCATTTGTTGCGGAAAATTATGCAATTTGTTTAAGTGAGGGACTTGTTTGTTCTCAGAGCAAGGCTGTCAGATTGAGTTTAACCCACCCAGGACCACACCCAGGTTGAAATAACAACAGTTTCCAAGTGCAGTTTTACTAAGCAAGGACTACTGAAAGCATACAGGAAGGTTTATTAGTCATGAGCAGACAGCTAGCCCATTTAAACGTAGCCTATTAAAGTTAAATCCTCCAAATTCTTCCAGAACAAAATTCACTGGAATCCCATTTTTCTGACCCAAATGTCAAGAGCTGCAACGTATATGACAGCTAACGGTTTTCAGCTGTTATCCAAATAAAACAAGCACCTTGAATACATTATTGTGGGCTGGAGGAAATTATAAGAGGCTTTTTTCACAATTTTTGACATTTTGAAGATGAAGCAAACTGGCAGATTAATCGATAATAAAATCAGTTGTTAGGGCAGCTCTGCTGATGTCACACCTGTTTTCTATACTATGTGAAGTCTGTCCCAGAGCAATTATTCCAATGATTAAAAAAAAACATTTGACATTGTGAACTCACACGTGATTAATGAACACACTCTAGGCCACTAGGTGAGTTAATGTAAGTAAATCCATGAGTTGTTATGGCCTAGATTGTTAATTAAATAAAGCTGAAGAAATAGAAATCATTCATTGTCAAAACAGACATGCTATACAAAAAATAAGTGCTATATGTTGTGTGTAGATAAATGTAGCTCATAGTAGTGTTGACAGCACCAAACATTGTCTTAATTGCACTAATTATAGAGTAGATCAGAGAGATATATGTGCTCACAACTGCTGGCTTAATCGTCCAAAGTTGTGCTTGAATTCTGTTGTGGGGCGGATTTTTCTTCCATGGACGTTTTTGAAGACTTCATTAACTGCTCCGTGCCAAAAAAGGGTCACAAAAGTATGCGTCTGATAGTTAGAAGCAAATGAACCTCAATTTTGTTTGGGCCACATTTTCCAAGACCCATAAATGATGACTCGGCCAGGTCAGCAGGTTGTTTTTGCTGGCTTGTCCACTCTTTTCCCGAGATATTTTCCTTGCAGCTGGCCCGAGGCGAGGCGAGAAAATCCAGCAGGAATTTGGCCCCTCGAAGCCTGTCTTTTTGCACGCCTGGCTCTTTTGTACACAACAGATACTGTCTTTGTGAATTAAAGCTGTTTGTGTTGAGGTGAGAGAAGGGAGGTGTTAGGAACACGAGGCGTGGCTTCAAATGTGTCGCCTGTTCACTTTTAATTACATGTTCCTGCGACTTGAGTCACTCTAATAAACCGCGCTCCCCTTCATGTGGTTGCAGTAATTAAAGCAGCTTACCAGCAGCTATCACCTCTTATACAGCACCTTATACTCTGTTTCTTACCCCCTCTTTCCTTTTTTTTTACCTCACCGGTTCAGAAAGAAACAGGAAGGGGTGGGCAGCTCTGGAAATATTTGGCTCAATATTAATTACTGGCATTCATGCTTTTTTTTTTTTTTTTTTTGGCAATTAGGAGTTCCACAAAGGGCAGAATCTTTACAGGACAGACCAGCCATTCATTCAAAGGGGATTCTTAGCAACTTGCTGGGATACAAGGGAAAGAAAGAGAGCAGGGTGGCTGCAGGGGTGAAAGGGAGGATCCCACTGTGACAAATGATTATGAGCATTTATTGATTTCATTAGCATTAATTATTGTGGAGGGGAAACTGGCGCTTGTTTGCACCCCCACAGTGTTTGGGAATGGGATAGTTGAGGAGGAGGTTGATAGAGAGCTGAGCCTGTCAGTGGGAGGCTAATCGGGATAAACATGTGATTGTAACATTAGTGATGATTTGGTCCACATTTGGCCAGAAAGATAGAGGAGCGGGGGCTGGTTTGAGGCCACCCCTCGCTCAGTGTATTGGGTTCTGTGTACACAGTGGGAGGGTGAGGTAATCCTGGGTGTGGGGGGGTGACTGCTGTGGGACTTTGTTAAGCTGATAGAAAAGGTGAGAAGGTTATGCCGCCGAGGCGAAGGTATCTTAAAGGCTGAGGACGTCTCCCTTCACTTCCTGCTTCATTCTCTACAACTTTTCCTTATTTTTCATGCTCAGAATGACCCTTCGATGTAAAGCCGTGCTCATAGTTATTCTGAAGTGACCCCAACCTGTGGGAATCCCAAGAAGTTTTCACTTTTCAGGGTGTCCACTTGGTCTCGAGTCATGTTTTATGTTTCACTGACAGGTTTGCTGACGTTGTTCAAATGGGTGTTTTTAAGACAACGAGCCTCTAACTTGTCGTCTGCCAAGAGCCGATGATTAAAAAGAGGCCAGAGATTAAAATGTGTTTTGTTTTTTCCCCCATTTTTGTTCTTCCTCCATCAGCTGTTTGCTCTTTGGGTTTGACGAATTTTCTGCTCTCAGAATTAACACCAGCGTCTGGGTCAGCACAGAGGAGGAAAAGGGGGCACGAATGTGGAGCGTTTTTTGGCAGAATAGATTTCACGGCTGTTTCATGCTACATCGCCCATTAGTGTTTTGTTTGGCTCCGGCGTTGCATAATGTAAATTTGAAACAAGGTGGTTTTGGAGTGGGAGTATTGATTTAAACGACTCATCCAAAGTCTGCGTGCTTGCATACACAGACACACACGCAGACTGCGGTCCACACCACCATTTTCCAGGCCCTTAATAATTACCATGAAAACAGTTTAATCTCTGTCAGGCCTGTCAAGCTGCCTGTGTGTGTTTCTAGACTGATTTCTGCTTGTTTTAACCCTCCTGTCATTTATATCTACACCAGTTAAATTCTCACATGAAAGGGCTGAAGCCTAATGAAATATAATAAGAGGAAACCCTCACACTGGCAGCACATATATTAATGTTGTAAAATGTTCTTTTCCTTAAGGAGAGGACGTGTATTTTGCAGTTTCTTAAGCTTGCCACTATTTTATTTGACTCTGTTAAATGTGGTGTAATCTTAAAAAAAAAGAACTAGTAGTTGAAACCTGCACGCCGACATTGTCCTCTTGCCTTTCACTGCTGGCACACACACCCAGCAGCCTCTCTCCCCCATAACACACACAGAGGATATACAACGTGTCTGTCAGCGGGGTGGCCATTCAGCGAGGAGGCCCCGACAAAACCGCCACTTAGCCTAGTGCTGGGCTGGCACAAAGGGCCCAGGTCAGGGGTCACTTGGAAGGCTGGAGCTCCCCACACCCTTTTCTCATGCTTTTTTTTCTCCCTCCCTCTCTCTCTCTACTTGGAATCTCCTGCCGCCTCCAACCCCCAACCCCTCTCCTCCCCTCTGCCTCCTTCCCCTCCATCCTTCTCCCCTCTATTTTGCAGGTCTTCTGGGCCCATTGTCTGAACGGCCTCTTCCACTCCGTCATCCTCTTCTGGTTCCCCCTTAAAGCCTTCCAGCATGGTAAGTAGCTCCCAGAGACTTCACCGCGGCTCTCGGTGGACTCTGTGGATGAAGAGGGAGGACAGTCAAACACACATACTTTGTCTTCATTAGGTCTCTCCTCAACCATCCGAATCACGAATTGCAAACATGTGTGTGCTCCTCCAAGAGCGACACACACTAACAAGCGTGTGTTCATATTTGCAGCACTTCATGTGTGCACACAGTGACCTGCTGAAATGCTTTTGCGCGCAATTATTCACACTAACTTCATTTTTTAGAAACACAGCACTCGGATACAAACTTTCCAGGTGACCTTTCAGTGCAGAAGATGAAACTTTTTCCCCAAAAAGACAACTGTCGGTCTTTCTGTGTGCGCAGTTAAATTTAATTCACAGTAACTTTATTATCTGTAGGTCAATTGTGCATGTTTGTGCACATTAAGATGCAGGGTTTCTGTGTGTGTGCTGAGAGAATAGGGATCTTTGAGCCGGCAAGTCTTGGCTGGTTCGAGCAGAGGACCACACAAGCTTGGGCCTGCTCTCCAAACAAAGGCGCCAAGCCCCTTCACTCTGACTGACAGGCTGTCAGCAAAGCCTCAGCGCACACAAGACATGTGACTAGCCGGAAGTAAAGGGAAGGGGAGCTTCTCTGTCTTTCTTTCTTTGCTGGCAGTTGCATCGCTGCTGATATTTTAGCCTCAGCTGCAGCCCAAATCCACGTGGGCAGTTTGGAGCAATATGTGTGTCTGATTTGAATTAATTTCTATTTTATTAATTTAGGAAGTTCTTCTAACTTCTGTTTTAGGAAAACTTTTCTCACTGGGATGGATTGCGATTTAATAGTAGAACAAATAAGCATTTTATCAAAAAAAAACTCAGCCCTGTTTTTCTGTTTCAGCTGTGAATTAGCCAGAACGTTGATTTCTGACCATGATTAATGTTCTGCTGTTCACCACTACCGATGGCTTTTCATAGAAATACTCTTTCCTAATTGTTGCGAAAGACAGAATTAACATTCCAGCCTCTCTCAAAGGGCAGTAACGGAAGCAGCATTTCACTCTGGTTTTCACTTCAAGTTCCCACGTTCGCCTTCATGTCTGAGTCCTGAACAGAGCGTTATACACCAAAGTTCACACTGAGAAGTATATTAAAGTAATATCCAATGTGCTGTCTGGTTGTTTACTCTTTGGATCATCTATTGGAACTCTGTATGAAACCCAAGAGCTGGAAAGAGACAGCTTTGGCCCTAAAAGCTTCTGTTGATGATTCCCTTCACAGATACAGTTTTTGGCAGCGGAAGAACTCCAGACTATCTCCTCTTAGGCAACATGGTTTACACAGTGAGTGCACCGATCTTCCTGACAGTCAGTGTTTCTGCTGGTTTTAACAGTTCAGGTGTCTGAGCCAAGCGTTATCCAATTTCTGTGAATAAACATCAGCTGTACTTCCTTCTGCCTTTCATTTTGTCTGCTGATCTTTTCCAGTTTTATACTGTACAGTACGTAAAACAAAAATACGAACTTAATCAAAATTGCGTGATGCACTTCCCATGACCGATTTTAGGACAGACGGGGGGCAGTCTTGGTTTCATGCATGTTTTTTGTCTCCACAGTTTGTGGTCATCACTGTTTGTCTTAAAGCCGGCCTTGAGACCTCATCCTGGACCATGGTAAGTTGATGGCTCTCTCCTCTCTCGCTGAGACTTCTGTTATCTCTTTCCAGTTCCTCAGTTTTACATGACCTCCGATACTTATGACATATTTTATATCCTCTTCTTATCTCCAAATCTCTTTATGGGCTGTTCCCACTGAGCTTGTAACTAAAAACCCAGTGAAATTGCATGTACCTTTGCCGTGTGGTAACTCTTTCAAGTTACTTGAAGCCACTCGATGTGAAATGTTGGTTTAAATGCGGTCACATTAAATGACGAGCCTCAACAAGTTCTGTCACCTCACTGTCCTCTGCACTTACAGTTCAGTCACATCGCCATCTGGGGAAGCATCGGCCTGTGGGTGGTGTTTTTCATTATCTACTCCTCCCTGTGGCCCCTCATCCCTCTGGCTCCCGACATGTCAGGAGAGGTAAACCCACGCATGCTAGCATGTGCTCATACACATCCACACACACACATACACACTCTCTGTCTCACAGCAACGACTTCCTCTGGTACTAAAGAAACAGCTGATCTAATCGTCTATCACTGACAGACCTGAAGTGCCACATAATTCATTTTCTGCTCCAGACAGATGCTGGTGGGAATTTTCAGAGTTAAACTTGACACAGGTCTTTGTAAGGGGAGCCAGAGGGGTGTAAGCTGTCAGACCTCTGGCTTGTGTTGCGTAATGACTTAATTGGGCCAATTAGCCCAGTGTTTGTGTTACTCTGCCCTCCCTGTGCTCTGAGTATCCACAGGTGACATTGAAACAGTGAGGCAGTCTGAAAGCCAAGCAAAGAGAGCTGAGGGTGTATATTTGGTATTGACGCAGACTTAAAAATCTACCCAACAATCACTGGGATCAGAATTTGAGTTTAAAATACCCTTTAAGGTTCATTTAATGTTAAGGTAAAAAAAAGGCCCTTGATTTTAGCCGCTTTAGCTTTTTAAGTTGTTTTTACATGTGAATGTGACTACTGTCTCTCAGGGTCACCACAGGTGGTCGATGGGAGCCTTTTAACCACAGGTGACATCTCCCATTGCATTCTGTGGAAGAGAATGAGGCGTCTTTTCATTAGAGAACAAGAACACAGTAGGAAGCCAGTCAATGAAAAAGGCTTGGACCACTGAGCACGCAGTCGAAGAAAATATCTATTTATCTGGGACTCAGTACTTGTGTTTCCTGTCTGAGACAATGCTTCTGGCATTTGGGAAGTCAGTGAACTTTTAAATTGCAACACGTATCATTAAAGAGCTATTCAGCCATTGTTAGGAGTTTGTACATTTGCATCAGTTTTGGCAAACAGAGGTGATATAAGGTTGAAAACAACAAATGCCAGATATATATAACTATAAACTTAAATGAACAACATACATATTGTCTCATGGTAAACACCTACAGTGTAGAGGCTTATGTATGCAACCGAATTGAACTTAAAGTAAAAGATATCTGTGTGCACATGCATATCTGTGTTATGTTCAGCTGCTTTATCATTGTCTATAGACACAAGGCAGATTTAATGATCACCCTTAACAGAAAACACTTTGTTTGTTGTAGACTCAAGAAGGAGCTCAATATATGATGATTTAAAGCTAAGGTTTGACTTTTTCGCCCTCTGTTTTGACAGTTAGATTGATTGATACCACTCTCACATCTGTCTGTTAAATGCAAGGCTAGTTAGCAGCTGGTTAACAGGCTCCAGGCTCCATACTAATGAATATTATACTCAATATCCCCCTAAATACAACACACTGGACCTTTACAGTCTTTTTAGCCTCTTTAGTCCCTGATGCCTGCGCACTTGTATGTGAATGATGCAATGGATCACACAACTAAAGAACTACACACGCACAGAAATGCTGACTGTTTTGCTCTTGATCACTCTCACACACGCACACACATGCACACACACACAGGTGATGGCTGTGTAAGCTTCACTCTATCCCTGTCCGTGAACCCTGCTGCTTTCATCCACGCCCTGCAGCACTTGACTGAAGACAGTAATGGTGTCCTGTGGGTAGTTGGTAACCCTATGCCCCTGCCCCAACTCAGGGATGCCAGTACATCATCAAACAGGGACACATCTCTCTGAAACCCGAGAAGGCATCAAGAGACACAATCTCCCCTTTCAAGACCTCTGAAGAGGAGGATTATTCTCAACCCTGGTGCAGCCACACATACCTCACCACGGCCTCCTCCATTCGTACTTCAGTCTTCAAATATTTTCGTGCTCTCTGTCCTTCACTCTATTTTCTTCCACTCCTTCCCTTTAACTTGTTGCATCAGCTTTTTTTCCCTCTTTGTTCTCTTTTTGTTCATCTTCCCCCCGCTCTGCCAGTCGAAAAACTGCCCCAGGGCCAACAACATAACAGACTCCAGAGCTCCCGTCTCCTCCTGTTTCTGCTCTCGCTCGCTTCCCCGCTCACCGCCTTTAACAAGAGACACTAAGCAGCGCTCAGCTTCATGTGAACGCATTCATCAACGTCAGGCTAAATATTCGCTGGACGATTGACAAGACAGGTGCAGGATCCATCCATGAAACGTGTGTGTGCCTTTCAGAAGCACTCCCAAACTGGCTCATCCCATTTGCACCTCGTAACAGTCTGACACAGATATCAAAAGAAAGCGTCAGATTATTCTGCTCATGCAGTGTAATCTGCCTCACTAAGCGGCTTAGCTTCACCTCAGGAGATGTCTCGTGTCGGCTCTGTCACACTGACCTGCTGTCTGCTGACGTGCCTCTGCTATCAACACAGCTGTTTCCAGGACAGTTTATCCCTTCTCTCTTTGCGCTCCTCAAACACACCTTTGCTTTTTTCCCTTTCCTGCGGCGGAGCAGCTCTCACCCAGACTCAAGTACTTGTCATCATCACATGGATTTTACACTCGGCATCAGATTCCTCCACAGTGTCTGCTCAGCGATAAGAGGCATTTTCTCAGAAAGGAATCATTTTTACCGGGAAGTTTGTTGATGCGTTGCGAGCCAGGAATACGCTCCGGCCTCTCTGTGCCAGTCTGAGATATCGATGAGATTAAGAGCAGGAATGACAACAATTTCTAGAGAAACAGATCAAATTATTAGTTTCTGTTAGAGGAACTTTTAGAGAGTGGTTTATGTTGAAGGGCAGAGGAAGGGCTTTTGAATATTTTATTTTGGTTTTGGAGTCAGTATTGATAGAAGTGAATTATTAATGAGAAATTTGATACTATTTTGGCTTTTCATCAAGCTAAATTGTAAAATTATATGATTCTTATCTTCTGTAGTTCTTCTCCTGAAGCCATAACTTTAAAAAGCCGATGTCACGTATTCTTTTACTGCTCTGGTATTTCACCCCAGAAGGGATCACGGCAGAGTTTGTTTTATTTTAGTCCATTATTGACTCTTTTTCAAAATACACCATACTTATGTTATTGGTGTGTGTGTGTCCTGGCAGTTACCAGTTTGGAAACCATCTTAAAGAGAAACTTGAAACTTGCTTCAGACCAGTAATCCATCAAAGTGAACACGAAGACAACTTTAGCTTTCAGTCGAGTTTGGTCATTATCGTTTGCAGTGTACCTGAAAGGGCAGGTTGATTGATCTGCTCCCAGCATGCAGGATTTGAGAATTTGCTGCCAAATTTCCCCAAATACAGTAAAAATCCCTGCTAGTGATAGATGCTTTCCTCTGAATGCGGTCTTTCAGATCAAAGTTCTAAAAAATGGGACTGTGTGTTGTGAACTTTTTGTTCCTTTTGCTTCATGAAACAGACTCACATCAGTATTCAGACAAAGCAACATAAAAATGTGATTAATCGTAACATTGGCTCTGAACTCTGGGCTGCTGTTCAGAATACACACATTTTTACATGTCTTTTTTTTTTTTGTTTGAGCTCCTGTGTGATCACTGAGGTCTGGTAGTAATCTGTATTTTAAAACTTGGTTCAGACTGCAACAAACTCACAACACCTGTCTTTTCATAGGGATAGAAAATGTTCCTGATTTTGTTGTAGCTCACATGTATGAAGCCTGAGTCCTCCACCACAGTGTCCCGGCCTCAGCTCCATGCTGGGTCCTTCGCCGCATGTCATCCCCTGCCTTTCCTGTCTCTCTTCAGCTGTCACTATCAATAAAGCAGAAATGTAGCTTTAATAAAAAAAAAAAACTAAACTTTCGCAAGACCCAGTGAGGGAATTATTGACCGCTGTTCATCACTGCTGTTGACTTAATCCCTCAGTGCTACTTGTGGAATCTTTTTGTTGTCTTGAGCGTGTCGTTGGGAGGTTTTGTTAAACTCTTGTACCCAGATCTGTTAGTCCTCCCTCGGATAATGATTGATAAGCACCTCAACATGTGGCTAGTGTAATAACTGACCACGATGTACAGTATTAGTGAGGAGAACGGTTCTAATCTGCTGCACACACACTGTAAATCACATGTGTGTAGTCGTGGCTGTGAGACTGCTGAGTTACAAGTGTTTATGTAAGAGGGTTTTTTTTCCTCTGTTTTCCTAGTCGGTGTCTTGCTGTCTTTGTTAGGCGACACACAGAGAGCACAGAGTGCACGAAGGACCCAACTGAGAGAGTCTGTCTGTATTCCACATTGCCCTCTTTTGGGGTGCTTATTGGCTGATTTGTTGATGACATTTGGGGAATTTGTGGATTTGCCTCGTCCAAGCAAAGCTGTACTTTTTGCTCTTTTTTATTTGCTTTCTAGTTCATTTTTGCTTTTCGTGCTCTGACAGACAGAGCATGATCTTTTCTGTCATCCCCACTCATCTGGTTCCTCTATACTGTGCTGTGCTTGCTACCTGTTCATCCATAAGAAGCTTTTAACTTTGTAGTCACAGGAACATCTGTTGAGCATTGGAGCCCTGTTTGGCCAAAAACACAGTTTCATCTTCGATTTCCCTCCCATCCGTGAAGCGAGCATGTTCAGTGTTGTCTGGTTGAGCCAGCTGAATTCAGCCAGCTGGAGAGTCAACATGGATGGATGCAGAGTAAAGTCTGAGACAGGGTTCAGCTTAGTCTAAATCTTCTCCTCTCAGTCTACCTAATAAGAAGTGGTTGTACAAAGCAGCTCTGTGCATTCAGGAAGCTGGTGTTTGAATATTAGCATCTCTGGGATGTCGTACAGCTGGCAGAGTGTTATGAAGTTGCTTTTTCTTCGTCTCATTTGCTGAATCCAGAGCACACTGCAGACCTGCGGGGTGAATCGTGAAGTAGTGGATTACCTCAATTTACATTTTCCATTGCAATGGCAGGCATTAACATAATACTACTGGCTGTCTTATCAGCCAGGTGCCAGATTGCCCTGATCAAGTGTTCCTGGAAAAGGACACATAAAACTCTTGATCTTTTTTTTAAATATTCTTCTACATACTTTCCTGAAGGTTAAGGATTTATATCTTTCAATGAAGTTGTATCTTTGATGTTCTGTAGTTTTACTTGAACAGAGCAGAGATTGTGAATGTGAATAATGAAGCCTTTTGCCAAACTCCCAGATACTGTACCTTGAAGCTGTTGGCCAGTGAGCAGCTTCACTGGAGCAGCTGGAGGTTACCTGCCTTGCTCATGGGCACTTCTCTGCACACTGCTTTTTGTTTTGAAAGTATTTGTTCTGGCATTGTTGTAACTTTCTTTTTTGACTGTAGAAACAGACAGGAAATGTGGGAGAGAGGACGTGTCAACAAAAGAAACCCACCTCTCTAACCTTTTGACCATCTCACATCCCCAAATTTTTAATGTTTACCATGTAGAAATACCAAGAAACATACATCCAACACAAGATACTTGGCATTTTGTGTGTGTGCACATGTTTCTGTCTGTCTAGTCTGCGTGTCTGTCTGTGTGTCTGTGTGTGTGATGGGGGTCATCGGCCTGTCAAAACACACCCCTCCATGCTAGCGGACACTACTGTCTGTCCAGCCAGACAAGTTTATTGGTTTGTCCTAAAAATACAGCTCCGCTCCTCGGACCTCTCTCACCCCGTCCAGCTCCCAGGGGTCCACTGGTATGAGACGTCGCGGACGTCCACCATCACCACCGGCCTGTTCGTGGTCACAGAGGCTGTCCAGATGCCTGAAGACAAACATTTGTTGATTGTAACTGGTCTGATTTGTTTGGATTGTGAAACTAATAGTGAATTGATGGAGTTAATATAAGACAAGTTTTACTTTGTTTCTGTCTTATAGTTTCTGTAGTTTTCACAGTTGTGCATAATATTATTATGGGTTATTTTACCTAATATCACCAGTATTATTGAATTTTATGATAAACTTGAGACTTGAAGTATTGGTCCTTTATAGACATTATTTGTGGCTCAGAGTTATGTGTGGAGACACGTAAATATTGTTCAAAGATTGAACTTGTGAAAGACTAAAATGGTTTATTTTTCAAGCTTTCTTGACTTTGATTTAATATGCTGGGTATACATTCCTGGTTTATTTTCAAAAGACTCTCAAGACAGCTAAAACGTCCCCATTAAAATGCATGATGCATTGGATGAAAATGAAAATAATTAAACTGACTCGCAACAAAAAAAAAGAAACAGTAAATGTTTCCACCCGGGCTGCAGAACTTCAAGAACTGACATGAAAATATCCCGTGCTTCGCCGCAATTTTCCCTCATCTCAGACATTTTCAGCCTCCGGGCGACACAGAAAAGCTCTATTCATACGCATCCCAATTCAAACTGTAGGAAAAAGCCATTTTTGATTTCCTGTCATTTGGGATTTCCTCTTCCCCCAGTGTTTTGTCAGACATCAAAGTCAATTTGCAGGTAATGGCGAACAGATTAGCTAATTTGAGCAAACCTGAGCGCTTTGATAGTTTTGACACTGATCTGTGTGTGCGCGTGTGTGTGCACACATGTGTGTGTTTGCATCCTAAGGGCCCTGCCTGTGTCACGTTACAGGAAGAACACTGTTGAGGGGCCCCAGCAGTTTAAACAAGTGGCACATTACAATGCAGGGAGCACGGGTTTTGCACTTCGACACGTAATGACAGATAGTTTCAGTGCATTGGGCCAAAGCAAACATCGTCCTCACACAGAAAGCTGAAAGGTTTCACCCCCACCAAGATGATCCACTGTCTCCCCTCTGCTCTGGCCACCGCTTTGTGATTTTTAATTTAAATCATCACAGGCCAGTCTGCTGCTAACGAATCGTATTTTTCCTACGAATGACTGAGTGCCGAGAAGAAGCTGATTCTTCAAACTCCTGACTTGTTTTGGATCTGAATGGGATCGAATCCAAATGTGTTTTTCTTCCAGCAGGATAAATCACGCTCAGTGAGGATCTCTGCTGTCTCATTTGTAGATTGATTTTGCTCATGAACTCAGTGTGAACACTGGTTAAATACTGCCTTAAAAATAAAGCTTTGGCTCATTTTTTATAATTCAGAGGATGTCAGGCATAACTCAGACAAGTATGTGACAGCAGAGAAAGTCATCTCAGTCTGTGAACTTCGAGTCAATGTGGTGCTGAGACACAGTGCTGCTGATGCTGATGGGAACATCAGTAGTTTTGCAGGTATTTGTTAATAAACTGAAAAATTGGACAAGCTGAAAATTTGCCCTGATGGTGGCACCAGATGAAAAGTTAAGGGATCACCAAAATTATTGCAGTTCATTCTTTGGGATACACAAATGTACAAAATTTCATCTGAATCCATCAAATAGTCGTGATGTTTCAGTCTGGACCAAAGTGGTGGACTGACACAGATGTTTCAATGATGTAGTCAACGTGCTAGTTATTTTCTGACCAACACTTCAAAACCTAAAATGTCTTTTGTTATTTTACAGTTACATGATTTAAAATGAGTTCCCCCAGTAAACTTTTTTAGCTTTCTGCTGCTCATCTAAAGCCACTGACAAAGACTTGGCTAACTGACAAGTTGTTTTTGGATACTATGAGCCTGTGTCTTTCTCTGTGGTTATTCTCGACACGCCCGTCGACTCATCGACAGCCTCTTACACTGAGTGTTGCATTAAACGCATCATTAAAAGCCCCTCAGATCACAGTCCTGTGTCTCCTGTGATGTATTGACAGGAGCTCTCAACACAGCAAACAGCTGAGCTGTTTTCCTGTGAAAGAGATACTGCTGTCTAAATACTTCACAGGTACTTCCTCCGCCCTGAAGGCCTGAGAGGTGGAGGAGATCCAAACAAAGACATGGTATCATTTAGTCACGGAGGATTAACCAACTCTGAGGGAGTTATTTGGACCCATCTCCTCTTTATTTCCACAATATCACTGTTTGTTTTGGGCAGCTTTTGTCTTGTATGTTTTCTATTATGTGGCACTTCAGAGGATGATAATGGCTGTTCTTCATCAGGTGTTTCCTCTTTTAAAGAGCTCTCCTCTTTATCTGATCAGCTGTTGAACTCTGCATTGTCTACAGTGACTGGAGAAGTAAGTGTATATGTGTGTGTGTGTGTGTGTGTGTGTGTGTGTGTGACAGGCGGACATGATGTTCAGTTCGGGGGTCTTCTGGATGGGCCTGGTCTTCATCCCAGTCACCTCGCTGGTCTTTGACGTGGCCTACAAAGTGTGAGTCTCCTCGCTCATCATCACTCCGGTACAGGAAATTCCTCAGGAATCTCTTGTATGTCCTGAAGAAATTCCTGCTCCGTGTTTTTGTACGGACTTCCGAGGAAGTCGAGCTTTTCCATTCTGCGAATACTCCATTGGAAATGTTTCTGCCCTGGGTGTGAGTGACATCAGCGGACAGCAGATTCAACGTTTCAGGACTAATTTGCAAAGCTGGAAGTTTTATTTCCTGATGTCCTCGAAGCAGTGTGAATCAGCCAGTGGGGTATTTTGATGTCAGCCTGTCACACGGTTTTTAAAATGTTGTTTAACTTACAGGGTGAAGAGGGTGTGTTTCAAGACTCTGGTGGATGAGGTGCAGGAGCTCGAGGCTTTGTCCAAAGACCCAGGAGCAGTGGTGCATGGGAAGAGGTACAGTTACACATCACTCCTCGAGTCTTTGTTCCATGATTTTAGATTCACATTTTATACTTATTGCTCGGATGTTGTGTCTCTAAGGGGAACAAAAACAAAATGTGGTTGATGAAAACAGTTAAAAACATATTTTCCTTGTGAAAATAAAGATGAGATAATGTAAAGTTTGTCACTGTGGACATGTCCACACTAAACATACAAAGGGAGAGCAGCACAGTTACAGCATAACAAAATCTATACTGTCTATAACATCGTAAAGCCCAACACGACCAACACCTCGGCCAATGTTCTTTTGGTTCACAAAAGAAAGCTTTTTTCCAAACTGTCAAGATCAACATGGAGGAAGAATCATCTATAACCTCCAAAATCCCTCGAAATTTCACAAATACTCATGAGTCCACTGCCAACACTGTTCCTGTGTGGAAGAAAGAAATCTTAAAATTGCTGCTAAATTGCAGGAGTTTGACTGTAATGTCAGTAATCATGTCATAAGAGTCGACATCTCTCTTTTTTGCTCCCCAACACTGAATGTCTCATTTTAAAGCAGCAGTGCTCCTATATTAAAGCCATATATTCTAAGAAAATCACTCGGCCCGGCTCTGCTCTGCTCTCTGGAGTCTGAGGCCTGCAGCACTCATCAACATGGAGCAGATCAGTGTGAGATCTCCTGCTGGCTGAAAGTGATCCCCCGGCCTGGCCACTGTCCCGGACCCAGCAGGCTGCAGACACACACGCACGCACACACACACGCTTGTCCATACAGAAACAAACATGTAGAGAATGCAGAGATACACACACACACACAGATAAATGGACAAGTTTGCATACATTCAGAATACACGTGTGCACTTCCAGACGTTCATAGAGGGCTCATGTACACACACTGGCTGGTTTTACACGAATGCCTGAATATTTGACACACTTACACTTTGTCCCTCCCCTGCGTCTCCAGAGTTTTGTCTCCCTACATGGTGTTTGTACCAGCAGGTAGAGCAGCTGGCAGGTCCATCCACTCTGGAGGTGCTTGGACTCGGGCTTGATGTATGGGTCATTAAATCTTCCTGTGGTGCTCAGCGTGCTGCTAACACACTGCCTGTTTCTGTTTCTGTGTGTGTGTAGCTTGACGGAGAGGGCCCAGCTCCTGAAGAACGTGTTCAAGAAGAGCACGGTCAGTTTGTACCGGTCTGACTCCATGCAGCAGAACCTGCTCCGTAAGTCCCACAGTTATTCTTTCTGTCTTGCCTCCTTTCTCATTAACGGTGCCTCACAATGGACACGTTAGGTCTCTAACCCCAAAAACTTCAGTTTGTCCATGTTAGATTTTTCTGCTTCCAATCTGTTCCCTCACCAGGAGAGCAGGCGGGGGTCATTATTCCTCCTCTGACACATCTTGATCTCTAAAACCTCCGCAGGATCTCACCCTTTGTTAGAGAAGGGAGGCAGTAACACTCTGCTCATCCCACTTGTCTTCATAAAAACTCTGCAATGACCAAATGCAGGAAACACACATCAGTAATCATGTCTGCAAACAGCCCCTCACTGTCCCCGTGTCTTAATCTGCACTTTATCTACCCAGCAAACTGCTCATATGAGCTGTATTTTCATAGCGAGTTGGAGACATGAATATGAATCTCACTCCTTTTTTTAATAATCTGAAAAGTATAAAAAAACTGTAAAGTGCTGAAAGTCGGCAGTGAAGTTATTACATTTTTCCCGATTTTAATCAGTTTTGTTATTTTTCCAATGTGTATTATTTTTTAGATATGTGATATGATATATTTGTTTAGGATAAGACAACATGAAATACTAACGTATCTCAGGCCCCATTCAGACAGCATTAGTGGGACAGTTGGAGGTTAGTAATAAAATATTTCCCCTTCTCATAATAAGTCATTTTAGCCAAAGGCAGATTACAGGAAATGGCTCATTTGGCCCCCAAATAATAATAATGACTTTGTTGCTACAATCTTCTTGCACTTCTTACATATTACAGACTGTGGTCTGTTGTATATCTGATCTTTTGCAATCAAACCGCTCCCACTCTGAAGTTGCTCCCCTTTTAGGACTAACTCTTCCACCGTGGAGCCGGTAGCAACATTACTTTGACTTTCAGCCATGTTCGTTGTTGTTGTGCATAACATCAGAATATTTCCATTATTCCGATATGAATTTTTAAGATACCAGTATTATTGTGAACCACATGTTATGGCACAGCCCTGTGGCTCACCGACGGGCTCACTGTTCAACAGTGTTGAAACAGTTTGGCTGTACAAACAGTAAAATAACATTACAACTGCGGCATCTTCCTCTGTCAGAGGTTGTGTCGACTTTGTCCTTCATCGTATCAGTAAACTGGTGTTAACAAGTGATCTGTCAGGTGAACAAAATCCTTCTTCAGCTTTGACACGCTGACAGATGAAATTCAGTGACTGTAAAAGCAGCTGTGCAGCATGCGTAACAACATAGAGATACACTTCTACTCGCATCTCTCTGGACTGGACTTAAATTACAGGAGGATGGGAGTTTGCCAAGAATAACAGCAGGTAATGGGGGCTGTAATTATTACTGGGGTGCGGGCTGAAAAATCACAGACATGTGCACTTCAGATTGGATTAGAATAACTGGCCAGCACAGGTGATAGTGAAATCCTCCCACGTCCTCCAGAGAAAACATGACTTTCTGCTCGAGTAGAGCTCCTGCGCCAACTAAAAGGTGTATCTTCCGTATCAGCAGCGGAGCTCAGGTGTCACCAGCGTCAAAAGCTTTGCGGTGATCCTCTCAGCATGAGTTTGTCTTCTGTCTTCTGTTCATTTTTCTCTGTTCTGTTGTGTCCTTTGTCTGATCAGTTTGTTTTTTGTTTGTCTCATAGGTGGGGATGAGACCATTGTTGTGTGATACCTTTTTTTGAATTCCATTGTTCAAACCTCATCCCGTTTAAAACTCCAGCCCCCTCTAGCTCCCCGATAGACGCCTCCCTCCTCGCCTCTTTCCACTGTTGACTTCCCCTCGTGTGCCTCGTGTGTCCTGAGTTGAGCTCAGTAGAGCGAGATAACGATGAAATGATGAAATGTTGCGCTGTTATTCCCCCACAATGCACTCCTCTCAGCGGGGTCCTTTGAGCTTCCCCGCTGGCCTCCAGGTACTGACCGAGTCATTTGACACCTGAAGGTGAGTCAGGGGTCAAAGGTCAGAATGGAAACCCTGTAGGAAAGCTTAGGTGGTAGATCACAGGGCTGCTTTTATACTACAGATAAAACCTTTGTGATTACTTTTTTAAACTCCCTTTAGTGTCATTTTCATCATATTATTTATTTTAAAGGAATAGTGTGACATTTTGGGAAATATGTGCATTCACTTTTTTTGTTAAATATGAAACTACAGTCGAGCACATTGTGTATTAGCATCACGCAGCGAACCTCTTTTTTTTCATCCAGATGGTTAAAAGAGTGTTTGAGGATGATGGAAATGTGTCTTGTAAGTGTTGTTAAATGACCCTCTGTGTTTTTCAACCATCATCAGTAGGATTGGGCATTGTTTGAATATGAACGATTCCGATTCCGATTCCGATTCCGATTCCGATTCCTCGTTTCGATTCCGGTTCCTAACGATTCTCGATTCCGATTCTTTTAAGAGGCAGGCTCAAAAAAGTTTACATGTTTCAAATGAGCTAGCTGACCAGAGGCCTTTCTGGATGAAATAGTCTGAACTTCATGAATTTTAATTGGATGAACTTTTTACTTTTTATGAACTTTACTATGAATTTCTCACAGGGCTGTTTTCAACTAGTATATAAATATCAAATCTATGAACTTGATTATAAATATTATAAATTATTACGCTATCGTTATTGCTTAACTAACCTAAATGTTGGTGATTCCACATCTGAAAAGGGATGTAGTTTTTTCACAATATATGCGGTAACCTTTCTGTGGCACTCTTCTACTTGTTGCACCGACATCTTTCCCTTGGCTGCTATGGTGAACGGAGTAGGCGTAGCACATCGCGAAGTCTTGTCAACTGCCTGGCTAATGTTAGCAATCTCAGGTCGTTTGTCTATGAAAAAATACATGGACTAACATTAGCTTGGTATTTGCATTTGAGTTGACCCACCATTTTAGGTAGAGTTGTTAGCTGCCTCAATGTTGATGTTGTTGAGACTATTTTACTTACCGGATTTGGACTGCAGTGCCGTGCTAGGCTGAGGGTCGGAGCCGGAGCCGGAGGAAGAGGTAGCGGAGGAAGGCCGGCGCAGAGCGTCAAAGACGAGGCACTCTGTTATTTGTACACCATGAACCTGGAGGTGTTTGATCATGTTGGTCGTACACCCTCCTTTGCATGATATTATATTTTTACAAGTGTTGCACTGAGCCGACTTGTCGTTATTTTTATTAAAGTGAAGTCACACTTTAGACTGCCGCCACACACTGTCCATGGTTGCGCGGTAACGCAAACACTTCCGGCGGATTCTTCTTCGTTGGTGTTCGGCGGCTTCTTCTTCCGGTCGGCGGACTGGGTATCGAAACTAGGAATCGAAATTTAAGAATTTGAACGATTCCGGGACAATCGGAAAGTTAGTCCCGGTTCCAATCGATACTCGATACTCGATGCCCAACCCTAATCATCAGGTCATCCTCTTTGAGAGAAGGGATGCTACAGCTAGCTGCTATTTAGCTTAGCTTAGCATAAAGACTGGAAACAGGTGAAAACAGCCAAACAAACCAGATACAATGTGTTAATTATTAGGTTTTAAAGGTGCTGGTAGACAGACTTTAGTTTGCTTGGACTGAGCCAGGCTAGCTGTTTATGCTAAGCTTAGCTAACTGTCTGCTGGCTGTAGCTTCAGGTTTCAGTCTTCTCATCTGCTGCCAAGAAAACCAATTGCATATTTCCCAATATGTTGAACTATTGCTTTAATTTTTATCTTTTTGTTAATTGTTTATTCAGTTTATTCAGTTGCTTTATGTGTGTCTTTTCACAAGATATTTTTGTTATCAGCGACCTACATGACCTGAGTTTTAAATGCTTCGATCCTCTTTCAGATGGCTACGCCTTCTCTCAAGACGAGAACGGAGTGGTGTCTCAGTCTGAGGTCATCAGAGCGTACGACACCACCAAACAGAGGACCAACGAGTGGTGAGCCGCCGGCCAATCCGGAGCCACAGCAGCCGCTTCTGATGGCGCAATTTGAAGCTTAACGGGGAGAAGAGGAGGCGCGAGCGCGTGCCTCCTGCACTGAGGGGATGTTTGGACGTGGATATGAAATGGACAGAGGAGAGTGACATCAAGTTGTCTTTGAAAAAGGGAAGGAAAAAAAAAACAAGGAACAAACAGAACGTGTTCACTATCAGCTGTAGTTGTGTGTCCAGCAGACATGATGAGCACTGTGCTTTCTTAGCGGTCTGCGGTCTGAAGTTCTTCACTGTTCTTGCTCGCTTTGTTGGAGCGAACATCTCTATTGAAAAGCATCTAAAGTCATTTAATTAGATTGAAATCAAACTCATGAACACTGTTTATTATAGCAAACACTGGACGACGATTGGTTTTAGAGGATCTGAACTTGACAAAGATTGCCAAAGAGCAGTCGTATATACAATCTTCCAAATACTCGTGAATTCGGAAAACTTTAAACCAAATGTAATCACACTCCTGAGTGTATTCCAGCACTAAACGGACCACTTCAGAGCAGACACTTGTAATATTTAAATTTTCTTTTTGCACTTAACGCAGCATCTATTGTGTAAAGCCTTACATCTGCTCATGCCTTCACTCTGGTTTCTTTGAAAGTACATTTCTTTCTTTTTAGTTTCCTTTTTAAAGTATGTAGATATCGTGCCTGCTTGTATTTATTTTTTTTCCTTTTTATTCTCTTTTGGAAGAAGTTGCCTCCTGCAACCTGCCGTAGTCCTGTCTCCACCGTTTTTACAGCAGAAGCATTGCTCTCGACAAATAATTGCATTCCACACGTCACTCCTGTCTCAACGATCACAACGGTGCCTACGTAGACCTTTTCCCTCATAGAAGAAAACGATAGCCAAGAGTAGTTTAGCCAGCTAGCTTAGACCAGTGCTCCACACACGCTCACTGACGACAAAATCACTGTCTCCCCACCACAGTATTGCACTCGTACAATGTGAAAACTACAGAGTGCCTTGTGGCACATGTATTCAGTAAGATTTGTTCCTGCAGAGGTGAACAGGAGGCTCTCTGATGGTCTTGTGGAAGCTAACAGTCGTGATAGTGTTTCCCTTAAAATGGAGATTTTATCCTTCTAACATAAGTGCCATTAGCTTAAGGGGGAGAGAAATATTAGCCAGGAAAACTCCACGACAATATCAAAACTACTTTGTCTCTATAGTTATTTTGTGGATTTGTATTTTTATATTGGAGATGTATGAATTTTGCATCGACTGGCTTTGTAATGAACTGTCTGTAACTTTTTGGTTTTTTCTTCCTCTGATCAACTGGCAGGATAGAATAGATCGAATGAGAAAACTGAGCTTTCTTAAATGTCTTGTTACTATTAATATTAATATTGTTACAGCTTGATTTATTTATAATTGACTACTTAATGTCCGTGTGATTGCTTTCTTCTCCCTATGGGAGATCAGATTTCTGATGGTGTGTGTGAGTGTGTGTGTGTCAGTGTATTGCCTGCATGTGCATGTGCTGTATGTGTGTGTGTGTCACCTCTAATGTGGATAACGTCTGTGTATGCATTGCATGTCTGTGTCCTCCGTGTGAGACTGTGACTTTCTGNGTGTGTGCAGTCGAACTCTCAGCCTCGACTGTGGGAGTTTCTGATGCTCGGCTCGCTTCGACAGGAGATGTTGCACAAAGCACTCCATGTACCTTTCCAGTAGTGGATATCTGGTATTCTCTGGTTTCGGGTTATGATTTCTCTTCAGTGTACATGTTTGTAACTTGTGTTCTTCATGCAGTGTACCTCTGCTTTTCAGGAAAGCTCGTCTGTGTTTCTCAGCTTAGTGAGGGTTTCTGATTATTTTCCTCTGCTGGTCTTCAGTGTTAAAACTTAATCGGTTGTCATCTTGTCAAAAAATTGCCAAACTGCTGAATGTGGATGTCGTCGTTGTGGAAGGCTTGGACTGTTGCTTTCTTTTTCCAGAAAACATAAAACACACGTTGTTGTCTGTGAAAGTCGTGGGCTGCATGAATGGATAACACAAACTGTTCTCTGAAATGTTAACTGTACTACTTTGATTCTCCCTCGAGTGTTGATCACTTCACAAAAGAGAAAAAAAACGCACCTTTGAACTTTCTTTTCGATGTTTGTTTCTTTTCCGTCATTTTGTTCAATGATTGTTCTGCATGTTGGGACTGCAAACTTATAAGTGTTGTCTTTTACTGCCATGAAGGACTACTGAAATAAACTTTACAATCAATGAGGAACAATGTGAAGATCATTGCTGCTTCTTCTGTGTGTGTGCAGGTTTGTAATCACTGTTATCTTCTGTGTTTGTGTGTGTGTGTGTGTGTGTGTGTGTGTGTGTGTGTGTGTGTGTGTGTGTGTGTGGTGACAAACAGGACATTCGTGCAGCAGTGAGAACTAAACAGGAAAAGGCAGAGAGGAGCATCAGTCTGCCCGCAGGACAAACAAATGACACCAGCAGAGTCTGGATTTGTCGACCTTCTACTCAGTCAGGGAGCCATTTTTTATTCTTACTTAGCATTTAAGATCTTTTTAGTGGTGGTGCCTTAAATCTACCAGATAATGTTAAAAATTTAAGACAAAACACTTAATAGCTGGCAGCTACTTTTATCATCTATAATTGATTCATGAAGCAAAGATACCAACAGTTTAAGCTAAATATCTTTGGTTTTTGGACTGTAAGACCTTGAGCTTAAGGAACTATTTTCAAACATTTTACAGATCAAACAACAAGTTGAGAGAATAATCATCAGATGAATCAATAACTAATCGTTAGCTCACTGAGAGAATACTTGTTGAGCAGCTTTGTCAGAAATGCAATAGAGGAGAAATTTTACAGTGGAGCCAAAAAGAAAATCACCTGGTTTCATAAAGAAACTGATTGCAAAGAGCAGCTGGTGTATCTGTGTTTGATCCATCTTGTAGTATTACTGCAGTATTTAACTGGATCTGCTGACGGTAAAACGGCTGTCTTCTTGTTTTGACGTTATTAGTTATTATAATACAAACTGTGGCGTCGCTCACTCACAATATTTATTTATTACCCTCACCTGAGCTGTGACATCTCGCCACGCTGGATTACATACATGCATCTTTCCTCTGAGCTCAGATAGAAGGTTTGAATCCGGGGCAGGAATGGCGGACTCCGCCACTAGTAATGAAGACTATAGAGATAATAATGGAATGGAAAAACTGCCCGCATGAATGGCACAAAAGCCTGGTTTGAGTCATGAAAATGTCAAATATTACAACTTTATTTAACTGCAGTGATTTAAGCATATGATGGATTTTGTTCTGAGAGTTTTCAGAAGTTTCTGACCCAGAAAAGAGTTTGAATTTCGATGCAACCGGTGAGACAGGACAGAGTGAAAGCCTCCAGTGTGAGGACTAATAATCAGGATTCCTGCCTTCGCGGATAACTTGGAAAAGAAGCTGGAAACTTTTTGAGGCCTGGCAAAGACATTAAAGATTTTAACTATCCCAAAGATTTAGGAAATGTCATGAAAACTTGTTCACAACTTGCATTTTCCTTTTATAAGCAGAGCGTGGAATGTGAGACCTGAAGTCTGAACTGACAGCTGCAAATTAAACAAGACCTGAAAAAGTTAACACTGGAATCTGTCAAATTACTGATGATGGAAGCTGTATTTTGTGATATAACAGCTCAGTGATAACAGGCTTTAGGGAACCCTGAACGCGGCAGCAAACATCCTCAGACTGAGCAGTGTGCAGGTTTCATGAGACGCTGATTGCCAAGTCTATTTCACAGTCAGATAAGCGGAGAACAGAAAGGCCTTTGTTGAGATTTTTCCATACCTGTTGCTGCAACCTAAACCTCTATTTCTGGGGCGAGTTGTTTTTAACACTGTGGCCATGCCATGCTCATTGAACACTGACAATGACTGATCTCAGCGCTGCATTCCTGCTGTGAAGTCTGGCGCAAGAATGAGCGACAGGTAGGGAGCTGCTGTGCAGGCCCGGCCGCTCCGGTTTCCTTTTAGTTTGAGCGATGATGAGGCTTCTTTCAGAGCGCTCGCTTTTTTTTGTTCATGTGTCAAAAAGCGTCATTTAACAGACTTTTCTTTACATTTATCAGTGCACAGAAGGTACTGAGGGACAACTTTTTATTTGCTGTAAATTAGGGAATCAATATGACAACCCTGCTCTGGCTATAATGCCTGTACATCTTATAAAAGTCCACATTTCCACCAAAAATTAAACGTCCTTTGTGTGTTAAGTCCTCGTCTCCTTCAGAGGCCCTTGCGATTGTCAAAAAACACAATATTTCCCTGGTTTCCAACATCTATTTCTAACAAAGTAAGAGTTTGACAGTGTTGCTGCCTACAGTATTTCTGTTTTTTAAAGAAGGTGTGTGATCCGCTGCTAAGATTTTAGTCTGTATTGTAAGCTGTCGCCTTGAAAAACAGCATGTATAAAAAACACAATGTAGTCCAGTGAGGTCTGTTTACAATATAAGATAAAAGTGCACGAGATTCCAAACTGTTAGTGCCTCTAACAGGTCTGTTGGTGTGTCCTGATGTGTGATGAGGAGGGGGAAGCGCCTCCGGCCACATTGCTCCACCACAGCAGCTTTGTTGTACTTTATCCCTCGTCCTCCTGTTGCTCTCTGTGTCCATTGAGCCGGCCCGGGCCCTCCGCCCAAACACCGCCAGCTGTGCTGCAGTGCGTTTGTCCTCGCCGGCTCACATCCCACCATCTAAAGATATTGTAATCCCTCTATTTCCCCCGCTGGGAGCCCTGTCAGCTCTGTCCGAAGTCGGCGAAGCTCTTGGCCGCTGTGAAGGCGTCGGGCTGCAGGGGGAAGAAGTACTGCTGCGGCAGAAGGAACCCGGTGCTCTGAGAGGGCATGGAGGGCTGGTGGAGCTGGAGCTGGGTGTGGGTGTGGGCGGAGGGGTGCTGGATGCCTCCTGACATGGGTGCCGGTGGGGATGTGTAGGGGGGAGGTGGAGGCGGAGGCAGAGTCTGAGGGGTCTGCGTGGGGGTGGAGGCTGACGAGGAGACGGTGGCAGACACCAGGCAGCCGTGCTGCTGCCCCTGACCCCCGAGGGAGAACCTCCGCATGGAGCTGCCGCCTCCGGCCGAGCTGGAGCTGGTGGTGGCGGTGCTGGACTGTCGCGACGGGGCGCGGAGGCTCGGGGGAGCGGTAGTGAGGATCATGGGGATGGTTTCGCCCTGGCAGCTGCGGAGGGAGAAGCGAATGGGCTGCTGGGTCGGCTGCTTTGGCCGCAGGCAGGTGCAGCAGTAGACGGCCACCAGAGAGCCGACCACGACGAAGGCGACGAAGATGCTTCCTACCATTAGGAAGGGCACGTAGACGGGCTCTGAGGGCAGAGGAAACGCAGGCAGGTTAGGATACTAATGAGGAAGCAGAAAGCTGCAGGTTATTAAAATGTGCAACATGAAGGGAGACGATACAATCAGAGCTCTGATTTTCCATTTTCATTTCACTGGAGGCACAAAAGTAACAGCCGGAAAACTTTAAGAAAAAATCTAAAAAATCTAAAAACTGAAACACATTATTTGTAACACCTCACTTAAACTCCAAATGTAGCATTTACAAGCACATTATGAACATTTCATAAATGGTGAATAGCACATTATAATGAAGCTGAAAGCAGATATAAGAGCATTTTAAGTGTTTACTGATCTACAATACAAACACCAGCCTCCACCTATGGGTACCCACAGGAGGTGTTTTAGCTATTGACTTAAATAACCTCTTAACTCCATTATAGGCTGTTACAAAATGAATGTTTATATAGTGCTTATATAAATCCTAAATATGGGGATTAAGTTAAGTGTTGCCTTGTTGCTCACTAAAAACTACAGCCTGTCCTGCTGTTTACGTAGGCTAAAATCCTGATACTGAACATTTGATCAGGCCATTTCTTCTGAATCCTTCATCAGATTATTAACAAAGACTAACAGACACATTCCTGGTGGAAAACACAAACAGCTCAGGTTACACTCCACTAAGCCCATTTGCACTTTGGGAGGAAATCAGCCAATGTTTATTTATTTTGAGGGGGAAAAAATTAGGAAATTGCGAGCACACAGTCCGTTCAGTTCAAGCTCCACAGCTTATCAGCTCGGGAAATTTAAAGAAAACTGCTGAAACCTTGAGGGTTAAAGCGGCTTATTATTAAAGATTTCACAACTAACAGAGGGTTAATGTAACACTTCGAGTCTGTTCAATGTTTAAAGAAGCCAAAGAAAAGGAGTTGCTGTCTCATAATGTTGTGATTACTTTGGTTGGCAAATTAAGGAGCTGTCAGAGTGAATGAGTTTTATATTTGGCAGCACAATAAGCCTGCTTGTGTGGGAAAGCTGTGAGGAAACATTCCTGCATTGTGATCCAGCAAGTTTTGTCCTAATTTCTGCTCGAAGATCCGTAAAGAATTAGTTTTAAGAGCATTTGTTGAGTGACTGGCATCAAAAACTCTTTAGTTTTCCTTTTCGCGCTGATGGAATCTGCAGTGAGTTGAGGTCAAACGAAGCCACAGGAACGGAGACAAAAGCAGGTGTTGGAAACTGGACACTTTTGTTGATTCATGCTGGAAATCATGAAAACCTTAAAATAAACAGTAATTCCACTGACATTAATTGCATATAAAAAGGCACCATAAGAAAGCTTTGTAAAACAGACAATATATGTCTAAGAAAAGTGTGATTTTCAACACATTAGTAGCTTTTTCCTGCAACTTCCTGACAAGTAAACATGTGTTTGTATTTAGTTTTCAACGTGTTGTGTTGAATAGTCCCACAAACGCCTTTAAAGACACATTTGTTTGAGCTTTGAGTAGATGCAGCAAATCTTTAGCATATTCATTTGACATAATTTCATATCACAGTAGGTGGTCTGATCTTTGGAAACTGAAGTGTCTTCCAGGAAAGCACTGAAACCTGCTCCATCCTGTCGTTACTGATGGTGTCCAGCTGACCTCTGACCTCTGTGGAACTTTCCTAAAAATCAATCAGACTAAAAAGCCACAAATTAGTCTAAACGTGTGCATCTTATTGCGTTTTTGTTATTTATTTTTAGGTGAAACAGAATTTATATAATAATTAAATCGCGTTTTTGTGGTGTTTTTATCCAACCTGGTTCAACTCTGAACTAATTCGCTGTTTTATGTGAAGTTTTGCTGAAATGCAGCACCTGAGGAAGACCTGAGGTGAGCATTTTTAAGGGGAAATTTCAAAATTAACGAGTTTTAATCCCTTAAACTTACGCGCTGCAAACTCGGTGTTGTCCACCTCCCTGTCGTTGGTGCAGCTGCCCTGGTCCAGCCGTGCGTCCGCGGCCGCGCAGCAGTAGCGCAGCGAGCAGGAGCCACAGCACACGGTGGCGTCCATGGTGTCAAAGTCCTCCGGACACTGGAAGCCCTCATGATAATTCCCATTAGCGTCCAGCCAGCCGTGGCAGTACTCCCCCTGCGCGTCCGATATCCGCAGATTCCAGGTCAGATATCCCAGCAGCAGGCAGTTCAGCAGGCGCACCATCCCGGCAAGCCGCTGCGGTTCACGGTTCCCTGCGTCCTGTGGGCTTCAGCTCCCGGACACTGAGGGTGCCAGTCCGGGTTAGAGACTCTTCATTGAGATCTATTTACTGACAGAGAAACGCGGTGAATGGTTCCAGAGATGGAAAGTTATGTCACCGTCATCTTTCCACCGCGCACACGGTTTTGAGCCAGAAGTTTGCCAAATTGCAAAGTGAGAAAATCCTTAATTGAATCTTCTCTTTCGGGTCACTTTTAAAATGTCAACTTCTCATATAACTTCTCATCCAAGCGTGTAGCTCAGAGTGCGGCAGTCTGTCCGGGTTTCTCCTCGCTCTCCCTCTTCATCGAGCTGCTCCTGGGGTCATTTGTTGTCGTCGGTTCAGACGTTGTGCGCCCACTTTGCTGGAGACTTGGTGCTTTTGTGACTCGGACTCAGAATGCGCGCACGTAACCCCCCATTAACCGTACGTGCGCGTTCACGGGGCGGGGTGGTCGCTGCGGTGCAATGATGCCAATTATTCAAATCCCTGAATGAGCTCGAATGACATGCATAAATTATCTTAATTAACCAGCTACGGCTGTGCGGCCGCGGTGGAGATGTCAGCTCAGCATATGGAAACTACTGAATAAATAAAACTGAATGATATTTATTACATTTTAGACTGAGATCTTTGTAAATGTCTGCATGTAGAAAAGACGCAAGCCAGGCTACAGTAGTCCAGCCTGTATGTCAAATTCAGAGGAAACACCCCACAAAAAAACTACCTATGACATTTAAAGTGAGGCCAACACAGTACTCTCTCAAACAAGAAATAACACAACCAGTCTATTATAAATGAAAACTTGAATTATTCATGAGTAATAAAACATGTAAATCCTCAGGTTGCTGCTACAGGTGAGCTTGGTCTGCTATGACCAAGCGCTAATGTTAGCTAAAATTAGCAGATACCAAATATCACTGTCTTTACTCTCAGTTGACTGACTCCTCTTTCTTCTGCTTCAGTCACACTATGTTTTAGCATTAAACTTTAGCATTTACTTCTTTTATTTTATTTATTTATGTATTTGTGTTGCGTCTTTTGGGCACATGCTAGCCCACAGATAAAAATTAGTTAGCCTTCTAAGCTAACTCTAGCTGCTTTAGCCTGATGGCAATTCAGAGATTATAGTCCCTGATAAATAAACAAATAAAATCACATGACATTAAATAATGATCTTGAAATTCTCATTTTTGGGGGACAGTAGAGTCACTGTTCAGTATCTGTCACAAAGACTCACTTTAACGCATGTAAACAGATTAATTCTGTGGCTATATCTCTTAAAGAAAAGTAGCCTATCTTGCTAATTTGGTGTCTTGTGTTAATCACCATTTAAAGATTATTATATTAGCCTATAATATTTTTATTCAGACCTCTTGTGTAGGTTTTCTATTGGCCTTTCATCACTGGCTCATTCAGCCATGTTCAGTTTTAGTGTTTAGAAACAATATTGACTAAGCACTTGCTGGTGTTTTGATATTACACAGAGGCAGAAACACCAGGCCTGACTGGCCTGTTGAAAAGGAGAGAGAAAAAACATTTATGCTAATCAGCAGCAGGTCTTTTCCATTCCTCCATCTATTAAAACTCCAGTTTGTAACCCATTGATGTGGCGCCCCCATGTGGTGATGCAAACTTTTAGGCCTGCAGGCTATAACACAGCTTCCACACCATCCTTTAAACTCAGGATTTCAAACATAAATACAAATTAAAAAAAATATTAATTCTGACTTTTATTACAGAAGAATGGCCTTTTAACTATTTTAAAAAGTACATGTCTAAATATGGATCAGAAGAATAAAACCCTCAGAGATGAATTCAGGGCCAAAAGGAGGCAGTTTATTCTATTTTATTTATTTAGTAGGCCTAATAATTTTTCAGATGCCTATAGAGGAAAAAAAAAAAAGTGATATCAAAGTATTTGTCGGGCTATTTGCTCTTTTAAAGCTCGCACTGTGCGTCTGGGTGTGGGCAGCCTTTTCTTTCATTTGCGCTCATGTTGCTCCATTGATGCTTTGCGCTCAGCAGCAAAATGGCCTCTGCCTTTCCATTTGTCGGATTTCGTTCTCCGTTTTTTTTTTTCATTTTTCAGATTGTGCAGCTGCTACAGCGCCCCGTTGTTCTCTGTGTGGATGGTGGCTACAAAGGAGGCAGGCAGCGGCGCACAAGTCCCGCCTGTATTTCCCTCCGGACGAGTCTCAGTGTCGGTGCTCCCGACTGGGGATTGGAGCGGCGGCTTGTCAGTAAATTAGCCCACCCTTCACACAGTGTGTATGAGGGAAACCGAGCCAGACAGTGACGGATCTGATCCCCCCCAGTCGTCAGCTGCCTGTCACACCAGCACGCCACAATACCGACCCGGAGCCATCCGCCGCGCCGTGACACCTGGCAGGGATGGAGGGAGAGATGCAGCCCGCAGATGAAGGGCCCTGCGCCCCGAAGATGTGCCGACAACAACGGGGTCCGTACAGCACCCTGAAAACCTTCCAGAGCAAGCGCTCGGCGGGCAAGTCGCGCTTTGACAGATCCGCCGTGGTCGAGGTGCCCCTCTTTGGCGACGGGCATCACTTCACTTTTCATCCCGAGCAGCCCCATCATTTCCAGCCGCACCATCATCACCAGCAGCAGCAGCGTCTGCAGCAGCTCCACCAAACCAGCGTCGCTATCAGCAGCAGCCAGCAGCATCACACGACGCCCCAGCAGCAGCAGCAGCAGCAGCAACAGCAGCAGCAGCATCGTTTCCCATGTGAGAACAGGCCCAGCAGCAGGGTCCCGACATCCACCTCAGCGCCGGCGGGCAGCGTGGCGGCGGCAGCATCTCCTGGTACCCAGCAGCGGCGCGCCGGCAGCGGCAGAGCGGAGCCCAGATTCTCCCCAGACTGCACCTACGGGATCAGCTCAGGTGGGTTTCAAACTTGTTCAGAGTGAGTGATGACAGTGACTCCGACTCTGCTAGTTTTATTTATTGGGATTTTGAGACTTTTCTGATCTGCATGTCCTCAGACTGTCTTGATTCTGGTGTATATTTTAGATTTTGCTGCCCACAGATAAATAAAAACTTGAATGGAAGGTAAAACAATGTCAATGTCTTTTGTTTGCTCCACATCACCTGAGCTTCATGTTTTTGTTCCCATTTCTTCCTCTTTTTCTTCCTGTCAGCAGTGATTGATTTGCTGCTGTAATGAGAGCAGTCATGATTGAATCTCCAGTGTGCATGTGCTAAAAATTACATTGGGTAATTGTCTGTCCTTGTGTGTGTGTGTGTGTGTGTGTGCATGCGTGTGTGTGCTTACTTGTGTGTTTTCATGCATGTGTACAAGACACAGGGACTCTCTCAATCTCCGGCTGAAACACATTGTTCCGTGCTCATTTTTCTCCTCAGCTGCTGTTCATTAGAGGGCTGTGCAGGCTCATGAAGAAATGTGTTCCCCATGTGGAGGGCGGGTCCATGGGAACCAACATTAAGATGAAAGCAATGAACCTAATCCTGGCAGTTATGAAATTAAACATTAGACATCTCATCCTCTAATCAGATATTAATCTCTTTATCACCGCTGGCAGCAGAGGCTCAATTTGCTGCTGGTTATTGTTGCTTTTCAGACAATCAAGTGTTCATCCTGAGCTCAGGTTGCACTGTGGCCTTATATTCTCTCACCTACATGACAGGTTTGATCTAAAAAATAAGTATCGACCCACTTCAGTCTGTGAAAGCCAGCCTGATTCCTTGTACATTTAGAGGTTTCAGCGATGATGACCCATTGTTTGCATCCACTCTGGCATGCACGCGGTCCTGATTTCACTTATGAAATAATCACATAAATTTATATTTTCGCTGCTCCACTGAATCTTCCCATATTACACAAGATGTATCATCCAATCCCAGCTAAATGTGCCATGCATTCTTACTGATAATGACACATCAGAGTGCTTTTATCTGCACTATGGGAGCAACTTAATGTCCCTCTTGTGGCTGGGAAAAAAAAAAAAAATCTTGATGCCCTTCTCATGAGGAGAAGCACTGGAGACCCTGGGACTCAGCAATCAGTTCAGCACACAATAACACAAATTGCATTGAGAAGCCTTTCCCAAAGAGTTGTGATTAAAATAAATGGGGCTCATAAATTTGCCTCTGCCGAGCGTGTTGTTTTTAATGAAATTTTATGGGGCTCTCAGCTCACAGTGCCACAGAGAAGAGAAGAGGGTGGTGGTGGTGGGTGAGGGGTGCATGGCGAAGGCGAGTGATATCAGATACATCTCGACGGGTAAACAGAGACAGCACGCATATTAATAAATGCGACACATCTGCGCCAGGCTGATAGACACGTCTGAGCGAGTGGTAATGCAGCAGCGGCCGCCTAGAACTCATTTTGTCTGTGTGTATATTAGTGTGTGTGTGTGTGAGGCCAGTGATAATCATTACATGGAGGTATGTGTGAGATCATCTCATTGAGACGTGTTCAGACTACCAGGGAAACTATACAGTGAGGCTTGTTTCTGGACAATAGATCTGTGCTGATTTTCTTTGCTCGGCTGGGTTTTGGTCACAGATATACTGTGACTTTAGCGTTTATTGACATCTGAATAAATCAGCATAATCAAGCTGACATTTCTATGAACGGAGGAGCCAACTGTTGCTGTAATGAAAAGCTTTGCCGCAATAAGACGCGGTGGAAAGGAAGGAAGCCAGTGGAGGATAAAACAGAATCACTCACTGATGTCAAGACTTTTCTACAGGAAAGTTCAACACGTTTCAGCAAGTAAAAGTATTGTGCTTTTTAGGTGCTTCATATATAAAGTGATTAAAACCAGCTCCACCTCGACCAGTAAACTACAGCGTAAACATAAAAGCATCAGTGGTAACAACCTGATAATGTTATGCATGATAATAAATCAGAAGCTCTGCAGAACGAGTACTTTAACTTATGATACTTTTAGTACACATTGCTCATAATACTTCACTTTTACTGATGCAGAACTTTAAGGTGTAATTGTTGTGCTGATACTTTTCCTAAAGTAAAGAATCGGAGTATTTCCTCCACCACTTTGTCTCAGTGTAAAGGATGATGTCTATTAAAGCCAGCCGATGGCCGACAAAGAAAAGGTCAGTTTACGAGCCGTTCTGGAGCTTTTGACTCTTAATCACATGAGCTTCATCAGCAGATTGTGTTTGTCTTCCTCACAAAACCAGTGAGATAAAAGCTCTAGAACAGCCACTAAATAGATCTTGAGGTGAACTCTTGTTTCCAAGGTCAAAAACTAACCTTGAACCTCACATTTATCAGAATCAGAGCTCAGCAGACTCTAACAGTGATTCTGCACTGATGTCTGACTGTTGACGTTCATCGCTGCTGTCTCTGACCTCCTCACGTTTCCTCTCTCTGCTGCAGAGAATCGTCTCATCCTGGATGCCTTTGCCCAGCAGTGCAGCCGAGTCCTCAGCCTCCTCAACAATGGCCGTCTCCTGGAGCCCTCCTCCTCCTCCTCCTCTTTCACCTCTAACATCAAGCTAGAAGATGGGCCAGGGGAGGTACAGGGATTCCACTGCTCCTCACTGGGGAAGTCCAAACCTGAAGAGAGCTCCTCCACCACAGACCCAGAAGAGGAGGCCCACCAAAGCCATTTGAGCCAACAACAGACCTCTGCCGTTCTCCGCATCTTCACAGACTCCCTCCAGAACTATCTGCTCTCAGGGCCCCAGCAGCAGCCGCAGCAGCAGCAGCAGCAACATCTGGCTGCGGGGCTGGAGGACGAGCAGTGTCCATCGGCGGAGCCCGGTTCAGGGGTGTCTCCTTCGAGACACAACCTGGGGGGCTGGGGCTCGCCGACGCCGTCAGAGTCATACGGCCACCCGTCGTCCACGCTGCCCGAGGAGGAAGAGGAGGAGGAGAGCTGCTGTCCGCGCTGCCTGGAGTTGGAGCAGGAGGTGCTGTCTCTGCAGCAGGAGAACGAGGAGCTCCGCAACAAGCTGGAGAATATCCCAGGTGCAGTAATGAAAGCCGGGACCTCACAGGGGTCTGATTCCTGTCTTTGGGATCAAAGGTTTATATTTTAATTCTTACATGTGCCGATGCAGATCGGTGACAAATCAAAGGAAACGTGCTGTTTCTTAACGAGCTGCTAGAAGAGCGTCAGAGCTGCTCGTCATAGATTCTTTATGTCTCTGGAGAGCTAATGGAGGAATTAACTCTGAAAGATATTCCCTCATTTGATGTCAGGCGCAGACTTTTAGGATTTGGGGGCCAAAGGCAAACTCAGGCATTGGCTCTCCACGGTGACTTATTTTCACCCTTTCTGTCGTTGAAACCTTTTGTAAGGGCCGTGGTAGAAGAAGAAGTCAGATCTTTTATTTACAAAAAGTAAAATTAGTAATACTACACTGTTAAAAATGAAAGTCCTGCTTTCAAAATGTTGCTAAAAGTGGAGAAGTATTATCAAAATACACTTACATGTACTTTAAATATTTTCAAGGTGTAGCTCATTTAAATGCTTTATATATTATTGACTTGGACTCGGGAGACTTGACTGGGTGACCCATGAATATTGAAAAATGCAGTAAATAGTTTTGCATGTTGGCGCTCTACCAAGCTCTCATGAATAATAAATAACCAAACCAGGGTAATGTTTCCATAACCTAAATTCAGATGAGAGAAATTTGCCTTTTATTCTAAAATTATTTCGTCTGTTCAGATAAATGAGGAGCTTCATCGTCTCCCCTCCTCTGCAGCAAAGTGCCTGTTTTCCTCCCTGCAGCTGTGCAAATGATCCTGATGCGCAAATCTGTTATTTATGTGCTAGTTCCTGCTTTTAGTTATCAAAAATCTATTTCATTAATTATTAGAAATAATCTTTTTTATTTCCACCCTGTTGGAGACAAAATGTTTGAGAGGCGGCCACCAGCGTGAGGAATTTATGATAGAAATATCTAAGAAAATGTTTTTGTAGAAATGCTCCCACAGCTTACTGATAAATGATTTTAACCACTGAAAACACTGTTTGAAATTACAGTAACATCCTGTTCATGAGTCTATAAACACATCAATAAATCTTTAATCTTGAGACGTTTAAATTAAAGTTTGGGTCGTTGCCTCAGTTGTGCTCATTCAGCACAGACAGCGCTCTACATTACACTGTAAAAATATTTACACACTGTAAAAAATATAAAGGTGTTGCAACATAAAAATGTAAGAGACCACTACCTTGAAAACTGAATTACTGAATAGTTTGTAAAATGTTAACTAAACGACAGAACAGACTTAAAATGGAGTTCAGTCAACGAATGCTGAGTTATACTGACAAGAGCGGCTCCTGAAGCTCAACTTGCGGTGATAGATTCAAGTCTGATTCCTCCTGCACGACGCTGCTTCATCATTACAGCGTCTCATTCAGGATCAGCACTGATCCTGGTTCGACTGTGACCAATCAGAGACGAGTTCAGACCAAAGCCAGGATCAGTGGAGTACAGAAACACTACAGTGATGAAACAGACAGAAACTCACAGTGTGGCTTTTTGCTCGGCTGCAGCTTCATCTCGAGTGTTTGAACTATTTGACACACACAGATGCTTTGATGAATTACTTGTCACTGGATGTTAAACAGCCGGTGTCCATTAAATATAAGTAGTTTTTTTAGATTTTGCTCATTTTGCTCTTGTTCATGCGAGCGTTGCCAGACCAGACCACTTGATATTTCACTTTGGACCAAAAATAATTAACCAACATTTCCATCCTCAGAGCCACATGCTGCTAACATGGCTAACAATAACAAGAAAAATAAAAGTAGCCAAATAAAAAATCTAAATAGCCTCTTAATTTTCTGTAGATCAGTTTATCGACTAATTATTTTAACTCTACTCAACTCATTGATTCAAGCTCTTTCTTTCATTTGTCACCTGTCTGTATATCTCAGTTTAAGCTGGACGTGTTTTATCTCAAACAGACCTTCTATATCTATAGCATGTGATCCATGAACCACCAAACCTGCACGTCTGTGTAGTTTTTCATCATCATCAGGCCTCAAAGGTTTAGTGTGTCATCACTTTCAGAGATCCACATGTTCTCACTGCATAGAAATGCATCACAGTTTGGGGCAACAGTCTTAAAAGCATCTATTTTTGCTAACTTTGCTGCTCTCCCCAAAGCGTTCTGAGCTCCCTGGTGTCTCCTTAACCTACTTTGCACTAAAACCGCTCCTCTTATCTGCACATTAGATACACTGAACAGTGTCTCAGTTCAAAATGACTAGGCATTAGGCTCAAAACGATCTTTTAACGAGGAAAGAAAATATTGTGTCATTACACACCGGATGAGTCTCGTCGTTGCTTGCGGGGACTTTCGACTGTGTGTGTTTGACTGCTCGCATTGTGTTTTTATGCAGCTCCCTGTCAAAATGTTCTTGACTACTTCAAGACTGTTCTCGAGTTTCACAACCAGCTGATCCAGCCGATGCCGGAGGAGCAGCTCACCGAGGTGAGGAAGCAGGCTGCTGTACATTATTCGCTGCTATTTAAAGCAAGTGTTGGAAATAGCATATGTTAATAACTTCTCTGCCCTGTTAATTGTATGATTAAGTGGTGTGAAAATATGCAATTACAGAAGATTTTGTCTCTACAGGAAGAAGAGCGGCAAACAGTCTTTGAGGTCTGTGTTTTTATGTAATAATTTCAGTTATTTTGTAAGAGCGTAAAGGATTTTTGTGTATATTTGTGCAACTTTTGTCTGAAAAATGAAAAAAACATGTTGGTACATCAGTGAAAATGACACTAAAAGATGTTGTTCTTCATGAAAAAACCATCCATTACATCAGCTAAAATATGCTGCATCTTCAAACCCGATAAGACAGTTGAGTCAAATTTGGGATAAAGAAGCCACGTGAGGCAACATTCATGGTGCAGTAAGGTTACGGAGACACCTGAACTCCCTGTGCTCCTCCTCCCCGCAGGGCAGTAAGCAGCTCCTGGAGAACTACCCCCTCTTCATCACTAACAAGCAGTGGGACGAAGCCGTCAACTCCTCGAAGAAAGACGGCAGGCGGCTGCTGCGCTACCTGATTCGCTACGTCTTCACCACGGACGAGCTCAAGTTCTCCTGCGGTCTGGGCAAAAGGAAGCGTTCAGTCCACTCAGGAGATCCAGGCCTGGAGAGACGACCGCTCAACCCCGTCAAAGTCAGCTGCCTCAGAGGTACGCCGCCTGGACAAGTCTGGTGATTTAGAGGAGTATTTGCATCATCTTATCGTGATACTCTGACACTGATCTGATTTTAGTGTGTAAAGTGAACATCAGCTTAGATATAATTGCAGTCACCCTCAGAACCTCATCCCTGTCGAACCCTGGTACAAAATTTGATTTCTAATAACCGAACATCTCTTTTGATTCAACATCTCCTTGGCAGAGTTCATCCGGATGCACTGTGCCTCAAACCCAGACTGGTGGATGCCCTCGGAGGAGCAGATCAACAAAGTGTTCAGCGATGCCGTCGGTCACGCTCGTCAGGGCAGAGCGGTCGGCACGTTCCTGGGCAGCAGCGGCAGCAGCACCAGCAGCCTCTACATGGACGCCTTTGACGGCCACCTGTCACAGGACGAGCTGTATTTAAAAGGCTGCCAGAACGGCCAATCAGACTGAAGCGAACGGAGGAATTAAAAAGACAAATGCCAGAAATGTAGCTGTACAACAACATATCCCAAAACGCTGACCTTATCCTGTCACTTTACACAGTGAAGAAAACATTCCAGAAGTTTATCAAACAGAATATAACGAGTCTCTCTGAAGCATTTCCTATTTTTAGTTTTGTAGCGTTTTGCCATTTTTATACTTAAAATTTTGTTCAGTCAAAGTTTGACTCCAAAGGGGTGTCTTGAACACAGAGCTTGAGTCTTCCGTTTGCTGCTTTTTCTATGGTTTGCTGATTTGAGCGGTTCTGTCACTATCAAAGAACATTTCTCTTTGGTTTGTGAGTCCCAGTGAATCTGTCCACAGTTCACACGCATACCTTCAGGTCATCAAGTAGCTTTTTGTGTTAACATTGCCCAAATTATTATATCCGTCACAGAAAGTAGCATTTAAAATCTCGTCACCGGCGAAGCACCTTTACTTGCAGCCCTTCTACAGGAGTGCCTCTGAGAAAGTCCCCTTTTGTTACCTGTCGTCTTGCACTTTGCATCCTGTTTTCTTCCTCATTTGAATCTCTTCTGATGTGTCGACTTTTATTTCTGAAAAGGAAGAAGTGCATTGAAAAACAAAGTCTTTCCAGTGTGCTCAAATGCAGCTTCCCTTGGGTTGAAAGAGGTTTTGGTCAGAGCTGGTCCTGTGTCAGCTAAAAACACGTGAAACACCCATCAGACAGTAATATCTGTAACGTCCACCACAGTTTTGATCCTCTTAAGGACGTTAACAGTTCAGCGCGTGGCCCTGCAGAACTGATTACCTGAGGTTTATTTGAGATATCGTTCAGATGTTTGTGCCATAAACATGAAGGTGTTCTATCATTAAAATGCTGACTGTTTCTTTTTTTATGCTAATCTCTTTTATAAATCTAAATATTTGCTCTGTCATCGATTATTTTATTCATCCCGGCGCAAAAAGTCTCGTATGCAACTGCAAAGTGAATTTATGGTTTTACATTGAGTTCTTCATCAGTGAGAAGACTTTTTGACTCAGGATGAAGTCTGTCTTTTTGTTTAAGGCAGTTGCCATATAATAATGCCTTAAACTGTTGATGCTTTGTGTGTTATCAGGCGTGTAACCACACAAGACATCCACTTCTAAATAATCATCTCTTGACCCAAGTGGAAGAAAATCGAGCACTTCTTTGTCTCTGACGCTCTTATTTGCACTTTTGTGTGTCTCATTGTGGCCAAAGCCGTCCCACAGTGAGAAGTCTGAGCAGAATTTGACCACTTTTATTCTTTGTATTTATTTTATCGTTCCTTCACTTCATGAACTGTTTTTCTACGTTTGAATGTACCAGATTTATTCGGTCAGTTGGCCACGTCGACAGTGCTGTGTAAATGTGTAATATAAAGTACAGTATTGTGTGAGGTGTTCTCGAAATACCACGTCTCTCTTAAAAAGCCAAGTAGAAAAGTGCCACAGAAACCTTAAACCGTTGGATTCTGTCGTTGTGTTGCTGTTCTGAATGTGAGCGTTTATTTGTATTTACTCCTTTACCCTCAAAGTGGCTGTTATCAACACTGTGAAACATCAGTAGGATTTTTACAAATCTAATAGCTTCTGTTGTTTTTTTTTATTTATAATAAAGAAAATAAGCACTGAAGCTGAAATCTTACATTGAAGGTTTGACGAATCTATCTATCTATCTATCTATCTATCTATCTATCTATCTATCTATCTATCTATCTATCTATCTATCTATCTATCGCATGCAAAAATGTGTGTGTTTGCGATCTGATCTGTGATCAATAATCAGTTTTTCCCATCTTTCACAGTCATGTCTTCAGTCGCAGTCAAACCGAGCTCATGATTTTCCAAAAAGCCAGTGAATTTCTGGGTGGTGGTCGATGTGTTCATTTAAAAAGGAATAGGATGTGACTGCAGCACCTCCACCCGGGAGCCCTCTTCCATTCATGCTCGTGAGCATCAAGTTGCTCTCTTTTGTCTCGACTCCTCTCGCGCTGAGGTGTCAGTGATCTCCACCAGATGGCATCGTAGTTTGAAGGATGACCGTAAAAGTGACGCAGCTCAGCAGTGGAGGCTCCTCCAGCAGCATCAGTGGAGGACTGTACTGTCTTTTTAAGTTAAAGGACAGGTCCACGAAAAGGAGGGTAAAACACCGAAATGTGTCCATACATTTAAAAAAGCATTGAGGGTTTTTTGATGGTTAGAGGAAAAACAATTCATATAAACTGACACATTTGCATTTTTAATCAGTTCCAAAATGCACTTCGTTTGTCCAGCTGTGTTTCATAGCTCATTATTTTCACTCTCCATCTTGGTAGGAATCAGAGAATAATCAGGATTAGCTGCTGATTATTTGTACTTTTCACGGAGGGTTCCGCCCAGAAACTTCAGTGAGCACATTTTGTGTTGTTTCACCGTTCAACGAGCTGCTGGATGTGCGCACATGTGCGCTCTGTGACAGCGCAGCAGTGAGCTGTACCCTGTGTGTCTGTGGATCTCTCTGAGCCTCGGCTGGGTGTTTCTCTTTAATTCTGCGGCATCTCGCTCCCTGAATGCGGGCCTGCTGCTCTGGAAGAGGGCGGGCCGTGAACACAATGAGCAGATTTCGGACAGTAAACTAAGTGATGCGACATGAGCGCAGCGTGGACTTGCGGGGGGTTCAGGACGCGGCTCGGCTCACTTGTTTTGCATTGACTGAATTTGGGAATGACCCACGGAGCTTGACGCTGATCTGAGGCCCGGGTCCGCTGTCTGAAAACTGATCTCGGGTAAACCCTCACAGGCTCGGGGGACTTTGGAGACATTCTGCAGAGGTGTTTTTGCGCAGCACGGAAACTCGTCGCAGAGGGAATGATCTCCTAATCATCTGACAAGAAGTGAAAGCAGGATTTTTGAGGGACTCGAAGGCGCCCACTGTGCAGCGGTGCAAGATGATGTCACTGATAGACCTGGACGATGATCAGCGATGGGTGCCCACTCATGTCAATGTCACCGTCCTCCGCGCAAGAGGACTGCGAACCAAGGGCAAGCACGGCAGCCGCTACCTCTACACCATCATCCAGGTGGGCAAGGAGAAGTACACCACCGGGCTGGTGGAGAAGGCGGAGGTGCCCGAGTGGAACGAGGAGTGCTGCTTCGAGCTGCTCCCGGGGATCCTGGAGGACGGCGGCCGGAGCGTCCACCCCCCGGGGAGCGGGGACCTGGTCCTCACCGTCATGCACCGCGTGCTGATCGGACTCGACGTGTTTCTCGGTCAAACCATCATCCCTCTCGATAAGATATTTCAGGACGGAATGTGCCCTCGAGATGAGTACGTTGTGTTTGAGTCTCAATGCAGTCTGCAGTTCGTCACTTTACTGTGTCCTGTATTTACGAGTAGACCTTAAAGTAAAAGCAGCAATACCACAGAGTAGAAATACTCTGTTACATGTAAGAGTCCTGCATTCTAAAGCTTACTGAGCTAAAATACACTTAAAGTACCACAGTTAAAGTACTCATTATGCAGAATGGCCCATTTTAGACTCCTGTAGCCTGGATGATAGCACTAGAATATTAATCGTGCATTAACATCACTAATGTTTAGATACTGCTGGATATTAATCCTGATAATACATGTACTGGAGGATAGAGTTAGTTATGGAGTAAACATTACAGCAGGATGACATGCAACTTTTCATGGAGATCTTCATTCAAATGATGTAGTTCATTCATCAGCCTGTTATTTTCTCCACTCACCTGCTTTGACTCATAGTACACTGATAATCAGCCGTGAGCTTCCACAGCTCAAAACACAGCAGCTAGTGTCACTGACTGCCTTCCACAAGAGAGGAGAAGAGTTCAATGGTGAAGTCTGATGTGTTGCAGGATGCCAGAAATTTCTCTGCTAAAGCTTGAACCCTAAGTGCATTAGATCCTGACCTTCTAGACTGGCATCATTTACTGGGCTGCAAATCATTGAGATGGGATCCACTATGGAACAAGTAATGATTTTAGCCAGAACGCCTCTATCATGCACACAATGCACATCCTCCATTTCCATTTATACAGCATTAAAGGGTAATTCCATTATTTATAATCTCGGGCCCTACTTTTACATATATTGGGTCTAAATGATTAATATGTACAAAAGTTTTGGAATTGATCCTATAGATCACCTTAGATGGCAGCCATATCTACACATAATCCTTGGGGGCAAATGTACCCTTCAACTTATGACCACTAAAAGTGCTTTTTTGTCACTGACAGGCTCAGATTGTTATTCGAAATGTCTGACAACATGATGCAAAGGATCCTTACACAGTTAGACCTTTTTGATAAAGCATAAGATCCTTTTTGTTTAACCAGAAACAGCCATCATATCGCTCTGTTTAAAGCCACCAGACCTCTTTGACAAAAATGTTAATTTCAGCTTGCAGACACAGGAGTTGCTGGTTTGCCGCTGCCTCCATTGGTTAGGTTGTTTGTGTGACTTTGGTGTTTACACACGATAATTCAGATCTGAACTAAACAGACTGACACAAACAAACTATCTGATTGAGGCAGTGGAAGACCGGCAACTCCTGTGATCTCCGAGTTAAATTACTGGTTTTGTCAAAGGAGTCTGGTGGCTTTGAACAGAAGAATATGAAGGTTTTGGTTCCCCATCGGGAAGGACTGTCTCTGTAGGGATCATGTCCATAGTGTTATAGACACTTAGAACAACACTCAGAGCCTGTCAGTGGCAAAATACTTTCAGTAGACACTTATATACCCCAACATAAGTAAACCTTTTAGATGTGTCCTCAAGTACTTCTGTTGTACTACAACTAATTTCCGAGTTATACAGTATGTATAGTTGAGTGTTGCCTTTTTTTCTGGCACTGAGTGAAATATATATTTATTATTTAAAGGCTGCTGTTAGGAAAGAGAAGGAATAGTCCCAAAAAATCTTTTTTGACTAAATTATTGAAAAAGCAGTAACCAGGAAATCCCACAGTTTTATGCAGCTGTGGCTTTTGGAAAAGCAGAGCTGTCAAACTTGGTATCGATGCACAGATGTAAAGCATGTGAGGAGGAGTGAGAGGTTGTTCAGCAGATTCAGATTTGAAACTTCAGGGAAGTGGAGATGTAAAAGAAAAGTTAAAATGGTCTGTGATAATTAACTAACAGAGCTTTAATGAGGCTGAAGCTGTTACATCATCCAGCTTCATAAACAGCGATGTGTTCATGAACCAGTTCATCAGATGAATCTGTGTGTCATCGTGGCCTTTATGTAGTATGAACTCTGATCCATCTACTATTGTTATAAATGAAAGGCACTGAATGCTAATATGATAAAAACACAATTAATTGTCTTTTCTCTCATTATCTGTGACCTTTTCTCCTCAAATTATGGAGTAATTAGTACTTAACTAAAAAAAATTCTGTATAAATGCTTAGTTGCCAGTTTATTAGGCACACCGTGCTGAAGCTAATGCAGTCCTGTAAATCGTTCCCTCCATAAAGGTTAAAATGTTTGTTTTAAAGAGGCGTCGGTTCAACTCTACAGTCATTTTGGTGTAGTTTGTGGTGCTGTTGTTTTGAATTATATTGACAGGTGATTCTATTATTTCGCCCAACCCATTTATATCAGTGAGGATAGATTAACAGAAACAGCTCTCTGTTTTCTCTGTTTTATTGATTTAAACAGAATTCCACAGATGCACAAGTGTATTCAACTTACATAATACTCAGAAAAACTGATTATAAATACAAATTATGCTACTTGAAAGGAGTTGTTAACAGGCTTGTGTTACAGAAGGCTCTAAACTGAGTCAGTTTTGATTGAGTTGCATACTGCAGCTTCTTTTGTTTACACTTCTAATGTATCCTGAAAATGTGGCACAGCTGATGCAGCACGACCCACCAGTACGATTTGAAACACTTCCACTATCAGCACTGAGGAGCAGACCAGTGTAAAGCAACACGACACATCTGGCTTTGATTGTGGCCTCTCCACCCTGTCGACGCTCAGTGAATTCCTGCTGTTAGTTTTGGCTCAACGACACTTTCTCTTGTCTGCTTAAAGGATTTAGGAGGCAGGAGCAGAGGGAGGATTTCATTGGTTGACTCTTCATACAGTATTGCCAGTGTCTCATGCAGCCCGTGCACATCAGTGGGTGGAATTTGGGCTCTGATTTCCTGCTCTGAGGATTGTTTGTTGTTAAAGATTTTGAGTGCAATCCCCTGAGCAGTATTTTCAGATTATGTAATATGTGGGAAGCATTGCCAAAAGGAAATCAATGTTTTTTTGTTGTCGCTGTTTTGTCCCTGAGTATGGGCAGATAACGCGCGCAGCCTCTGAATTGTGCTTCAGATATTCTGCTAAACAAACATATTTATTGGAATCAGTGACATAAGATTGGCCGTCACAGTGTGGAGGTTGACTGTCCCTTTTCCTTTGTGGCTCCAGATGGTTCAAGCTGAACTCGAAGGCGGGAAGGAAGGAGAAGGAACGTGGTGAACTTCAGGTAACGGTCCAGTTCACTCGCAACAACATGACAGCCAGCATGTTCGACCTCACCATGAAGGACAAGCCTCGCTCTGCTTTTGGCAAGCTCAAGGATCGAGTCACAGGGAGGAAGAGGGGGGACATGGAGTCTTCCTCAGCCATTGTGCCAGGCCGCTATGCCGCCCTGTCGGGATCAGTTGGGCAGCCATTTGGGGAGGAGGGCGGAGGGGCGGTGGAGTCGCCAGATGTGGGAGTAGCAGAGGAGAAGAGGAGCAAGATGAAAGATTTCTTCAAAGGAAGGCTGCGCAAGTCATCTGACACGAGGTCATGCTCATCGCTGGCTTCAGAGAGCAGTGTGTCTTCCATGGCCAGCGAAAACCCTCCACCCAGTCTGGATCTGCTGTCAGACCCCCCCAGCTCTCCCATCTACACGAGCAAAGTGAGAGTGGACACCCACTATGGGGAGACAGATTTAGCTAAAAAAGGTAAGGTCTGACATTATTTATAAGTATGTGTGTGACATGAAGGCTGGTGAAGGTGGTATTGCCTGATAATGAATCATGATTTGTGTTTTATAGCAGGGGTGGGCCTCCTGTCTGGAAATTAATGCTATTCAGTGTCTTGAATGAGCATCCTTATTGTTTTAGGCCGTCATATATTAGCTAAATTGATCATGAAACAAGCTGATCGGGATCTGCAGTACAGTACTTTCCACCAATGGTGAGCTGTTTTTAAAGCTGCACTAACTGATGTTTTATATTATATTAAATGGATCAAATTACGACTTGTGAAAGGAGTCAATCTTGTTATGGAGTCGGCAGAGAATTATCAGCCAACCTAGCTTTCCCCTTCAGCTCTATGGAGTTTTAGCATCTTTCAGCTCTTTGTTTTGATTTTACTGCTCTCACCTGTTTTCGGATCACTCTCAGTAATCTCATTGACCTTGACTAGCTGCAGCTGGCAACAAAAAGCTTGTTCGCTAACTCCGTTCTCCTTCCTTCCAACAGTGCTAACCAGCCAGCACACCACAAAGGTTCTCACACACAAGCGGGCCTTCAGCGATGAAGCTAGTAAAATCACAACAGCCTTCCCTCGAACAAATCTGGCAGTGGAGTCTCTCAAGGGTCAGACCATGACTCAGTCCAAGTCTTCCTTGTGCATAAACGGAAGCCACGTCTACGACTCCGAGCCGTCCACCCCAAGGAGCTCAGGAGCCCACCCGTCCAGGCTGGTCCTGCTGGAGAAGTGCTCCCCGCTGTCCCGCTCCCTGCAGAACCTCACCAAGAGAAGCGACGACAAAGGTTCCTTCGCTGAGAACCGACGCTGGTCCTTCGACAAGATGAAGAAAGAAGAAAAGGAGGAAGAAAAGGAAGCTCAGGCATCGTCTTCACTCATTCAACAAGCTCAGATAGGTAGTCACCCTGTGCAGACTGTGATGCCAGGCATGTCCTCTACTGCTGATTCACCTGATAAAGGGAGGAAGCTGAGAAAGACGTTATTCTCCGGTGGAAGGAGTGATTCTCTCCCATCTAAGTCAGACCAGAACCAGGCCACTTCGACGTCTGAGGGGAGGCTTCGAGGCTGGTTTGGCTCCGGAGACTCCCAGAACAAACCAAGGTGAGTCAGAGTCATTTCTAGGCTTGTCTCTGGGCTAGACAGTGTTTGATGAATGCACTTTCTACCCAGGCACAACAACGGGCACGCGGGAGGTCTGTTTTCAGTTGGGTGTCCTGAGTTCAGTGTTCGCTCTGCTCCCTGCTCATTTGAAAATGGAATTGATTTACTTTTCTCCATTTTACAACCATGCTGTATCATTATCTCATGCTATATTTTCCACAGATAGCACTCCAGCATTTCCATTTTCTTTACCAGCGTGTCTTTGTTTCTCTATTAAGGATGCAACATCACTGCGGCTTAGAGAAACGCTCTCGCAGAAAGATGTGCAGAAAATCATTCCATGTTGAGATGAGCTCACCCAACAGAATAGCTGCCAGTGCAGATCTTGAATGGTCTTGAATGGCAATGATGCATTTTTTTTTTTTTTTTTTTTTTTGCTTGATTCTTTTGCAAACGTGCTTTGCTTTTTTTTTGGATTGATTGATTTTGTGTTATCTTGTGTTTTCATAATTCTTTCATTTGACCAGTTGTATATCTACTGATGTTAGCGGAGCTTTCTAGGTAACAGAAATGTCCCACTTGTGGAATACCAGCTCATATTTTGGTTGTCTTCTCTGTTTGTGTAAGAAAGATGTTCCCCGTTTGGTAACCTGGCACATCATTAACTAAGCTAAGCTATTGTGCCCTATTTTCCTCTACAGGCTGGAAGTTTCTCCTAAGGTAGAAAGCAGCTCAGATGTACCCCCTCCCCTCCCTCCTCGCTCCCCTGTACCCCCTGCGTGCTCCTTTCCCTCTGCCTCCCCCTCCGGTCCTGTCTCTCCTGATGACTGCAATCACACCAATCCCTTCACCCCCTCTCCCTCTCCCTCCTTAACCCCCATCTCCCCTTCCAACCCTTTCCCCTCACATATGCAACGCAACCCCTTTTTTGAGGAGCTTATAGATGAAGAGTCACAGAGGTCCCCTCCTTTTGCGTCTTGCTCCACTTCTGGCTCATCCCCTTTTCATTACACAACTCTGCCCTCCCAGCCCTGCACACCCAGCCCTGCTCATGACCCTAATGCTACAAATATGGCTTCCATAAAGCGGGAGCGCCCCAGGCCAGTAGCTAGACAGATATCTCTCCCTGCATTACTACCCAAAGCAGCCACACCTAACTCCCCTAATCACTCCGCTCCTTGCTCCATGTCAGAGAGTGCAGGAGAATGGGATGACTCCTTTGATGCCTTTGCCTCAAGCAGGCTCAACTCACCAAAAGGGAGTCTCCCTCAGAAACAGCAGAGAACCAGTCCAACTTTCTTTCATAGACAAAGTTATCTTCCAGTTAATACCAACAATCATGCACAAGAGCTGCAAACATGTGAAGAGGAGCCTCCACCTTTGCCTCCAAGGAGACTTTTAAGAAATTCAGTGAATGAGATTTACTCCGATGGGTGGCTGCACAGAGGTCAAGAGCTAGCCGTCCATAAAGAAGCCTACCTCCTCTCTCAGACGGGAGTGGCCTCGCTGCAACATGGAAGAGAAGGAGACTGCAAGAGAAACAGTACATCTCCAGACCCTCACACCAACAGTGAGACCTCTGACTCCCTCAGTGTTAACTCTCAACCATACACAAATATTACTTCACCGGGATTCGTGTCTGAAGAAAAGCTCAAAAAGTTCAAATATGAACCTCTGGAAGATGAAGCTGACTGCTGGGGAGGGATGCTGTTTGAGCAAGACTTGTATGGACGTATGTGTAGAGGAAACTATGGACAACCAAAGGTGAACAGTCATCGTTTATCCGCGAATGCTGAAGAACTGTCCGGAAATAAGATCACATCTATGAACTCGGGACCTAAAATGGCTCTTGATAGGGAAATAATTGTTGCAGACCTTTTGAACTTGTCATCAAATACTCCCTCAAAGCCAGACGTAAAGGCTCTAGATGATACAACCTCTCCAGAAGAAGAGACAGAGTCTAATCCACCCGAAACCATGTGCATCAACAACAATGTGTCTTTCTCACTAACTTTAGGAGATCTGAACATTAACATGAATAACTCAGATTTTAGTTTTATCGATTCAGATGGTTCTTCCCAATCAGAGGTGGTTGATACTCTTAAAGGCGTCAACAGCCTTGGGGGCACTTTTCCACAGCCGTCAGAAGATTCGCTGACAGCCGCTTACCAAGCAGAGACGGTGGCCACAGCTCAGGATGTGTTCACTTTGAAGGACACCTACATACCTGAGATGAACTCTTCCTTTGAAATAACCGCATCAGCTAACAAACTGTGCAAAGTCTCTCCAGTTTGCCAAGACAACTGTCAAGATTGTCGTTGTGAAGTGGATAAAACACAAGGTAACTCCAGGGTAAACAGCAGAGAGATGGCTGCTTTGTCGTCAAAAAATCAGACATCTAATCCGCTTGATCTTGAATCCAGAGCAGACATAACAAGAACTGTTGATGATTTTAAGAAGACACAAAAGGACTTTGATGATAATGGAAACCCACAAGGCTCACTTCACCAGAAGGAGGCATTTTCTGGTGTGGTTAGTGCACGTTTCAGACCAAAAGGAGTGTCCCGACAGAACAGCAGCGGCAGCCCAAACGACCAAAGCAAAAGCAGAGACAGAGAGTTTGAACAGCTGTTGTCCCTCGTTCAGAATATTTCAGGAGTCAGTGAAGGACCGTTGTCATACCAGCCCACAAAATCAGCTCTTTCCACCTTACTGGCATTTAATAAACACACAGATGTGCGAGGAGACGCCACCGACAAAGACCAAACACATCGCAATGAGCTGAATTCACAAACATCTCCAGAAGACAAGGCACTATCTCTTCTGGCTGATAGTCGTGTGATAGGAAAATCCTCCAACATCAGTTTTGAAGACCTTCACGCAAAAGTCGCACCAAACTCCAGAACCCCTTCAAAGTCAAAGATTGGCCAATCTTTGCAAGAGCCTGAACCCTCGTCTCCCTCCATACCTTGTGAACTCTCCCTGTCAGCCGATGCACAGGCCACGCTCCACCCAACCCCTTTCTGTTGCCCCTCCATACATCCCTCAAGCATGGGGCCCAGTGTCGGAGCCAGCACCACTCTGGCCGTGGCCCCCTACACCTCCTCCTCCTACTACTCTACCACCTCCACCACTGACCAGCCCCTGGTCGATGCACGGCACTCACTTTTGCCTGAGGAGACACAGCCAGCTAGCAACCTGCCCCGTCAGGAGAGCAGGTGAGAATCCTCACACTAGGATATGACATATGTAGGTTTACACAAGCAGTAGTAGACTGGAATAACAATACAAAACAAAGTAATGGTATTCGTTTTAATTTTGTTGCCCTGGTTGCTTTGTTTACTGTCGGCCTGGCTTGTTTGACGTTGACTGCACTTATTTGAGTTCTGTCTTTTTCATCATCCAAAGAGGTTGGATGATACCTGCTGTTGTTCTTGGCTTTGCTTCTTCATATTTATGTTATTCATCTCATTATTCAGCTTCTTGTCGGCTATTGTAATTTTGTTGGTTTTCCAATGCTTTGCTCTGCCTAAATTAAATAACTTTTGCTGCTACTTGACACATTATGTCCAGATAGTTTGTCATCAAGAAGTACTCGTGAAAGCTAGCTTCTCCTGTAGGGGTGTATTACTAGAATAAAAGAGCAATACTTGTATATATGATGTATACTCAGGGGTGCATTCAATGACTAAAGGAACTATAGATATTTATGGCGTGGCAGCTGTTTAGTGGCACACTTGGGTTCAGTCTCAGGAAACAAATCATTAACGTACTTTGTCAGATATGCACAATCTTTTTGTTTATACTATGTTTGCAGCAGATGCAGGAGAGAAAACATCATATTCAGAAAAGATGTTTGTTGGCCTAGAAACAAACAATAAAGTCACTGTCACGCAGCCATTTAATTACCCCCTTTTAATGTGTCACTAATAAATTTATGTCAGAAACTCAGCATTTCTTTCTGCTGTGATGGCAAAGTAGCTTTACTTTGAACCCGAGCTTCCATTCTGATTTTCTGTCTGTAAACATTCGCTTGCCTCACTCGCTCTTCTGGTACAATCACCGCTGTAGCAAGCGAGTCACTGCACTCACAAATTCCTCGTTTCAACGTGCGATCTGCTTTGATAGGTTGAGCTTTTTCAGGAAGTGCGTGTGAAGTTCACTTATAGCTGCTGAATGAGCTGACGTACAGTAACTTGCCATCGTTTCACCACAAAGGACCAGCCATTAAGAGACATTCATGCACTTGCAGTAAACGTACAGTGTGCCTGTGTTGAAATACTAGTGCTGACCTCTTTACTTCGCAGACCTCATCCAGTGAAGCCGTTAACGTCCAGCCAATTAGAGAAGAAGGAGGGTCGTTCGGTTCTGGAGAAGCTGAAGTCTACCATCAACCCTGGACGCTCCGCACACCAGGTTTCAGCAGAACCTGAGAAGAGTCAGGTACCGTGAAACTAAAGCATGACGCCTTTATCGACCCTTTCTGACCTTCCTTAAACAGTCTATAAAGTATATTTACACATGTAGGTCAACAGGAGGTTTTCTGCCCTTTAAATAAAAATTGTGGGTTCCCCAAACTTCATATATTTGTGATATTTCCAGCTTAACTTGTATTCATTTCAGGTGTTAACATTATTCTGGGTAGGATGTACTTTACTACCATATAAGTAGTTCAACATGCACCTTTCAGTAGTATGACTGCTGTCATGAAGTAAATGAGTCAGAATTAAAAAACACACATGAAAGCAGTGCTGAAATATAACTAAGTACACTTATTCGAGTACAAATTTGAAGTTCTTGTACTTTACTCACATTACGTGTGACAGGATTTCTCTTATAATCACATTAGTTGCGGTCCTATAAATAGTTAAAAATTAAAAGTAACAGCAAAATCCTGCTTCTGCATCTAGGCATGAATATTAATAATTTAATGATGTAACAGTGGAACAATCACAGGGACAGTTTATCTGCATTGTGTACCTTCAGTTTTTTTACATACATTCTCCCCATCACACATACTTTTCCTTAAGTTTTCAATGCAGGACTTTTACTTGTAACACAGTATTAGTACTTTTACTGTAAGATCTGAATACTTCCTCCACCACTGCATGAAAGTGTGCAGCTGCTACCTTCCAGCTCCTTGTTAGACTGAAGCTACTTTCAACACCGGGGAGAGAAATGCTGATCCCATGACTCCTCTCAAGTGTGACATAATACTTTGGCCCAGATAAGAGTTTTCACGTCCTAAAATTATGTTTCTAGCCTCCTCTGCAGCACTGTGGACTGTTTCTGTAACAGTGTGTCGGGGAAGAAGGTGATATGGCTGGTTCAGGATGCTGTTTAGGGAAATTTCAGGGATTTTACCTTTAATTACTTCTTAGGATAATATGACCAGATTTATGTATAACACATTTCTCTTATTGCTGAGGTGAATTCTGATGAGGCTGAAACTGCAGTGAAAAAAATAAAGCCTCAGCCCGACTGGTCATTACAGAGTTTTTGTAGATAGAATAACAACATTCGTACCATTCGTGTTGGAAACTTGTGCCTTCACATGTTTCAGTAACTGCTATATGTCATGTCTGGCAACATCATACGACAAAGATAAAGCCAAGAAAATTGTGCAGTGCAGTACTTTCTGTATTTGAGTTGGTGGGCAGACTCATTACCATTTGTTATGTCACCTATCAACAGTCAGTTTTCAAAATGTACCCATAATGCTGTGCGAGACTCACTGTGTGCAAACAGCGGAAGAATTAAGTTATTAACATGTCATACTAAATTACAGAAAGCCGTGAGGTCCACAGACTATTTAATGCTTCCATGAGCTTTTATTAAAACCAGCAGTGTTCATAAACTCACTGCAGGAGCGTAACTGTTGTGATGACTTCATTGTTTCCAGTGACTCACTTCATTTTTTACTGTGTAAACACCCCACGATGCACCGTGGTCAGCCATTTAATATTGTAGTAAGACATTTTGATCACAGTTTGATCATATAAAGGAATATTTCAACATTTTGGGAAAAATGCTTATTTGCTTTCTGGTGGAGAGTTCGACAAGAATATTGATAGCACTCTCTGGTCTGTATGATAAATAAAAAGCCAAAGCCAGGAGACAGTTAGCTTAGCTTAGCTTAGCACAAAGACTTGAAATAGAGAAACAGCTAGCCTGGCTCTGTCCAAAAGTAAAAAGCTAACATGTTGTGTCTCATTCATTTAGTCTGTGCAAAAATAGATGTTTACCTTTGTATTGAGCAAGGTTTCCTCCTGCTTCCAATCTTCATGCTAAGCTAAGCTAACTGTGTCCTGGCTGTAGGCTCATATTGAATGGACAGACATGAGAGTGGTATCAATTAAATCCAGTAACAAGTTCACACATAAATGTATGGTTTCCTACATCTACACTGTTCCCTTTCCATCTCTCACAGGAGGCGACAGTGAACAACTCGGCCCAGTACCAGCACCTGACCAACATGGAGCTGATCTCCCTGCTGCTGCAGCAGGAGATGGACATGCAGAAGCAGCAGGCGGCCTCCGAGCAGCAGGAGGCGCAGCTGCACAAATGTGAGGCGGAGCTGAAAAAGGTCAAGTTACAGGTTCGAGACCTGGAGGACTACATTGATAATCTTTTACTGCGGATCATGGAGCAGACACCCACGCTGCTTCAAGTGCGCACTAGACACAAGTGACGGCAGGTGTGTGTGACGTATTGCACATGATGTATGATACTGTTTCATTAAGAGTGGGTGCAAAACACAGGGTCATTATTTAAGATTGGGAAGCACCGTTCTTGAGACAAACAAATACTCCACAAAGTCTGATCTCACAATAATCCAGGTCTCCTCACTGCTAATACTGCCTTGTTGATGTAGACACGATATTACCCAACATGCATGCTGGTTACTATCCCAATTTGGCACGAACAGAAAACAGAACAAAGCACTATGGGGAAAAGCTTCAATCAAAGCAGATGCAAAAGATAATTTTACTCATGCTTACTAGAATAATTTAGGGTAGTCAGCTGTTGTCTATTTAAATGTTAAACTCAGTGCTTTCACATATGCATTAAAATAAAATACAGGCAAGACAAAACATGTTCTGGGAGTGCATTTAATGTGCTGTTGTTCCTCTGGAAAATATGATGTTAGCTCAAGTCACCTTAAAACTGCAGCTGTCAAAGTGCAAAAACAACATTTGACACAAGATTTCCACCAAAAACTGTTTTCTGAAATGCCAAGTGCACAAAGGTTAACTTGAGTCAATGACATATTTTCAAACAGGCTTAAAGAAATGCCAAAAAAAAAAAAAAAAAAAAAAAAAAAATAGCATCACATCATAAATGCTGTGCTGCAATGTGGCTACTATAAAAAAGAGATGTTTCCGTATTAACATTGTATAATAAGCAAAAAACAGTGTTCATGTTTGTGCCCCGACAGACTGAAGAGGATGAAGACTTGTTTTTCCATTTTTACTCAATGTGTTCATGAAATCCTTACTTCTTGTTCCACGCTGCAACAACACGAATGTTTAATACTTTTTTGGGGTTATGTCGTCCATTTTTTGCAATTTCTTTTGTTGAAATACCAACATTTCGCTGTAGAGATAACACAGCATCCACGCATTGATGTGCGTATTCTAAGTTATTTCTATGAAACACTTTTGTCATGATAATATATTCTCTAGTACAAACTCTAGTACAAACCACTGTAGCTACTTGCAATGCTTTACAATGACCGCAGGACTGTACTGTAATAAAATAAAGTGCACATGAACCAAAGTTTCGAAGGTCTTTTTGTTGTTGGTCTGTAACTGATCAGATGTCAGTGACACGAATCCATTACACCCAGTTTGTTTTTGGTATGTAGGGTACGCTGCCCTCCACTAGAGGGCAGTGCTCACTACACGGTTTGGGTGGAAACCTGCTGGTTCAGCATGGACCCACTTTGCAAATTCTCTACAGATTTGAATCCATGACTCCACAATCTATATCTAATTAATTAGAGATATTATTGTTGTGAAGTGAGTCTGTTCCAAACTGCAGTTTATTGTCAGGTTGGCTTTGCACCGCTGATCTCTTTGTCTCTCTCTTCACACTGACCTGATTGTGAAATGCTGATTAACATTTCTGCTCTAAAGCAAAATAAAACTGCACAGGCTTTTTTTTTTTTTTTTTGTCCACAGACTCTGGAGATTTGGTCCATTTCCTATTGAGACTGAGCAGGCTGAACGCTCTCACAAAAAGACTGAGCAGCAGCTTATTTTTCTACCCATCGGTGCTAAAGATGTCATCATAGACAAAATGTCTCCATTGGTAGGAAGATCAATATTACTGTAGAAATACTCCATTACAAGTAAAAGCATTTGCAACTACTGCTTTACTATTTAATTAAAAGCAACATGTAAAAGCACAATTTATGCAGCAGAATACCTCTAACGTTGTGATATTATTTTATTTTAGTTTTTTATTATTGATGCATTTACATGTAAGAGGATCATTTTTTAACGTAGAATCTTCAAAGTATAAAATGAAAACACTCAAATGAAGTAGAAGTACCTTGAAAACTGTGCAGGTGCAGCTGGTTGTTTGTGCAGAGTGGCTGAAGACATTAAGTCTTATTGAATGTGTGATATTTGAAAGTCCACTTTGTTTCTGCCCCTCGGTGTTGTGTTTTATTGAGGTTTAAACATAAGTTAATCCTCACTGATTCTTCATTTTTTGGAGTACTGATAAAATGTGCAGCATGATTGAGGTTTATCACAAAGTGAAGGACTAATACACATTTAATAGACTCCCATCAGTTTGAAGCAGCAGCCTTTTGCCTTTGGTCACTGTGACAAGAACATAATGAAAGTGTCCAGTGTGGTGACAAATACTTCATTTTCTTGCTCCAGGTTATTTTTCCTTCCTTTCTTTTTTTTTCATCATCAAGTGGACCTGAAAGCATCCCGGCTGCTCGTGTCTCTCCTCTCTGGCCACACCTCTGCACGCACTGATGAGGCGGATAAATCGAGTATCTACGACCGCATCAACTGTCATCTCTGCCAAGATCAATCCGAACAGTTATGCAATAGCTTTCACCTTATCGATTATTTGGGATGTGTAGTCATGCGGGTCAACTTTGCCACTGTTAACGCAAACGAGAGGACTACACTTCCCGACAGGCAACGCGGCTGGCTGCTTCACTAGTTACACATTGAATGTAGTTCGCTCTACTTGAATCCGTTCATGATTCACTTCATTAATAAATAAATAGTTCGGTGTCATGGCGGAATCTGCAGCATGTCCCGCTTTCCAGCTCGGAAGACCCCGCTACGACCAGGTAAGTCCCCTCTGTCCTCCGTTCCGCGTGCATTAATGAGATTTTGTTTTGAAGGCTTTGGGGGAAAAACAGCCCCATCCTCCGCCCTGCTGCCGCTCTGGATGCTGACACTTTGGAGCCAAAGTTGCCTTTGATCAGCGATCCGAGTCTTTGTTAGAAAACCGCAACAACTTTGAGCCGATAATGAACTTCTGCGCGTGATTGGATCAGTTTTGACTTCACTGCAGTTTGAGCAGTGGGGATAATTGTCTGTGAGCACTGTCACATCGCTGTTTATCATCTCCTCCGGCAGATTTCACACCTCTGTCTCGGTGCAGCTCCGTGAAAGATCAAATCAGACTGAGGATGGAGGTCTGCACCAGCACACTGGTGTCTTGCGCGTTAGTTTAAAGGCAGCCATCATTTTATTTGAGTTTATCACAATTAATGTGCAACTGTTTCTTTTTGCATCTTTATTTTATTCTTTAAAATCACAGCTGGTGGAGATTCCTGATAAAATATGTCCACATTTGCGCCTGATTTTGCACATTAGTCTCGTCCTAATCACACTTTTAACATCTGCAAGGTTTTTGTTTTTTTTTCCAGGATGCTTTCTGCAGACTGTCTGTTTCCCCACCTGTGATCGAGATTAATGGGCTGTCCAGCCTTATCTGAAGCCCATTACTCAATTTTCCGTCCTCAGAAAATGAATTTGCATTGGTCAGCCCTGAGAGATAACGTGACCTTCACGTTAACCAGAATGGCACATTAAGCGAGGAAGCCATGTGTTAGTTACAGTTAACTTTCTGTGTCTTCTTCTGTCAGAGACATTTATTACACAGCTGTCAGGAGGAAATTATTTACCTGGTGGTGCAGCAAAGAGTAAAGTCCATATGCAGATAGTGGTACAAAGGTCAACTGAAATCAGCATTTGTTATCAAAATGCACAAAAAAAAAAAACAACGAAAGAAAAACAATGGAAAAGCACAAAAAAAGCCAAAAAAAGAAGGCAGCTTATATTACATTGAACACTTAAACTGAGCATGTCTACTGGGTAGGCCCAGGGATCCAAGTGGTCAAAAGGCCTCTGGGCTAGAAAAGCTACAAAGAGATGCAAAACTGCTGCAAGATATCAACACAGAGACACCAAATGGTCACAAAGGGATGTAAAACAATTATAAGAGATGCAACATCACCACAAAGAGGCACAAAATAACCACAAAGAGACTCGAAATAACTAGAGGCTGACTGATAGGGGATTTTTAAAGGCCAATATAGTAACAATAGTTTGGAGCAGGGAAAAACTCAAAATGATAAATACCTAAATAGATATCACTATCAGAGCCAAGTTCCACTGGTGCAGATGACTTGTAAAATGTGCTTTCTCGACCTCTTAAGACAACTGCGAAACAACCTCAAAGTGACTACACAGAGATGCAGAATGCTCACAAAGAGACTCAAAACAACTGCAAAACTACTACACAGAGACAGAAACCAAACACAAAAAGAATGAAAATGGCCACAAATAAGGATGCATAACAACCACAGAGATGCAAAACAACCACAAAGAGACTGAACTACCACAAAGTGACCACACAGAGATGCCGTATGGTCACAAAGAGACCCAAAACGACTACAAGAAGATGCAAAATGTTAGATTCCACAGTTAAGGATTCAAAACTGCCACAAATAAGGATGCAAAACAACCGTAAAGAGATGCAAAACAACCGTAAAACTACTGCACAGAGAAGCAAAATGGCCATAATGGTTGTGTCTCTTTCAGTCTTGGGGTCTTACTCTTATGTAGGAGGGCTTGGGGGCCTTTTTAAATGTGTGTGTCCAGGGACCCGTTGTTCCATCTCATGAACACACCAATTAACACAGGATATTGCAGGGTTCACAAAAAGCCTAAATAACAGTTTATTTACACCCTTTGTCTCGTGAACCGTTCTCAGCGATTACAGTCCTTGGATTCCGGCTCCTGTTGATGATGCACTGCATATATATGTTCTTTTCTCGTGCAAAATCTTTTCTATCTGACCCCCAGAAACTCTTTTATTTCTCCATCTGCGACCTGAAGTTCGTGCGGGCTCGATAAAGGTGCTGTAATACTTTCAGTTCCTTACATCAAAGCAGTTGAAATTAGGCCAGTCCTTGAATCAGCATGAATCTCGCTCAGTTTGTCTGTGCTTTCCGCTGCGCTCCAGCTCTGCTAGCCTTGTTGTGTACTCTCCAGGGAGCTGAGACTCATGCATAATTAAAGCAGGCTCCTCACATGGATCCTCTCTCTACCCCACTCTTACAAAACAGCACTGCAGCACATATGGCCTGTCAGAGGAGGAGACGTGTGATGGAGGAAGGATAGTGGCAGAAAACCCACAGATACAGTACAGGAAGATTTTATTTAGGCGCCGTCTTTAGGAGAGACCGAATGTTGTTTCCTGTCTTTTCAATTAGGACCCAGTGCTGAACAGATAATTGAAATACAGAGAGGTTTGCTCCACTGTCTTTCCATTGTGTGTTCAGCCCTTCATAACTGATAAATGTCTCTGAGGGAATCTGATTGAAGCTGCCATGTTTTCACCCATCTGGTTTGCCAAAGAGTCTCTTGGCATAAACTGCTTTGGGGCCTTTTCAGAGTGCTGGCACACATACTCGGCAATTGGCATGCTGATGGAGACAGCGAGGGGGGGAAAGAAAAACAGGGCGCTCCACCAGCAGCTCCAAGCCTCAGACGACGAGTGTGTTCTGATGTCAGGATAGTTTGTGTATTTTCTTAAAAGTTGGTCTCAAAAGTGCTACTTTTACATCTCAGCTGTAATTTGTCAGGATTGCAAAGACTTTGTCATCCGTTTTCACACCTTTGTTTATTGGATGCATTTTGTCTTGAGAGTTCACCACTGAGCATGTGACAGTTCAGTTTTCTTTACAGCAGGGTTTTGAAATATTTCTGTACTTGTGTTTCATTAACAAAGGCAAGATTTGTGCATGGACAAATCACAGCCTCACACAGCCTTTTAGTGATGATTCGGAGCATTCGACTGCAAGATTCGTTGCCCTGCATGGACGTTTTCAGCAATGGTTTGACATTATATGAAATATACTTATTCATGATTTGCTCTCATCCATGTCTGCTAAATATGAAGCAGTCAGTTAGCTTAGCTTAGCACAAAGGTTGGAAACAGCTCACTAATCAGCATGTTGTTTCTCATTTGTTTAATCTGTAGAAAAATGTAAAAATGATGATTCACCTGAGCTCGCTGGTTTCTCCTGCTTCCAGTGTTTATGCTAAACTAAGCTAACCATCTCCTTTTTGGGTATTTTAACATCCTGAGGAGGCGTTAACATGTTTTTCAAAAGCAGATTCAGAGTCAGTGTCTTTGAATAGGGCTTGTTTTGGGGAAAAAAAGTTCAAAAGTTTGAGTAAAATGAAGGGATTTAACATTAGTATTTGCTGCGTATTGTAACTTAATAAAACAGTAAATTCCGGCCACGGCCCTTTTTACATGTGACACAATAAACCGACATTATTAATGCATAAATGCACTTTGCAAATGAGCAGCGTCAACAGAGAAAGCATTGTTTTCAGAACTTTACAACTAGTCCACACAAAGTCAAGTGAGCACAGACAGAGGACTTGTGAAATTATCCATTCACAGAGGGAGGATTTATTATGTGTCTGATTCACCAAGAATAAACTTTGTCATACCGTCTTTTTTTCAGAGTTCATTCCTGGGTCGTCTGAGACACTTCATAGACATCATTGACCCCAGCACCCTGTTTGTGTCCGAGGTAAACTGCTTATTGCTGATAGATGTTTGCACACCGTGGTTTCAGTGCAAAGTCTGAGTTTCCATCCAGTGTTCATGCTCCTGTAATTACACGAGCAGGTGTCAAACCTCAATGCAATGCAGAGTATAATAAACAGGCACGTAATGAATGATCAGATTTTACTTGTGCTCGGGTTTAGACTGACACGATTAGTAAATTTGAAGATGTGATATTGGGCTTTGGGAAGTGTGATGGATGTTTTTCACTATTTTCTGGCATTTTAAAAGTAAAACAGTTACAATTACAAGTGTTTGGCAGATTAATAGATCAGGTAATAACTGGTTGCTGCAGCCCCCCCCCAAAAAAGTACATTAGTAACATGCAGACTGTCAAATCATGAATGCATTGAGTGAAATTAAGCCTGATTTTTCTCTTTTCTTTTGTTTGTAGAAACAGTTGAAAGAATGCATTAAACTACTTGATGACTATAAACATGGCACGCTTCCACCTGGAGTCTCTGATCTGCAGGTGAGTCTGTTTTGACACTGATGTGATGCAGTACAGGTAATATGATAACATGTATGTAACCTGATGTAAACCTAATGATTAATTATCGTTCTTCTCTTTACCTGCGCGGCTTACCTGTGCAGCTGTGGGAAGCCCAGAAGATCAAGCAGGTAAGTGCTTCACTCAGTCATAAGTCAGCCCAGGTGAACTGCACCTCCATACATTCAAGCCTCTGGCCTCCTGACAGCATGAGGATGATGCCATGCTCTCTGCACGCAGGCCATCATTCATCCTGACACAGGAGAGAAGATCTTCATGCCATTTCGAATGTCAGGTACGAGCGCAGATGAAGATCTTTGCTAAGGTTGTTGGACTTTCTCCATCGTTTGTCAGTGTTTTTACACTGAAAATCACTTCTCCGCTTGTGCAGGTTATGTGCCATTTGGAACACCAATTGTAAGTCCCACATGAAAGTCATACACGTGAATCATGCATTTCGTAGGACTTGACTTGGCTGTGCAGATGTCCATTTACACGGTCATGTTTGGGGATAGATGAAATGAGACTTTGGACTTATTTTGACCAAAAATAAGCTCTTATCCCCTGGTCTCATCTAGGTCATTGGCCTTCTTCTCCCAAATCAGACTGTGGTGTCTACCATTATATGGCAGGTACTGTAAATAACCAACATACTGTAAAACCATTGCATTTACTGTACATTTTGAACATCTGGTAACGCACTTTTACTGTGTTCATGCAGTGCTTTTTCACCTGTTGTACACAGGAATAAGGACACGTTAAACAAAGTGCTATCTATCTATCTATCTATCTATCTATCTATCTATCTATCTATCTATCTATCTATCTATCTATCTATCTATCTATCTATCTATCTATACTTCCTTTCCCTTTCTTCCTTTGTTCCTTCCTTTCTTTCCTTCCCTCCATACTCCTTCGTTTCTTTCCTTGGTTCATCCCTTCCCTCATGTCTTTCCTACAGTGGCTGAACCAGAGTCACAACGCCTGTGTGAACTATGCCAACCGCAACGCCACAAAGGTAACAACGCACAGTGGATGTTCTCGTCTTTATTCTCCTCAAAAATGTCTAAAACTGACAGTATCTTTTCATTTTGGTTGCTTTAGATTTTGGCTCGATGCCACTTCGTGTTGTTTTATCCTCATTTCATCCTCATTTTTCTCTTCCAGCCTTTCAACCTTCTGATGTAAAATTGAAAATGTCACCGTGGAGAGTTTATAGCAAAGCTGTGACATAATATTTCTTTCATCCCTTGTCAGCCGACGCCAACATCCAAGTTTCTTCAAGGCTATGTAGGAGCTGTGACCAGTGCTGTTTCTATTGCGGTAAGTGTATTTTTTTTTTGAGTTTTACCTGCACGTGAGGTGTAAATTTAGTGAGCTGCTTTGCATCTGCACTGCAGAAACAGCTGTAATGATGTTTTAGGCTGTATTTTATATACAGTATAAGTCAATGTTTATGCCAATGTTTTAGCCACAGTGAAGGGTCCGCGCAGTATTTAAAGCATGTCGCAAAGCTAATGCATCTTTCCTGATGTTACGTTTATTTGCAACTGCCCTGTTTTTTGGATCTAATAGGTGGGACTGAATGTGCTGATTCAGAAGGCCAACAAGCTGAGCCCTGCCACCAGAATGATAATACAGAGATTTGTCCCCTTCCCAGCTGTAGGTGGGTAGTCAAAGGACCCTGTGTGCTAGTTATAAAGGGTGGTGGTGGGGGTGGGGGGGTGATTATGTGGCCCTCTGGTGGTTTGGAGTCACTACATCTATGTCACACTTAATTTTTCAGATGCCATATGCTACAAATCAGCTTGTTAATTATGTCATTTCTGTATAAAAATCTTTGTTTTGCTTAGGTTTTTACAGTGTTTTATTGCACATTTGGTTGTCTTTGTTCTCAATTCATGTTCTTTTAAAGAGCTTTCTTCAGATCTGTGACTGCATTTCTTGTCTTCAGCCTCTGCTCTTGTCCTGTGGAAATGTGTTAGACTGTAAAAGCTGCCTCTCTCTCTCTCCATCCTCAGCGAGTGCAAACATCTGTAATGTGGGCCTGATGAGACACAGTGAGCTATCTGAAGGTATTGATGTGCTGGACAACAATGGGAATGTGGTGGGATCCTCCAAAATAGCTGCAAGACACGTGAGTGCCAATTTTTTTTACATTCTCTGCATATTTGTTACTTGACTGGCTGTTTTTTTTCAGCATTTTGCAAATATGATTGCAGCTGAAAATGCATCATTTCCTGCTCGGCTCCCCGTCACTCAGCGCCCATCTGATCTCGTGAAAGGGAAAATTAAATCCAACTCACAGCAGTATTTGAAATGAAGCGTGTGCACAATGTTCTCATCTTTTTCCCCAGGCGATCACGGAGACCGCCTTCACACGTGTGGTCCTGCCGATGCCAATCTTTGTGCTGCCCCCCATCATTATGTCCTACCTAGAGAGGTTTGTACAAATATATGATTGGCATGTTTTTTTTTTTTTAAATAACTAGGGCTGCTACTGATACGGATATATTATTTTCTGAATTAACTGATTACTCTTCTGTAAAATGTCAAATATGTAAAATGTCCATCACAAGCTCCCAGAGGCCGAGGTCATGTCTTTGAAAGCTGCAATTTGTTTGAGCAACAGTCCAAGTCCCAAAAATTTCAATCTATTATAAATGAAGACTAAAATCACATTTGAGAAGCTGGAACCAGCTATTTTTTTGCATTTTTGCTTAAAACACTACTTAAAAAACTTTAAAACAACACAAAAATATTTAATCAATGAGCAGATTAATTTTCTGTTCGTCTTTACTGTAAGTATGCAGGTATATTCAGGCAAAATGGCTACATATGCTGCCCTAACCTTAATGGCCAAAAACCACACAATTAAGCCAAAGCTAGTCGGTGACATAGCTACAGCTAGCGTTAGCTATTAGCTAAATTTACCTCCTCTTTCCTGCCTTTTTCAAGCGAACTGAAGCTTAAACATCAATTTTGATGATCCAAAATCTTTGTAATTTAGTTGTTATCACACAAAAGTATGATAAAAGTAACAGCAGCTAAACTGGTCCTGCTAAAAGACGATTAGCCTAGCTTAGCATAGCAATAACTGCTATCTCAGCCCCTGGCATCCGAAGGGTTTCAGTGTATTTTTTTAATTTCTATATTGTTTGTTCCATGTATGTTTAGATTGTCCAAAAGCAGAATATTACTGTGATATCTTTTTGTGATAAAAGGCTTCAAATTTCTAACATTACATTCTTTTAATTAATGTGTTTCACATTTTTAGCTAACCTAATCCATTTTTTCTCAGCTTCATCCTCTCCTTAGTCATCGCTCTCTGTCCTTGTAGGACAGTAATGTCTATTTGATTACAGTCTAAAACAATTACTTCCAATATTTGTGAGTGTAATGAGCCAGAGCTAACACATGTTGTGCTCCAACCTGCTCAGCATGTATTCACACAGTAGTAGGTCACAGAGAAAATGTCAAAAACACAGAAATGGATGAAATGTAATAAAATGGCCTGATGTGTTTTCACAGGCTGAAAAAAAACGTAACTCAATTTCCTATTGTGAAATTTAATGAAAGAGTGTATCTGCAGTGTGACTCACTAAACCCAGAATGGGAACTTTGACACAGACGGAGAAATCTCCCACCCACCAATTGCGGAAAATAGCTCCCCCAAATCTGCACATGATGTTTTTCCTCCAGCTCCAAAAATAACTCACACTAGTCATCTGGGATCGATCCTCACCGAAGGCTCACGTTTTCCTTTTATCACTGTCTTGGCTTGTGTAGGCTGCGATTTCTGCAGAGCAACCGCAGGTTATTGCTGCCCATCCACAGCTTTGTGTGCCTGGTTACCTTCGGCCTCTCGCTGCCTGTGGCCATCAGCCTGTTCCCCCAGATGTCTCAGGTACAGTAAAGCGTCGGTTCAGCTGCTTCTGCCGCTGATTCAACGCCAGATGGCTGAGGCAGCAGCTGGGAAGACATTCAGATTACTTATACGCCACTTGAAATGCACAAACCCGGCCCCACAAGCCTGTATTCACCTCTTATTCCAGATGCCCCTTCCCATGTCTCATTAAAAAGTCAAAGTGATCTTCAAGGCTCAGAGACAGACTCAGAGAAATGAAGAGCTAAAATTTTACCTTCCGTCTTTTTTTTTTGTTTGTTTTTTGTTGGCAGATCGAGGTGTCTCGCCTAGAGCCGGAGATTGCCATGGCAACAGATTGCAAGGTGGTGACCTACAACAAGGGTTTATGATGGATGTTTGTGGTGTGGGAGAGGAGCGGAGGCTGCTGTCTGGGAGAAGCTACAGTAGGGTTTTTCCAGCACAGCAGAGCCTGTAGATCGTCGTTTACTAACCCAGGGTTTCCAAACCTGTTTCCTTTACACTTCTCAAGATCCCAGAAGTGATTGAGTCAAGGTTTCTTCTGAGTTGTTGCTGTTTCCAAGAGATGGAAAAAGCTCTGTATATAGACATGAAGATATATTTACTGTGAAATCAGTTTTTTTAGTATTAATGGAAATGACTCTAATATATACCACACAGTGTATCCCACACTATATTGCCCAATCAAGTATTGTGAATTTTTGCTGCTATTTGACCCAATGAAAAAGGGTTTAGACATCCAATTTAAACCTGCAATAACTGACTTTTTGTCCGCTTCAGGTCTGTAAACACAACACTGACTCATTATCACCTTTTGATGTGGGGAACTTGGGCAACATGGCGAAATATCTGCCTCTTCAGCTGTGTGATGCTCCACTATGTTTGACAACCAGTCACTAACTTTGTCAGTCTGCTGTTTGGTTTTAGACCTGTTGGGCCAAAAACAACATATTGTATAGATATAGGTAATATTGACTATAGATGCTTCAATGTTGCCCATCAGGCTTTCTTGAGAGATGATGCATGTACAGTATTGTTCAAACAACCTCTTTTGTCAACACAGGTGCTTCTTGAAATGGTTGAGATAAACAGAGCTGCACAGTGTGCATGCCGTCCTGAGCAGCTGAAGGGAGGCTGTGTCGTTAGCAGATTAAGATCATAGTAATGAATAGGAGCTCGGCCACAGGTTAGTTATCCATTAGTTAATCCGCTAAGTAACACTGGATTTATTTTCTTTGAAGATCAATATCTCCTAAACGAGTGCTCCCATCTCAATTTTTTTATTTTGTTATCCATAAAATTGAAATTATACCTCAACCTGCTTTGTCACCAGTTGCATATATACAGTTTTAACCAGTTGTGACCAGTTCAGAAAAAGACATTCATTTAAATCATTTTGATAGACCTCAAAGAGGTAAACTATTGGAGTATTTCACGAAGAAAACCCCAAAACAACATTATTTTCTGCAGTTCAAGACAAACCCTGCGACCCCCAAATTTGTGAACATTGTTTTGAATCAGCATTTCTGCAGCCCTCTCTGAGTTTGATTCGAAGACATTAATTTATTTCCTTCCACACATAAAATACCTCCAAAAATGTAAATTAAATTTGGTCATTAAAGAGTTTTGACCCAGATATGGACTGAATGAGGCTTGAAGCTGAACATAGAGACTCATCAGTGTCCTCTGCTGGACAAACGACAGAGCACACGAGTCCTGAACGTGTCCTGAAATTATCTTTCCTGTCATGCAGTTTCTCCTTATTGATTGGCTGTCAAAACATGCTGATATCGATAGAATTCAACATGTAAGTATTAGTCTGCACTAACTGGCAGTGCTGATATTTCTGCACACTTAATGCTGATGAGGGAATAACACAGGACTGGATCTCTGTGGAACAATAATGTCAATGTGAAAACGCTCTGTCAGTGGCTGCACTGAGCTGCGGAGACTATACTGTAGATGTGTATCAGCTCACACACTGTTTACACTGGTGGATCCCATACCAGGTATTTTACCCCAATAATGTGAAATAACATGCAGAACTCTACTGTCCTGGCATTTGTTTTTCTACAGCAGCCAAATATTGTGTACCAGCTTTCTTTCCTAACTTGCAGGAAGGACATTTTACTCCACAACTGACTGTTTCTTAAACCACTGTTGTATTCCTAATGAATTACTTATTTTGTACAATATAAAAGTACAACCTATATATTATACTACTGATTCAATTATTTGTATAATAATTCTACTACAAGGTTATTAAATGTTTGATAGTCAAACAATGTAAAATGTTGATCTATATTATCTAAAAATATACAATAAATACCTTTTCTCCATTTACTGTTGTGAAGAATTTATTTGAAGACTTGTCGATGTATGAAAGCTGTTTAGTGTTGCTAGAAGATGGTTTTCTCTGCACTGGGACTTTCAACAAAGACCATCATGGTTTTACTGCATTTTAGCTTTTATTTGCCGTTTAATTTGCCACTAATTTAACCTTTTGTTAAAATGCAATCTGACTCTTTATTACCAAACAATAATGAGAAATGAGGAACTGCAACTATTTTGATAAATGTCAAATATTTTAAGTAGTTTTTCAACTAAGGATCCAGAAAATTTTCGCTATTTTCTAAAATTTTATTGATCAAACAATTGATTAATCAAGGAAATAATGGACATATTAATGAATAATTGCATTTCTTAGCTGCCAGTTTTGATGGGTTGTATGTATGTGGATGTGATTATGTGGGAGTTACTCCTGTCTAGATAGTTCTCTGCTTCATTGTCACATTTATCAATATTTACTGGATATCTTGAATATATATATCTAGTTCTGGAGTTAGTGACTGTAAATATACTCTATTATTTTAATGCATATTTACTGCAGTTGTATTTAAGCTCACAAAACAGATTTACTACGCTTATTTTCTACTCTCAGCCACCTTGCGGGGCAGCTGCAGAAATTCCTGCAGTTCACACGCCCGCCACCGGAGGCCGCTGCCGCCTCTCTCCGCAGCTAAAACACCGGTGTCAGAGTTGAAAGGGAAAAGGTCTTGAGAAACATGGCTGCTCCCCTGGATGACATGTTTTCCCTCTGCGTGGACCCCGGCAAAGTTGCCGCCAGCGTGGAAGTCCGCTTTATAGACAACATAAAGGTAAGGAGCTCCAGAGTTTGTCAGACTAAAGGCTTTGAGGCAGATGTGTGGCGGCAGCGGTGAAGCGGCTGCCGGTGCGGATCACAGCCAGGTAGAGCAGACACTGCTGGGCTCACTAAGTCCTGCAGGAAGTGCACTGATGTGAGACCTGTTAGTGTCCAAAACTACCAGAAAGTCACTGGTTTGGAGGTTTAATGCTCGTTTAAATGACATTAGCTTCTCTGTTTTACACCATCAAACTTATTAGCGTGTGATGTCATGGAGCCTGTGACTTCACTGTCACCAAAAAAATATGAAATTTAGCTTCGTTTTCGCTAAGAGGTTCGTGGTAGAGGCCGAAAACCGAGGAGAGAAGAGTACAATCATTAGCACTGAGATAAAGCAGGAGGTGTAGCTTAATGAGGGGACAAAATCACATCATTTCCCTCACAGTGCTGTCTGGTTTAAGTTTAGTCCATCAGGTATCAATCCATCCATCCATCAATCCATCAATCCTGTGTCTGCTGATCCTTTGAAATCTGCGCTTAAAAACAGAAAATGCTGCGATAATGTGGAACAATAGGCAAATTACATAAACACAAAGCTTTATAAGAAGAGGTTTTCTATGCTTAGGTCGCACTAATTTGGAATATAAAGATGAATCACCCAGCATCTCTCCACCCCTCTTTGACAGTGCAGAGATTAAAGGATGGATAATAAAAAGAAAAATGATAATAAACTTTATTTGTATAGCACCTTTCATTCAGGAATTACAGCTGACGGTGCTTTATAAGAAAATAATCATATGGACCAAGTGAGTACTTTATATAAAGTGGACATAAAAACAGATTGTACATGAATGTAAAGTAAGATGGAGAATAGTTTTACCTCCTGTGTGTCACCACGTTTCACTCACAGTGGACCTGCTGACTCATTCGGTTGACACTGTGTTTTCTGCTGGACGGTGCGCAGCAGTGACGGTGTGTTACTCGTGTTTCAGGGCAGGGGTCTCTTCGCCAAACGAAGCATCAAGAAGGGGGAAGCCATTTTTTTTGAGCGGCCTGTGGTGTCTGCCCAGTTCCTGTGGAATGCTCTGTATAAATATAAAGGTGGGCTGAGCGAAGACGCTGCCGGTCAGATGTGCACACATGCAGAGAGCTACTCCCTGGTCTACGTCCCTACAGTATTTACACTCCTACAGTATTTACTGGACTTTTGAACAGCATCTTGCATCAATTAACAAGGACTGAGACAGATGTTTTATTGATAATATATGATAATTTATCACAATATGTAATACAAAAGCATGTATATCAGAAGATGGATTTGACAAAAGAGGATAAATCTGGGTTTAATCTAGAATGAGACTTTAATATCTAAAACCAGCCAGCTCTGCCGTCATGTTTGACCTCTGTTCCTCTGCTCGTGCGTCCTTTTGCAGCCTGTGACTTTTGCTTACGTGCTCTGGAGACCGCAGAGGAGAATGCGAGGAGACTCAGCGGCATCCCCGGACTCAGCCTCCCTCACCCCGAGCTCTGTCGCGTCCGACCAGAGCTGCACCAAGCCTGCCCTCAGTGTCAGGTCAGAATACTGGATACGCTCCCTCTGATGCTGGTTTATGAGGGCCTAAACAGAAGGATGGTCCTTCTAGAGGACAAGAAATGTCTTGATTTGAAGCCTGCTGTGATCAGGGAGGAGCTTCCGCTGCATCAGTGGTGGACGATATGACAAGCTGATCAATTTTTACAGTTCACTATTGATACTAGATACTAGATATTAACCAATCTGTCTATTTTTTTATTAAGCAAAGTGAAAAACAGAGACATCTGTTTATCCATAGCGTTATTTTGTATTTGCAGGACTGTATATCTGTGTAGGCCACAGATAACTGCAACAGCCTGGTTTGAGTTTAGTATTTAGTAATTTATTAGCTGTTGTCTGATTTGGGTTCCTGAAGCTACAACCCCGATTCCAAAAAAGGGCACGTAAAACATAAATAAAACAGACTGTGATAATTTGCTATTTTTGACATAAACTCAATTGAAAGCAGCACAAAAGACAATACATTTTAATGTTTGAGCTAATCAGTTTCATTGATTTCTGTAAATATTATGATCTTTACTTTATTAGTCACCACACAACATGCACATGCGTTTTTTTTGGTGAACACAACAGCAACACACAACATGCACACGCCATGCTTTCTGGTGAAATTATTCCTCCGCATTTAACCGATCCTGGTCGTCCTTCCTCCGCGGCAGACCAGGAGCGGTGGGCTGCCAGCCAACAGCGGCGCCCGGGGACCCAGTTCCTCTTTGTCTTTGGTGATCTTCTTGCATGTTTTTAGTGGGGTTTTTTTGTGGAGGATACCCCAGGTGAACACGGGGAGAGCATGCAAACTCCACACAGAAAGGCCCCTTTTTCCTAAAGAGCAGCAGGCAAAGAGGGCATGGTGGAGGACACGCCCCCCCAGTGCCCCAGGCAGGAGTCAAACCCGGGACCTTCTAGCTGTGAGGCGACAGTGTTACCACTTGTCCCACCGTGCCACCAAATATCTGTTTATTCTGAATTTGGTGTAGCAGCACCTTTCAGACAAGTTGGGACAAGAGCGACTAAAGACTGGGAAAGATGTGGAACGCTCCAAAAACACCTGTTTGGATCGTTCCACAGGTAAACAGGCTCATTGGTAACAGGTGAGAGTATCATGATTGGGTATGAAAGGGGCATCCTGGAAAGGCTCAGTCGTTCACAAGTGAGGATGGAACGAGGTTCACCGCTTTGTGAACACATGATTGGATAAAGGATATTACTGCATGAGCTCAGGAACACTTTGAAAAACAGTTGTCAGTAAACACAGTTGGTTTGCTAATGATTTCGTTCTGTTTTATTTACGTTTTACACGACATCCCAACTTTTTTGGAACTGGGGTTGTAATAATAATTTTGTTTCTTTTTTTTCTTTTAGAACCTTTAGAACGTTACAAATGCTTCACAACAGATAAAGTGCAATGAAATACAAACAGATTAACATAAAAAGCAATTTAAAAAAGATGAAATTGAAAAGAACAAATGCAGTAGAAGCACTGAATTTGATTTAGAATGCAATTTTAAAATAATAATAATGATAATTATTTAAAATATATATTGATACAAAAGAACCTCATTGCACCTTTAATATAACCCGGCCTTTAAGGAGCTCTAACAGTCCACCTTTTAAATCAGTAATCCCAGATTTGGTCTATAAAATAATAATAATGATAAAAAAAAATTGCTTCATTTGTTTTCTTTTCTAAGAAATTATACTTCTACTATTTCCTGTTGTGACCAAAGGAAAAGCAGCTGCTGGTGTCACTAATAGTAACCCCAGTAGGTATAAAAACATTCGTATTCAAAACGAGTGGAAATGTGATGGAGGTTTGTTCGTTTGTGCTTTGCTCCATTCAGCAGGACAGAAGTGAAACCGTCACCCCTGACTACAGATCCGATTACCTCCCTGACAGAATAATAAACCAGCAAATAATTTCCTGATTACGGCGCGCTCACACAATAGTTGTTGCTAGGCGATGAAGACCTGTGCTTTCCAGTTAGTGGTTGAGGAAACTGGGCTGAATGAACACAGTCGACCAACAGTTCATTATATGTGTAGAACACTTCTTAGTATTTTTCTATTGGTCACTTGAAATGATTTTCAGTGCTTTCTGGTTGATGTAAACCTCTGCAGGTGATGTACTGCAGCAGTGAGTGTCGACAAGCCGCAGCAGATCAGTATCACCGGGTTCTGTGTTTGGGCCCCTCCCAGGAAGACCCGGACCATCCCATCAACAAGCTGAAAGATGCGTGGAGGTGAGCGAGCTTTTCACTGTAAACCCTCTTTTTATTGTTTAAAATGTTCGTTCACCTCAATGAAGACCACTTGTCTTCTCTTCAGGAGTATGCACTATCCCCCAGAGACCTCCAGCATCATGCTTATGGCCAGAATGGTCGCTGTGGTCAAACAGGTGAGTCTGTTTAGAGGCTGTGAGGTCATTTGAGGTTCAGTTCAGTCTGAAGAATGCATGCAAAACAAACACGAACACCTTACCTTCGTGCTGCGTGCAGTTAGATTTTTATTGTCCACTGCCAACTTTAAAAAAAAAAATCTAACTATGGCAATAAACAAAGCACAATGTGATGCACACGTTCACATAAAACTTTAAAGCTGCTTTAGTCAATATTTTATATGAACAGTGAATGACTTTGCACAATATGAAGAGCTGCTTGTACGAGCTCCTCACCCCTGCATTCTTTCTGATGGCCAGCAGGGGGCTGCAAAAAGAGGTCTGATTGTATGTGAGCTTGTGAGAAAATGACCCGACTTCTGGCTTGATTTATTACCTCTGGAGTTTATGGTCTCAGTTGGTAGCTCCAAGTCTTCTTCAAAGCAGCAAGATGTTCATTGTGTAAGTTATGGTCCCATGTAGAGTGAAACAGATGATAAAGCTAGGTAGTCCAAAAAACATGTGGGTGACCTCACGGTGGGTTTACACTTGGTAGTAATAAACAACAGAGAATTATCAGTGTTTCAGCTCATTGTTCTGGTTTCTTCTGGGTTGGTCTCTTCACTCTCATCAACCGTGTTTCCAGCAGCAGCTGTTTTCAGCAAAAAGACCTCTGATAAGCTGACTGCTGATGACCTGCTCAGCAGCAAACAGCAGACAGACACACAGCTAGCATCTTGCTGCTGAACATGTAGCATTTAGCAGCTAAAGAGCCTTTTCCTCAGGCGTTATCACAGACCCTAACAGAGCTAAAAGGAGTGTGAATACTGCACTTGCATTCATTAGTTGGTCATAAAGATCACTCCAAATGAATGCTAATATTGCTTTGTGTCTGCAGGATATGTAAATAAGCAAGTGTTTGCTAACAAGTTCCCTATAACAGCTTCAGAATTGTATATATTTGCAGATTTAATTTATAGTAAATTAAATTAAAAGATAACAGATTAGGGCTTCGTGTATCATGTTAAATCAACCTGAGGCAATTTTCAGGTTTATGGAAGCTAGAACTCTTATTTTACTAAGTGAAAAGCTCCAAATGAGGTGCTATTGTGGTGCAGACACCACCAGGAGTTTAGTTTTGATTATTAGGCAATGCATACCAAAGATGGACATCTGTGAAGACTCTGTCAGTCAGGTCACGGTTAAAGGAAGGCTGAATTTAGAGAAACTGGACTTGGTTGTAGACACTTGAATATGTTTCACCTCTCATCCAACAGGCTTCTTCAGGTTTAATGAAATTCACTGTAACAACTAATGTTTGTTACTAATATTGGTTATTTCTTATGTTGTCAAGGCCAAAGACAAAGCACACTGGCAGAAGCTGTTCAAACACTTCTGTAGCCGGGCAGCTAATGAGGAAGAGGAGATGGCCCATAAGCTCCTGGGAGAGCAGTTCAGAGTAAGTTATCATCATGTTGTTTCTGCTTGAAGGATGAAATTGTCGAAGTGCGAAATGTATAAAGTCTGGCGGCTCAAATACGATATCACGCTCTCACGCTACTCACGGTCGTTTGCAGCTCAATGAGCAAAGCATGACAGTTATTCCCCCGACAGAGCTTTAATTCCCGCTGTGGCCACACACAACATGCAAACACACATGCAGCGTATGTTTTCTGTTACGTAAAACGTGCCTTTCCTTTGTCTTACCTTGTTTGTGCAGGGGCAGCTGGCCTTGTTACACAGCCTTTTCAAAGCAGCACTTTACGAGGATCATCTCAGTCGGGTAAGAAAGAACAGCTCAGATGTAGCCACGACATGTTTCTTCATATGTACTTTTAATAAACACTTAACAGCTGTGCTGCTGCAGCTAACACTTACCTTCATCATCAGTTAACCACTATGTTCTTTTCTTGATTAAATGAATCGTTCGACAATTGTGGATTATGCTTATTTGCTTTATTGCTGAGAGTTGGATGAAAAGATTGATGCCCTTCTCATGACTGTACGGTAAATACGAAGCAGCAGCCAGCAGCTGCTTAACTTAGCTTAGCATAGAGACTGGGAAGAAGAAGAAGAAGATCACAACACAGCATGCAGAGTTACAGGAGAAACTGCACACGCCATGCTTAAGTGAAATTATTTTCTCCGCTTTTAACCCATCCCGGCAAGTCCTTCCTCCATTGCAGACCAGGAGCGGTGGGCTGTCAGCCGACAGCGGCGCCCGGGGACCCAAATCCCTTTGTCACCATTGGTCAGGTGGTGATCTTCTTGTATGTTTTTATTGGGTTTTTTTTATTGAGGATACCCCAGGTGAACACAGGGAGAACATGCGAACTCCACACAGAAAGGCCCCTTTCCTCGAGCAGCAGGCACTGAAGGCATGGTGGAGGACACGCCCCCCGGCGCCCACAGCGCCCCAGGCGGGAATCAAACCCGGGACCTTCTAGCTGTGAGGTGACAGTGTTACCACCGTGCCACAGTTCCAAATGGCCTCTAAAGCTCACTAATCAACGTGTTATATCTCGTTTCAGATTGTAGAAAAAACAATGGGTAAAAACATGTTGCTGGTTTGTGTTGGGCTACTTCTTGGCTGAGAGCAGTGACTTCCTGGACTCCGCTGGTTGCCTGGCTAAATCACAGTGATGACAAGACTCCAGGAAGTCTGTGCACCCGGCCAAGAAATAGTCAAGCATATAACCCCACATAAAACAGCACTGAGGTGTTGGGTGGCAGCTTTTTATTTTATTTTTTTTTTACCTGTTCTCAGCCTTTATGCTGAGCTAAGCTAACTGTTGTGTTGCGTCTAACTCTTGGCAAGAAAGCAAACAAGTTCTCAAAATGTCAAACTATCACATTAAATCCATTAATATTTTGGTCTTTGAAATGTCAGAAAACTGTTCAACAATCAGTTTCAGAAAGTGCATGTTGACTTACTCAGATGGTGTGTGAGGCCTGACCGGTGCTGATCGACTAACGGCTCCATTCAGCTGCACATTAAATCCTGCAGATTGATGCTCAGGGCATCTAATTAATGATCACTTTTAATTTGAATGTCGTGCTGATGGTGTTGTAGAAATATTATGATGAAGTTAACTTCTGAAATGTGTCCGTTGGTGTGTGCATCCAGTATAATGTTTATACACTGACCAAACTGGAAGGTCAGTGTACAGATAGTGAATTTCTACCACCTACAGAGGTGCTGTCGCTGACCCTGACCTCTGACCTCAGTGTGAAAGGGGTTGAATGAAATGAATGGTTGTCCGGCTTGGATCAGTAATAAAAGATGTGCCTGTCTTGCAGTGGTTTGTCCCTGACGGTTTCCGCTCTCTGTTTGCTCTTGTGGGGACCAATGGACAAGGCATCGGCACCAGGTAAACACTCACCTCTCTTGTCCTTCACCTCCATTTTTCCCTCAATCTTAGCTCGTCTCTCTCTCTCATTGCGTCCTATTGAATTTCAGCTCCCTGAGCCAGTGGGTTCATGCCTGTGATGCACTTGAGCTTCCTGCCCAGCAGAGGGAGCAGTTGGACTCCTTTATTGACCAGCTGTACAAGGACATTGAGAAAGGTCACGGTTTTATCTCAGTCCTGCAGTATCATTGGGAGTAAATTATTTTTGTCTCAGCTGAGCAGATCTGCAGTGGTCATATTGTATGAGTGAGTGTTTATTATTGTATGTGCTGCCCCAGTGGCATTGCTGTTATTATGTAAACTGTGGTCAGATCAACAAAGGTTAGTAATGTGTTCTTCTCTCTGCAGAAACGGGAGACTTTCTAAACTGTGAGGGCTCTGGACTTTTCCTGCTTCAGAGCTCATGTAAGTGCAGGTGATGTTCATGTTATGAGCGCTGTCACTTCAGCTCAAAGACACCGTTGCTCTGGTTAAGAGGACGTCTGATGATGACCCCTTTTTTTTTTTGGCTTGTTGCCTCTTTGACCCCTGAAGGTAACCACAGCTGCATACCCAACGCAGAGGCGTCCTTCCCCGACAACAACTTCCTGCTTCAGCTCAGCGCCCTTAATGACATCAACCCAGGAGAGGTCAGCTGACACGTCTGGGTTTGGAGTGATAAATTCCGGCCTGGGATAGACGGGACAGAACATCCCTCTCTTGCTTTGTGTGCTCCCATGTCAGACAGTATTAGAAGGCTGAGACTTTGAGGATTGGAGTGGGTTTGTCAAGCTGTCAGAAAGATTGAGAAGCCTCGCATCTGCACGGCACAGTAATGTCACAGCAGCCGTGCTACTTTCACAGCAGAGCTCTCCTTTGAATGCTCCCTAATACAGGAGCGCTTTGTGTCACATTTCACCCATAGAAAGATGGAGGGACACAGCAACTTCCTGCAGGAGGGGAAAAGCATGAATTATTTCTGCCATTTGGAGAGTAGCACGTTTATGGGACTGAAGTAATTGTTAAGACTTCTGGGCTCAATAACGTCAGCCAGTTCAGCTGTGTGTTTTCTTGAACTTTCAGGAGATTTGCATCAGTTATCTGGACTGCTGTCAGCGGGACCGAAGCCGTCATAGCAGACACAAAATTCTGAGGTAAACATCCCTTGAATTAATCACTTGAGGGGGGTCATGCTGTTACGAATTCCACCTGGATCAATGAAAAGCCTCCCGGGCAATAAGGAGCAGAGGTGCTTACGTTCCTCATTGATCAACATGATGTCAATCCATCTTTGAATTAAGCTTCAACACTTCAGGGAATCAGGTTTGGTTTGAGATGGATGAGGTTTTTAGTGCATCCTGTAATAACTGTCAGCCTTGTATAGGTGCAGGCTGGTGGTGTGAATCTTCCTGCGTCTTTTGTATCACACCTGCTGAGAGTACGACACCCTATACATGTATTAATTAAAACCCCTGATTCCAAAGATGGAGGGATTTTGTGTGAAACAGAATGTAATGATTTGGAAAAACCTTTTCAGCCCACATTCTGCAACACATTCCAAAAAAAATTGGGCCAGGGACCTGTTTACCACTGTGTTACATCCCCTTTTAACAACACCCAGGAAGTGTTTGGGAAGTGAGAACACTAATTGTTGAAGTTCTGAAAGTGAGAATTTTCTCTCATTCTCGCCTGAGACAGTCTGGGGTCTCCATTGTTGTACTTTCAGTGGGAGACAGGTCTGGACTGCAGGGACATCCCTGAAATTGCTTTTGAATCTTTTGAAGATAATATGGATTATAGATGGTGAAATCCCTAAATTCCTTGCAAATGTATGTATGTATGTCAAAAAGGATTAGAAAATGTTCTATGTCCCAACTTTTTTTGGATTCTGGGTCGTAAACACTCGCTCGCTCTCGACGAGCAGCGGCTGATTTTCTGAACAGCGGTGTATAAAATGCTTCTGATTAATTCAGCTCTTGTGAGAGGTGCAAGAATGTGACTGGAACATTTTCTTCCCAGGGAGAACTACCTGTTTGTCTGCTCGTGTCCAAAGTGCGTCTCCCAGATGGATGAGCTGGATGTGACATCAGAAGAGGAAGAGGAAGAAGAAGGCGAGGCAGAAGGTGAAACAGAGGGGGATGAGATGGAAGATGAGATGACAGATGTCTGATGAAAGACTAGCCCATATTGTTCTTAGCCGTTCCCATTCCTGCCGCCCCGCTAAGCAACCACTGAAGCCCAGAAGAATAAAGACCAGTCCAAACATGTGGGAAAATGTCTCCTTATCATCACATTTCACTCATTCTTTGTCCAGTTTCAGTGATCAGCCACAGAAAGCCTTTCCTTCAGTGAGATATGTGTGTGAGGTGTGTTAGTATGAGGACAGCGAGACCTTTTTTATTATTTATTTTTTTTATTGTTTTTGCTCCACTTGAGCACACAAAGACTTCCATATTTGGTGAATAGATAAGGACAGGTATGGCTTTTTACCCTCGGGGACTATTTACAAAAGGGCTGAATCACATGTGGATATTAACATCTTTCAATACATTAATTTCATCTTTTTGGCCACTTTTTGGCAGCACCGCTTGTTGCTTTTGCCGCCCCCCGGTGGTTCAGCCTCTCATCTTGCTGCAGTTGCATACTGGTGTACTGCAGTACACCTTGACCTTTCGGACGTGGTTACAGGTGCAACAGAGCACATTTCTGGCCAAGCAGTCAAAGGTGACATGAGCTTCAAACACTGATGAGAGCCGTGAGAATGAATCAAAGCAGTGAAGCTGGAAGCTGAAAAACCAAAACACTGAGCTGAAAGATGCTAAAAAAACACTATAAAGCTGAGGGGAACTAGAGGCTGGTGATTACTCTGTAAGTTCATTACTACGAGCAAATCCTTTCATGCATTGTTAATATACAAATACTGTTTAGAGCAGCTTTAAATTTAAGATGAAAGTCAGTACTGTGTTACAGCCTAAACAAACTGTCCCAACGCTTCCTGCACTGTCTGACCTTCAGGTCCACTGAATACAGCTCTGAAGAGCAGTTAGCTTTTTTGTATCTGACGGATCTTAAATAAGGTAACGTTATTAAGCAAACATCATCAAAGCTGTAATCCTTCATCCTTTCAGTTCTGGTTGAATTGGCGACACCTGTAGTTAATGGAGGTAATAGTAAACATGGTTTAATACTATATAATACCCAGAATTCTGGGGCCAGCAAAACAAACACTGTTTTAATAAAGAAATCAACCAATAATTGTTCTTTGACATGATTCTGTGAGCAACAGTGATCTGGTTTTATGCTGTCTGAACAGCAGTAAAACCTCACGGAGAAGTTGGAGGTGTGCAGCCTGTACATCTTCATCTCGGCTGCTCCTTCCTCTTCCATTACTCCCTGCAATATTTCAAACTGATATGCTGTCAAAAAAATACCAAAAGTAAGTGTTGTCTTGTTTTGTAGACACTTTTGATAAACGATAGCAGTCAGTGGGTTTAAGCTTTTAATGTGAAGCTGCAGCAGTAGGAAATGTTCGCTTTGCATTCACAGTAACTTCACACATTTTCTCTGGGCACGTTGCCACAGACACCCAGTATAGTATTTGCAATACTGCAAATATATAAATGCAGTACTCTGATCTGTGGGTCACAGGCTCAATCAATCATGTTCCCTCAATGGGTGGCAGTGACTTAACAGACGTTCATTTAAAAAGTTTCTTACTTGACTGTGCATATTGTATTTAAGAGGCATTTTATTTCTATTCCACTGTAATTAGGCTTGTCATATGGGAGGCATCCAGCCAGTGAAATGTAGTTGGGTTTTCAAACCATGATCTACGGGGTTATGTTAAGCCTTTCTTAATGTATTATGGAGACCTTGAGTGGAAAATTCTTTGTCAGTAACTGTTTGCCCTTTGTTGAGAACTGTATTTCAAACCGCGGTTCCACATGAGTGAAATTGCTGCTGCTGCTGCCCACACATGAATCAATATTACAACGATGACTGTAATCACAAATCCAAATATTTTCAGTTACTAGACAAAGATTGGAAATATTGAATGAGTTATCCCAATTTTCTCAGTTGGCATCCAGCACAGTGGCACAGGAGAGTGTGGCGTTGTAAGTGACACAAGTATAATTTAAATATTATAACAGCAGCAAACAGAAGCCTAGTGGTTGTCGTTTTTACTACTCTGGCATAAACCATTGAAATTAGATGTCTGTTGAGTCATTTATCTGGTTTACACACCTCCTGCCTTCGCCACAGAAGATTGTACGGGTAAAATATTTGTTCAGTCATTGCATATTAACCACAAACCCTGAGTCAAATCGTCTTCCTCCAGGGAGTTTGGGCCTTCACTAATCATTGCTTTTTTATGCCTCAGCCTCCACACAGACTTTTGCTTTAGGCACTTTGAACATGACACAGGAGTAGATATCTCATTTCATATCATTCATTTCTAAATGGATTAAAGGGGCTGCTCTACTGCCGATGCCTGCCAGTCAATCACTGGTCACACTGACGTTAGGTGAAGTCTAATTGCTGCCAGCAGATACTGGAGAAGAATGAGTACAGTGATAGTGTTGTTTGCAAAGTTAAGCATAATCCTCTACTTTCACCCAGCGCCTCCAGTTGTCTATTTCTCCATTAACCTCAGTCTACTCTACTCCCATCCCCGGTCATTGCTGCACTTGCATCACATGCTAATTCACCCAGGATGCACAAAAGCGAAATGGGGAAAAAAAGAACACATTATGTCCATGAAAGGATGCACACCTGGGACCCAGCATGGCAGGAGGCTGGACCTCTGGACACATCCTCCAGTTGAAGCGCCCCCACCGTCGGCCGTCATCCTCTGAAGCCAAGCCAGAATCGCTGCAGGAGCTCTGTAACTTTGGAACATGGACTTCGGTGCGGCAGCTTACCGCAGGGGTCGAGCTCGGGCAGGCGTACATATAGGCCTCCACATCACACAGCACGGACGTTTCAAGCGGAGAAAGCGGAGAGGTCAGAGAGTCCGCCCTGAGAGAAATGGGTCAGATAGAGGCTCATTTGAGGACTAGAGAGCGGGAAGTGAGGAAAGGAAAAGGGAAGTGGGGGGGAGGGTCATGCATGGCAGAGAAAGAGTCTTTTATTCTCACAAACCAAGTGTAAGACCCTTCATATACATTTCAAATACTACAATGATCTAAAAGTGGAACATTACTGTCATTGTCATATTATGCAGATGGAGGACGGAGACGACTTGACTCTATTTAAAGGTGGAATATTTTTGCCGTATGTCACTGTCATACGCCGTTTTACTTATTAATTGTAAGGCTGGACTACACATTGCTTTATCAAAGTTTTTAAATCTCTCAGTCTGAGATGCTCATGCAGTATTTTGCTCCAGAATCTATAGAGTTGAATAAAATATGATTAGGATTCTTCAGTCAGAGCTTGTAAGGTGTGGAACGACTCAGGCAAGCAAAATGTGCCTCGTCATGAGTGAAGAATACTTTTCAGGCTGCAACTAACTTTAATTTTAATCATAGATGAATCTAAGAACTTTTTTTGATTCATTGTTGTATCATTTAGTCTATAAAATGTAAGAAAATACCTACCACAGTCTTACACAGCCCAAGGTGATGTTTTCAGATGTCTTGTTTTGTCCGACCAACAGTCCAAAACCTACATTAAACAGAGAAAAACAGCAGTTCTCTACAATAGAGAAGCTAGAACCAGAGTACGGTTTTGGATTAATACTTGATTAACCAAAATTGCTGCAGATTAATTTTCTGTCAAATGTACATAAAGCATATTTACATTTAATGTCCCAGTTTCCTTGAATTTGTCGGCTGCTTTCCGTAAATCTGTTTTTGTTTGTTAAATTAACAGGCTTCATGTTTTTATATCAGTTATTGTAACTGGAAATAACTGGTCAGGTAGTTTCACCCCGACATGCTAAACCTGGTCTCTCTTGGTAACTTCAAGCAGCGTCCTGTTGATTTATCCACCGAGGTTAAAGGTGGACTGTGTTGTTATGGCTGCTAGTGCGAAAGCTGTCTATTTCACAGTACAGGCTCGTAGTTTGCAAACTATGAAATGGAAGCTGGTTTTTAGACCAAAGCAAACTGACTGCTTGAAATCAGGCCCCATATGGAAACAATCTCCAGCCCACATTAGCGCTGTTCAGATTGGTTACCACAACGGATACCATTGCTGCCTTGGAGGGCTGCTCCAGACCCAAAGTGATGAACGAGGGCTTCGTGTGAAATCAGCCGACCTGATGGAGGGTTACTGCACTTAAGGTCACCCTGCATAAAAATAAACACGACAGAGAAATACAGTTAAGAACACAAACACTGCTGCTGAGTTACCTGCTGGTTCTGATCAGTGTTTGAGATTTCTGCTGAAATCATTTTTTATTAAAATGGTACAAACTGTCAGCAGTGACTCTGCCATTTAGTCATCGGGGACACCTGAATGAAGCATTGTGGGCCGCCCAATAACATCACATTCATCTTCAGGGAGACACATTTAAGACCTCAGTGGTGTCATGTAAACCTTGCAGCACGGCCTGAGCCGGTGGAATAAAACACGGAGAACTGAGCTGTGAATCATCCCAACGCAGGCTTTAGCATCACAGGTGTTACAACAACAGGATCGAAAGGAACACGAACACCTTGTGACTCGCTGACGGAGGACTCGTGAAATTGATTTGTGAGCAGATCCTTTTGTGTTAACACAGTCTTGATAGGAGGTAAAGAGTTGTTTAAAAAAAAAAAAAAAAAAAAAAAAAAAATGACATGATTAGTTGCTTCATTTTTGAGAGTCTGACAGAACACAGATGCAAGAGTTTGATGATGGAGAGCTGAACCAACATTCTAGTGATGGGAAACATTGAGCTAATAAGCTGAAGTAGCCTCAGTGTTTCCAACCACAACGAGGGATTTATGTTTTCAGCCATGTCAGAAGGACTAGTGCTGGCAATGTGGGTTAGTCAGTCAGACGGTCCTCCGCTTCAGTCCAGACTGAAATATATCAACAAACACAGATTGGCATGAAATTAACTTTTCCTTCAACACCACTATGAGGTTGCTATTTGTGGTTTTGAGTGAAAAGTCTAAACAGCTATTGGATGGATTGCTATTAAATTTGGTACAGACGTTCATACGGTGAACGATTACGCAACCACGTAGCTTAAAAAGTGAACAAACGACATCGTGACTATGAATCTGAACTTTTCCTGTCAAAGGTCAGAGCCATTTTAAAACATCTTTTAAGGGCCATGCTCGATCCTTTGTGCATTTCTTGAGGGCGCCATGATGCGATATCAGCTGCTCCTCGTGTTGCGTTCAGGGACTGCTCAGAAGAACGTCTTAGTCTACTATGTTCTGTTATTTTCTTTGTCACTGGAAATAGTTTTTTATACTCATGAATTGCCTCGCAGGCCAGATCAAACAGTTTCACTGTATGTGGCCCGGAGGCTGGAGGTTCCCCACCCCTGCTCCACAGTGACTCTGACTCTCCACCTCTGCAAACACTTCTGTGCAGCCTCTCAGAGCTGCTTGTGTATCCGTCGAATTTGAGTCTTTTGTGCAAAGTGTACAAAGATGGACGAACAGATGAGCAAACATCATTATTGACTCTAGAAATGCTGAGCTGATTAGTTCAAGTATTTTGTGTCTGCATTATCATTTCGAAAATTCTTCCAAGCACAACTGAGGAGCTGTGGGTTTCTCATGCTTGCATGGGTGGCTGAGTTTTTGTTCTCCCGGTTTCAGACCTCCAGGATGTGTACATTTCATTTCTCAAACCTCTGGGTTTGAGGCTTGGACAATTAAAATAAGACCATTGTGCTATTTGTGAAAGAGGTCAACTGTGATCAACTGCGACCGCCGCGATGAATTCTTTCTCGAAGGTCAAGCCAGACATTCCCACTGAGGCCAAACATGGTCTGACTCATGTAGTGCAAATGAGGCATTTGAAACACTTTGGCTATTCAGCTTTATCTCTCGCTATCTCACTTCCACATCTCTTGCAGGACATTCAACACATCCTTGCTGGATGAGGCTAATACTTTCTTTTGGCTGTGGCATTTCAAAGTCCGGGATGCAAAAGAGGCAACAGTATCCAATTATGTGCAGCTTAGTCTGGCTAGTCACAATCATGAGCCTGCTAGCAAGATAGCTTTGCTAGATAAGACACTTTTCAATATGAAGGGCTGCTCTCACATCCTGTGGGCAGCTGGTTGATGGACTGTTCATCATGCAAAAGGTCACATTCATGAACCAATTACAACAGGAATCTTTTTGGACCAAAAAAAAAGGCACTAATGAGGTTAGACAATCCTGTTCTTCAGCCAGTTTTCTTCATTTGGTTTCATCGAAGCTGATTGAGATGAACACCGCTGATTTCACAAGAAGTGGACCCATGACAATACCAAAAATACCTCTGAATCACTTTTTAAGATTAGAGTATAAGGGCAACAAGTTCAGCAAAAGTTTCAATGGCAATTTTATAGAATTAGATGAGTCCCCTGTTCTGTCCACCTGATTAAGTGTGCAAATCAGAGACATCCGTTTGACACCTTAGAGTAGATCCTGAAACTTTTAACACTGAATGTGTCACTGAGCACCAACTTTTAAATAAAATCATCAGTTTTTAATTAGCAAGCATCAGTGCTGAGAGCGTGGAGATAAGAAAAGTTTATCTGGAGCTTTGTGACAAAAGTTGAAAGTGAAATTAAAGCAGATGAGAAGTTTTTTTCTTCAAACGGTGGCAAACAATGACGCCTGCTTCTACTCAGAGTCAATGCATTTGATCTGAAAAACATCTACCCTCAGTCCCCAAATCTCTTAGGTGTCAGTGTTGTGGAGTTGGAATTATGGCTGTAATTGACAACCAATTATTGTCATTAATCTACCAGCTATTTTCTTGATTAACTAGATCAACTGATAAACTGAATATACAGAATATATAGTTTACTATCATATAAAACTGAGAGTATCATCAACCAATTTTCACATATGAGAAGCCAGAACTATTACTTGCTTTGCTTTTGTCCTTGAAAAATAAATTGAATTAAAAAATTGGCTATAATAAACAGTACACGATTCATTTGTTAGTCTCAATTAATCATCTAATCATTTCGGCTCTAGTTGGGAAGCCAGTATCCTTTTGGCTTTTACATATTGATCCCGGCATTGGCCCCTGTTTTGTGGGCCCCGTGAGAATTTTGGCTTCCCATCAGTCTCTGATGAAAATGCCTGCAGGTGGCAGGAGCCTCTGTGGAGCGACCCTTTCAAGATTTATGGTCTCCATATTTGAATTCAAAAGAAAATGATCCTTCATCTATAAATTTCACTGCTCGGTCCCAAATGAAATGGCCTGCGTGTGAAAGTGAGCCCTCCCTCCCTCCCTCATCACCATATACCCTCAGGACATGCTTTGACCAGCATGGGGGGAGGCGGGGAAGCCCACGCCTAATGCTTTGTGTAGTTATTTGAGTTCCTCACAATTTCCATTGATTACACATAAAAAGAGCACATAGGAGCCTCGGCTTCACAAGGCTCCTTCATCATGCTTTCAGCGTGAGATGATCCAGTGAGCACTTTCTTCACACATGTTGTGTCATATTCACAAATATCCACATTTGTCATGACTGACTGAAGCAGCTGATTAGTAAACACCTTCCTCCACTCAAAAACATTTGGTATGCAAAGGCTGACTTTCAATGATTTTGGTGTAGTTATCAAATATTAAGGATAAATAAATTATTATCTGACTTTATTGCATATCCTAAGCCTTGTGCTACAGGCAGGGCCTCTTTTATTGAAGAAAGTTATTGTCAGTCATCAATACCACCTCAGGACATCATCTAATTACAAAGCAACGTCTTGGCTGGAACAAACAATAAGCAAATTATCTTGTGCTGCATTCCTATTACATTTAACGTCTGTTCACGAAATGAACTGATAAAACATTTTTAATAGGACCATTTTCACAGCACGCAGCACAGTGTGCCACAGCTATCCACAGCTTCACAGATGACTCTCGTACACAAAATCCTCCACAGAGCAGTCCGGCCCGGACTGCATCAGGTGTTGTGTGTGAACATGCCGTGATGTGGTGAGTGTTATGTTCTCCAGATGGAAGTGCCTCTGAAGGCCCCTGTTGTCTGAAACTGAACCATTTCAAGAGTTTCATGATTGAGCTTAGAGGTGCAAAATCCACCAGGAGAGAAAGTTGGATCTGAGCACAAGCTGGAAATGTGATTAAGGCCTAAACCTCTGTGGTAGGGGATCCACCCAACAAATCCCAAACCCAACACCGTAATTCTGCCGTGGTTCCTCAGGAGACATTTAGCATTTTGTTAACATAAACCTGTTTAGTGTGACATGGGATGAAGGCCCCTGAAGTGACAGATGTTTCTCTTTAATGTGATGGGAAGTAATTTTTTTTTGGGAGGGGGGTGGTGGGGGGGGTGCTCAGGTTGCTGCAGGCTGTTTGAAATCCTGGGCTGATCCAGTCTTTCTCTTTTTTCTCTGAGAAAGGTTTGCACGTTGATATGGAAACACCTTCTCTGTCACAGAGAGCAAATAAGCTGCTCCACCTCTTCTTTCTCCGGCGTGGCAGAGCCCACAAGTTACAAAAACGGTGACTTGGGGTTGTTTCAAATACTTGGGCATTAAGGGTCATTGCTGCTTCGAGCAAGGTGCTCTCAAAATGAAGTCGTTCCACACAGAAAGTGAAAAAGGGACCACTTTCTGTCATTGCAAAAAGAACTCTAATACGCACTCTGAAATTGGTTTTAGGTTGGTATGAGTAATTTTTGCTTAAACTTAATTGCTTCTGGGATTTGTGAAACACTTTTTAGCTATTAAACCGCCGTGAATGAATACAGCCTCGCTCCATGTTTCAGATCATCCGCTAACTGGAAGAATTGCATTACAGATTTTGAAACACTGCAGTGTTTGTTAAAGTGTAATGGGACGGCGCGAGTATTGTAGAGGAAGAGAACGGAAACAAAGGCCTCTCTCATGATGCTGGCGGTCTGTTTGTGCGGCTGGTTGAAGAGTCTTGAGACACCAGAGGGAAATCCACCAGACCTTCAAAGGGACAGCGCAGCGGGGAGTGTTGGCAGACTGCTGGTTTGGACAGCTTGCATACCTTATAACACAACCCCAGCTAACAGAGCAGCACACATAAACACAGCATCAGCCAGCGCTATGGATGAGCAAGCAACAGACATGCTAACATATTTACATTTCCAGCATGATCTCCAAACAGAAATACTCACACCTGGAGATGTAGCCTGAATTCGCCACAGGTCATATAGGAGGATAGCAGAGTTATTTGAAAAACAGAAATTAGGATTTAATTAAAAAATATACTCATGGCTGAGCTGGAACACTTAAACACTGTTGTGAGTGAGAGTGCATCAAAACTAGCTGGCCAGCTAACAAAAAGCCTCAACATTTAGCTAAAAGTAGCAGGTAAATGATTGAAATAGTTAGCTAAAAAGTAATGAAAAGCTTCAAAAGTGTTGGATGAATGGTTGATAGAGCTAAAAAGAAACAGTTCAGGTAGTTAGCATAAGTAACAGACATGAGTAAACAGTTGAAACAGCTAAAAGTGGATAAATGGTTGATAGAATTTAGTAAAATAATAGAAGTAATGGTTGAAATTGTTAGCTCAAACTGTTGGATAAATGGAGAAAGCAAAAGGAAGTGAATGAGTGGCTGAAATAATTAGATAAAATAATAGATAAACAGCTTAAATAGATAGCTAAAAATAATGAAACAGTTCAAATGGGTGACAGTCAAAATAGCTAAAAGCAGGCTGTTGGACAGGCTACACGGTGAAAACGCTAAAAGCAATGTAATGTTTCTGCCACTTTAAGTCATAATTATTGCAAACTTAGTCATAGCAAACTTAAACTTTACATTTTAGATCATTCTAATTGATATTTCAATAAACTCTGAGATCTGTGGAAAACCACTGATTTATAACACAAGCAGTTCTGCATATTTGATTATCTCGTTCTAATCGCACATATAGAACATATACTGCATACGTAGATGTACAAAACAGATATTTACAGTATATAGGGCGCATGTGAAGGAATAAATGTGCGTATTCCCTTTTTCCATAAGTACACACACCCTCGCACACACGCAGGAAGCCACTGAATTATAGATGCAGAAACAGGAAATTCCTCCCTTTTACCCTCTGTCACTCAGGCTCCGACCTTGCACTAAATCAATTAGCAGTGCTGCAGGCAATCAGCAGACCTCCCCGGAGACTCTATGAATGCGGCCTTAATTCACGAGGGCCTCTTGGACCTCTGTCCACGGTCCCTACCTGATGGGTGGCCACTGCTCCCGTTCATACACACAGCGCAGTCATTTCACGCTGTGCGAATCAAAGAGCAGTGGGGGTGAGATCGTTGTGTTTCCTCTGCTGTGAAGCATCCTGTCTTGTCCATAAAGGGTCCTCTCCTGTGTGGTCAGGAGGGTTTTGTTCCACTCGGTGACCACTGTGAAGGTCCCTCACTGTGTCCTCAGTCATTTGTGCTCTCTGCCTCTGTGTTTTTTGTCTTTTATAGCGCTGCTTCAAGGCAAGTGCTGATATAAAAACAATTTACGGTGTGATTAACCCAGCTGAAATGACCAGCATAGATAATGTTGATCGTTGCTGGAGCCTAAATAGAAATAAAGACTGAATCTCCATTTTTTAAAAATTGATTAACGCTGAGACAATTAATCAATTAATTGATAAGCATTGACAACCAATTAATCACTTGAGTCATTTATAGAAGAAAAACGCAGATGTTTGTTGCCTCCAGCTCATCAAATGTGAGGATTTGCTGCTTTTGGCCAAAAGTGTGAATAAATAAGACTTTATTGAAATAAATAAACAGACACAAATCATGAAATTAACCATGAAATGATCTCTCGCATTATTAAAAGTCAGCTCATTATTATGAAATGTAAGAGTTTCCTGCAGCTCATTTTAATTTCAGGTTTTATTTGAAACCTATTAATATTAGTAATAATAATAACAATAATAATATTGCAAAAGTGAAAGACTGACAATCAATATTAGGGTGGCTCAAGAGTTTCCACTTTATAATATCTTGTGTTACTATATGAATCTTCATAAATCCCACTGTCATCATGTGAATCATTGAGGAAATAAATTCATAAATGTCTCACTGAAACACATCTACTGTGTCTGATATTAAATTATCCTTCAAATTCTACAAAGTTTACAAAGTCTGGAGTGTAAAGTGTAAAGTTTTAACCTCTTTGCTGCAGCCTTACCTCAATAATCTAAAATAATAACTAGGAACGCAACTGGCAATAATCGATTAATCTAACATTTATTTTCTTATTGTTTGGTCTATTAAATATCAAATGGTTGTTATAATTTCCCAGAGTGCAATGTGATCGCAAATAATTTGTCCAATCGATAGTCCAAAACCCCAAAATGCTCAATTTACAAGAACAAAAAACAGAGAAAAGCAGCAAAACTGTCACATCTGAGGAGGAGCTGAGGCCAGAGATTGAATCCCATCATCAAAACTGCTGCAAAACAATTTTCTGTCAGTCAAGTAACTGATTAATTAGCTCTAACTGTAACTGTTAAACCTGCAATAAATGACTTTTTTGCTTGTTTGGCCACAGAAACAAGCTGAGAGCAAAGAAACTTGTTAGCAAACAGTTGCTTATTTACACATCCAGCAGTCACGGATGAACATCATCACACATTTGGAACGTGTTCCTGTCAACCGGATGCAAACAAGTTCAACATTTGCTCTCTTTTAGCTCCTTTTGCTCTCTCTGTCTGCTGTTTGGTGGTGAGCAGGTAGTGTATGGTGACTTTTTAGAGCCCCCCCCCAAAAAACAAAAAACAGCTGCCTGCTGCGACCAAAGATGATGCAATAAAGTGTGAACCTAAAATAGTCAAACCTGGACAACTGAACAATGAGCTGAAACTCGCTGTAAGGCTCCGTGAAGCCGAGCGGAGCTGCAGATCCGGGTGATAATTCTCCGCAGGTTCATCCTCTATCCTCTTAACAAAATGTTAAATATTTTGCATGAAGACAAAATGTCTGCCTAATATAACCGGACAGGACACGTATGCCACAAGACTACACGCTGCACAGGAAAAGACTCATTATTTACGTCTGTCTCTCATTAAATGCATGTTTCTATCAATTACACCGCAATGGGAAAATTATGTAAATTGCTTGCAAACAGCACACATGGGTTCTGCTGATTTCACATATTGCAATCTCATCTGCAAGTCTTCCATGCACTGCTCCAAACTTCAGCCTGGGCTGTCTTGGCGTTTCCGTTTAGGGAACCTGACACTCACTCGGGCTTCCAGCCATTCAGTGTTTATCAGCAGGATCAATGCAGCATCTGTGTCTGTCTCCCCACGAGACTCTGTGGGATGTAATCCTTCTCCAGCAGAGCGGATCCTGAATCTTCCCATTCACTCTCAGTCCCCAGAGGACACGGGGGCACATTTCCCCTGGACCTGAATAACTCTACATGCTATTTGCACAATGTATGGCAGGACGGTTGTACCATGAAGCGCTTTAATACATATGGTTCAGATTACCTTGCCTTATCATGAAGACACAGCGATGCCAAAGTCTTCACATCCTATGACCCTAAGTGCAAAAACACATCTCAACAAGCAAGCGTGCACACTTTTCATACTTGTGTCTTACACGAGGGAAAAGATCTGAGCTCAGATCAAACAAAACGCCGTGGTTTTCTGCCTTTAACTGGGACTGTGCACTGATTTCCCTTCTTCGTATTTCCTTGACTAACATCAATGGGAATTTGAGATGCGCAAATCACCAGGGACTTACACACTGTACAGGGAGGTAAACAGAGTGGTGTTCAGGGAAATTAACCCGATTACAACGCGAGACTTAATAAAGCAAATGATTCAATCAATTGAACACATCAAACAAACTAGTGACCACATAGAATACACATAGACCTTGTGGTAAAAAGCTAATAATTAATTAAAAAATGTAAAACATGGTTTGTGATTTATTTGTGCTTTTGTCCCGCTTGCTTATGAAACCTGGCTGCATGTTTCATGTTTGTACCAAATAACAGCGATTTTCTGATGTACTCTGACGGAGTACAGTCACCAACCTTTCAACTCTCAACAGCATAATGAGACTAATTATCACCTAAAGCTAATGGCTATTACATAATTATCTCAATCAGCTTTGATTGTACCTCCACTTTGTCAGCACTTCTATCAAGCATCTGAGGGGTTCACGGAGGTGAATGTGAAATGTAATGACACGTTTCACAGGTAAAAAAAAAAAAAAAGTTGTTAAGAGCCTAAAGCAACTTGATAGCACCTTCTGCTGATTGTTGCTAGCTAGCTGTTAGCATGTGGGGTGATTGAGTGTGCTAACTGAGGAGTTTTAATTAATCCATTTCCATTAAATTGTATTAAATGAGTGAACTCATTTAAAGTTCAAATCAACTACATTGTTGATTTTTTCATTTGTTGGAAGGGTTTACAATTATATCTGCTTATGAGGTGGTTAAAGGTTTGTTTCTCTCTGCATATGAGGTGGTAAACGCAACCTGTATTTCCATTTTATTCCCACTATTTACCTGTTCTACTTGGCTGTTTTGTAAATGTGGTCTCTCTTTCAATGTAGTTCTGAGTTAAATAATGGTTGAACGAATGAAAATTAATAAATTTCCCATTTATTCCCATGGAAAACTTGAATAACCCTAGTCACAGCTGTTAGTTATTAAACAGTTCAGGGCCTTCCTGTGTGGACGACCCTTGGTACTCTGCTTCTGATTGGCTGGTGCTTGCTGTCAATCAGAGGCAGAGATGCTGAACACACTACCTCTTGTGCTTGGTCAAATCATAGTAGTTTATTGTTAATAAAAATTAAACCCACGTCACTAATTGGGTGATGAGATGTTTGATTCCAGGAAGGAGATTGTACAATGTTGATGGTTACATGTGTCCATTACTGCTGCTAAAATGGAAATAATGCAATGCCATTAAATCTTAAAGTAGCATATTGTGAATGTTTATTCTTGTTTTTGGTCCCAAAGGCATCAAAATTACAGTATTTCCCTGTTTTTAGGAAGAAGGCCATACTGCTGTTAGAACTCGGCAATTTATCACCATATGGAGCTACTGAAGGGTCAAATCTAAAAAAGTAAAGAGAGTTAAACGTTGAAATGAAGACAGGTTTAGGTTTGAAGGGTTTGTTGTCTGTGTGAATGCAGCTGATCACTTTTAGAACATTCATTCTCCATAAAGAGTATGAGGAAACCACCAGCGATTGATATGAGAATTCAGATTCTGGGGTTAGGGGTCCTGGTTAATCTAAAAGCAGGGTCCTGTCCCTGAAGCATACACAGTGCCGTGACCGTTCAATCTGACATGATATCCAATAATCAAAATGTGAAAAAAAGTCATTACATCATTACTTTAAAGAGGCATTGTAATCCAATTACATTAGCACATCCTATGATTCAACCTAAATGTACACTCTGCTGATGAAAAGAGCTGCTCTGAACGCCAAAAACTGCACGTACACACACAAACTGCATTCTTTACATCAATCATCGAGCTTCATGAGTCTCAATCATTGTGGAAAAAGTTGTGAATTTGTCCTCCTTGTTAAAGACAAAGGATAACGCAGGTTATATCGCAGTGATCTCCAGCTTAATTATGAAGTGCGAGCACTATGAGATCTGGGGACCAGTAGTTGGAGCAGTTATTTATTAAAGCAGGAGGGGATGACACCTACAGCAGATTGCCTTATTATTTATAATACTCGCTGCACATTATGTGAGAGGTTTTACAATGACAGCTTATGAGAGCTCGGCTGTGAGGAAAGTAGTTAAAATCATGACACGGCCTCTCTTGTGGCATCACATTTATTTAGAGGCTGTGTGTTAGTTTAGAGTTTTTAAGACGCGTGTCAGTTATACTAAATTTACATGCTGAATTTTACTATTAGATTAATGACTAAAAGTTGTTTTCTTTGTATTAGAGTAGTGAATATATAAGAGAGTAACCTCATGTGTACTAGAGCTGAGCAACTGGCAACTGGCCCAACAACCAGTGACTGCCAGTTGCATTTTTGTGAGCAACAATGAATATAATCATAACTTGGTTTACAAGAAAACTCCACATGGCACTTTCTAGTCCATGCTGACTTAAGTGCTACATTATAGTGGTGTTACATTTTGTTAGATAACATCAACAGTGGAGACTATGCTGGATCAGTACATCAATGCTGATTCTGACCTCATTTAATGGATCGGGTATTATGATGCAATTTTATAAATCTCTACAAAACTTACTTGACTTGGACTTGAAGTATACTCTATAATAGTTAATTTCTGCTTAGCTGCAGCTTCACGTTAACTCACAGAGAGAAGAATGATGATAGCATTAAGAAGTCACCTGAAACTGAAACAACACTGATGCTGTACCTGATCTGAGCTCAGTGCCACCAATATCCAGAGTTTATCCAGAATGAGCATCAGAGAGAAAAAGGTACGGGTGAATCCCCAATCTGAACCACACCGGCACGTCGCTGTGCCACATCCTTCATCTATAATTCATGAAGTAATGGGATACACTGCATACAACATAAAGTTGACCATAGTGCATAGTACAGTGCAATATTCATGGAAACCTCAGGCCAGAAGAAGCAATGCAAGGCAGCGCTGTGAAAAGCCTATTGAGCTGAATACTGCATGAGTTGAAGGATCACAGCTCTTTGTCTCTGGGCCAAAAGAGTGAATCACCACCTGACACAGAAGCTGCCATACACCTCATATGCATCTTAAAACTATGGAAAATTAATTATCCCACATAGTCAGCCTCTCCGTATTTTTAACTCCCAATAAAAACTCTTCACAACTCTTCCTCGACTCAATGAGCAGCTGCTACAGTAAATTCCTTGTTAATAGGAACAAGGAGAAGTATTATCACACTAACAGCAAGAAAAAAAAAATAAGAAAGCACAAAGACAGCTTGCAAACTGCTGTGTGAAATTTCACAGTTGCGTCCATCCGTGCTGCCAAACTCCTAATTTGATGAATAACTACTTGGACGGAAGCGAGGCTCATTGCAAATTGTTAATTCATTTTGCTGCTGAAGACAGACACCCCGACTTCAGCTCACTCTGCAGCCTATTAGGTAAAGACACAAGGTAAATTGCTACTTCAGCTTGTTTGAGGAGAAATGAAAGCGATGATGACTTCAAAGAGCTTCAGATAGAATACATTATGGAAATGCTGCGAAATGTGTGTGTGTGAAACAGAAATATGTGCACTATTGCATTCTTGTAAATAATCATGCACGTACGCTCGTTTAGGTCTCTGACAAGCAAGAAATAAAGTGAAAATAATAAAACTGTGCTCATGCGCGAGGTACCTTGTGAGATAACAGTAATAGGTTTCCAATTTAGACTCCTAGAAATAACATTTCTGCTGAGTTGTTTGCTTTACAACCAGCATGGAAAACAGCCGCGGCTGACCTTTGACCTCACCACATTTCGCCTTCTAATATGGCTAATTGTTTTCATCCCAGGGGACACACACACACAACTGGTATGGACAACATCAATGAGCCGGCGTTCAGGTCAGGTCAGTCTTAAAAAGCGGTTCATTCCAACTACATGCGCCTAACACGCCTCTCCATTCTTCAATGTCATACCGGCAACACATTATTAATGCTGCATTGTTGACCGGAAAATAAACCACAGTATTTCTGGGTATTTCTGCAATGATGATACATAGAACTGCTGAGTGCAGGTTGTTCCAGGTATACATGACCCGACTTGGTCTAATCAGGTTTAATCAGATCTTTGTGTCACGTGTAAACCCAAGTGGTTCCAAGTAGAGGCATGATCAGCTCTGATCACTCAGTACGTCATAGTCATTTAAGGAAGATACAGAGTGTGACATGCAGGAGAAATGAAAGACAATGCAATCTTCTGTACAATATGCCACCAACCATGCACTGCATGTAGATGGAGGCGGACTGCAGCAGAGGAGCAGGGACACAGCGACAACAAGCTGACCCATAAACACCTCTGACAAAAGCGCTGAAGTGGTCCGCCAGCAAACAAAGCATCCACCAGTAGAGGCGGCTTTAGTGAAGAAGTTCACTCATTCCATTAGCTGAAAACAACTTCCACAGGAAAAAAACAGCAGAAAAATTAAATGTCGAATCAGCACCGTCACAAAATACACAAATTAGATGATGAGGAGCGTAATCGTCACGTCATTCATATCTATAACACTGCATTGTAACACTATGTGCTCATTTTACAAACTTTGCTGGTTTGAATTATCAGGGCATTTTGCTGGTGAGCATTTCCAAACGTGAGACAAATGATAACGACTTCAGCAAGCCAAGTTCTGAAAGTTGAAAATATTTGAGCAGAACCTCTTCAAACCGGTTTCCAAAAGCAGCATCGCTTCCCACGAACATCTGCTCAGCGCTCCTAGCTTAAAGAGACCTGCGTGGTGAGCGGCATAAATTCTAATCGAAGTGTCAGAGAAAAAGACAAAATAGCCGTTTATAAAACGTACAAATATCCGCACACACTCTTGCACACACCCACACATACTCCGGTGTGCGCGCTCACATTCACAGGAGATGAATTACGGACCTTTAAAGACGAGAGCTGTTGATCCAGGTGCCATGTGATTATTTTTGGCCACCAGGAGTGTCAGGAAATCAGTGATAGATGTTGTTGGATAACCTTATCACCCCCTTAAACCTACCACAGAGATAGATAGCTGCTGCTGGAAAAATGAATTTAACATCTGTCACAGCCAGCGTAATATGATCTTTTTTCTCTTTTTCTCAGTCTCTACTAATTTTTAATTAATTACATGACTGATAATGGCGGAGCCCTGAGGTGACAGAAGAGGGAACTTATTTTTAAAAGGATACGCCGCAGTGACGCTAGCCAGGAGCAGATGCATGTGTCCTATATTCAGCAAGGAAGAATTGCAAAAACAAACAACCCACACCTTTGTGACTGCGTTGGTGTTGCAGCATGTGGCAGCAATCTTCACCGTTTCACCACTGGAAAACTATTATTGTCATCTTTTCAACACGTAGCGCATGATTAATTCAGCACTGCCCTCTGTGTCTATGTGTCTGTTCGTGCATATGTGTGTGTGTGTGTGTGTGCGCCTGTGTGGTCCAAATGAGGTTTAAGACGCAACGAGGCATCCGCAGAGAAGTAACATAACCTTCCACGCAGTATGCATGAGACACACCATCTGTTGTAGTGAGAGGTAACGGAGTCACCGTCTGTGCGAATGGCCGCCATGCAGTCTGGCACCATTTGAGGACTGCTCTATTTGGCATGGCTCTGGCTGTGAAACACCCCTCTCAGATGGCCGTGACTGCATGCACCCAAACTTCCCTGCATGTTTTACCGGAGTCCCTCTTTGTCAAACGCTGGAGATGGCACCGAAGGTTTCCTCCCCTGACTTAGACTCCTCTGTCATTATTGGCTGGCCTACGGGAATTAAAAGCTTTATCAAACCACATAAAGCCTCTTCTAATATTCAAGGAGACACTGACACTTCAGGTGTGGAAAAGAAGTTCTTGTGCATTAAGTTGTTTCAAGTCTGTCCCGTATTGACCCACGGAGCTGTTAGAGAGGGGGAGAAAGAGAAAGAGGAAGTGTCCCAGGGGTTCACACAGAACAACTACCACTCTGTTCGCAATCAAGTGCGGACATGACTTCACTGTCCTGGGAGCAGAGTGTGCGCTCTGCTTCTGAGTCAATGTTTGAAGGTGTAGAATGAAGTCCAGAAACACATGTCACCACACTCTTTATTACTCACTGCAACATGAACTCCTGTCTCCACCCGTAACCCACCTTTCTTCCCTAAAAGGAGAGTTGTGTTGTCATTTGTGTTTGTCTTTCCCAGGCAACATGTCTCAAATATGATGGCATGGATAAGAGAATAAGGTGATTTTCAGGGATTATTTCTGACTGCAGACTTTCCATTTCCTCCAGGGAAGGCTCAGTTAGAATGTACCGTAATGCACACCCTGATACAACATCTCTCAATTTGGGCAGAAAAGTAACATTAAAATGAAGTCTTTCCGGTTGCTGTGATGGATTATCCAGCTCAGGAAATGTTCAAGTCTGTGAAACTTATTTACCATACTGCACCAGAATTAATGGCAAGAGGAACAGCAAGATGGAATATCTCAAATTATGGTGGTAGGTAAAGTAAGATGCCTAATCAGAGCTCCTCTCAGGTTTGCGCAGGTGTGTAAACTGCTTGATTGACATTTCCTGTTTTGTACAAAGGCTGCAACAGTATTTACACCCAATTAACACCCAAGAAATTGGCAGAGCTCCTAGAGGGCAAAAACAAGTTAACCAAAGCGGAAGTATATGCAAAACATTTGCATATAATTACTATTATTATTGTGAAAATTCATTGAAATAAATGCATTTTAATGAAAAAAATTCACTGTTTAAACTGTTGGTGTGACCAGACCTTTATAGATTGTCTTTACGGCAGTCATGTCCAGGTGTAATTAATAACATTAATGATGGTTAAATTCCATTCAGCTGTGTGAGTTCAGAGTTCTGGCATGGCTGACTGTGACACTTTACTGGAGTAGAGACATTGGTAACGTTATAAGTTGCACCTGTGCCTTTGCTACTAAACCAATCCAAAATGTCTGGGGAAAAAAAAAAAGGTTACAGGGCATTTGGTGACCTCCCGTAAATCCCAGCCTGGCTCCCCTGAACTTCAACCCGAAAGAGGTCTAATCAGGCAAAATAAATGAAAACACCTGTGTGGCTGTGCCAGCGGTGTGTAGGAGCTTCTAAACCTCCCAGAACAACACAAAAAAATCCCCTAAACAAACAAAAAAAATAGGTATGGATCAAATGGGACACTCTACTTTGAAGCAAAGGGAAATGAGGCCACGATGCTTTGGTTCGTCATGCAGAAGTTAGAAGTATGCGTTTGGCAGAGAGTGTAGCTGTTAAACGGCTCCAACAAATACTTTCAAAGCCCCTCTTCATCACCCAGTTCTGGCGCTTTAACATAGCAATGATTATGGGTACAATAACTAATCCCTCATTAATGTTGTCCACGCTGCTCCGGCTCACAAAGATAGGAAATCAATGCATCTTTGCCTGCAGCAAGAAGTGAGAGCTGTCCGTCTTCCATGTTCAAACGGCACCTACTCTCCATATTGAAAGAAGTAAGAGATCCCGGACATATTGACAGCAACTTAGTATCCCTAGGACAAAATAATGGTATATGAGGAGGGGGTGGTTTGAGAGGCCGATCTATGCCACATTTCTACTGGAGCTACACAGCTGAGGTGATTCAGATCACGTTGCTGTTTGTTAATTTGTGGGTAAGAAAGACAAACCCCTCTGCACCCACTACCCACTGGGAGGGAGCCAAAGACTTTAATGGCTCAGAAGAAAATAAACATTTGCTCTCTAATTCTCCCCAAAACGTTGACGGGGCTTTTTCATTCTTGCAAAATGTAATGTTGATTTGAATTACAAATGCAGATGCACATTGCAAATATGTACTTTGCCAAAAGATCCCCATGGCACTGGGTCGCTCTTTAAACATTCATAAAGCATTTTTCAGAGCCCATCTCCCCACGTTTAAGTACTCTAACTCCCAACAGAGATGGTAATGTATTGTTCCAAATATTCTCATTGCAAGCTTGTTAAGGAGGTAAAATTACAATCGTTGAGGCGTAAAGACATTTTACAGTTACAGTCTTTCCAATTTGAGGCCTCAGCAAAAAATAAAAACTTGAAACAAGCAAGGCTCTGAAAGGGCTTGAATTAATGCTGCCAGCTCGCGTAAGTCCAGTGAAGCAGCATAGTAGAGCAGCCATGAATGGCAGGAAAGATAACACCAGCAGGCTGAAATGGCTCTTCGGAGGTCTTCATTCTGTCTTTGGCACACAGCTGGATCATCCTTTTGGACCCCTGGTTTGCTTTACAGACACTGACATAGACGCACACAGGCGCATACAGTAAAGCACACACGCTGAGTGCGGCTGATCCAACATGGTGACCCTTTGTTATCTGCTCCTCGCCAGCTTTGTTTGCATGGATCATCTGGAAACTCCATTTGTTTTTGCCGTTTTGGAGACCCACGAAAGGGGCGAGCCTGTCAACAAATTCCAAATGCACATCCTGACCCACTGATGTTCTGTTCGAACGAAAAGGGCTCCTGAACCATAAAATGAACAGATGGTGCGAAAGTTGAATTCTTAACACTGAAGAATCAATAACTGTCGGTTACAAAACAGTGAACAGCTCTGAAAATGGAGCAGCTCTGGTAGTCTGTGGCGACTGGGAGCTGGATCCACCTCTGTGGGGGCCAAGTGCTTTTGCTTTTGTGTGGAACAAAAGAAAAACCTTTAACAGCTGTGGACACATATAAGAATCTACTTTTTATAGAAAATGTAGTTTTTCGCCTACACGCAGGCTGTAGGTGACTTTCAGGTGCTTCTAATAGTCTTTTTCTCCTGTTAACATCAGAAATTTGGTCATTCTTTTCATTTAATAGCTGCTGAGAGTACATACGACCAATTTAGTTGGCTCACCACCTAAAGCTATCTGACTTGGGAAGGGACGCACTTGAAGGGTCTGCCTGTCTGTCTGTATTTTATTGTATAACCAATTAGAAGGTGCGCTGTCCACATGAATTTGGACTCTGAGCTCTCAAACTTTGCGCACAGGAAACCTAAAATGAGGCTGGTTTCTGGGCGAGAGTGCCCTAAATCTGCCTCCTCTTAGAGTTCTATTTATTTTTTGCTATTTTTTGTGTTGATGTTAATCTTTTGTTTAATTGTCTGGGGGAAGTGAAAGACCTCTATCAGCTCAGAGTCACCACTCTTAGAGAGGACAGACGCCACGCATTGGTCATGAATCTGTCACAAACACACTGCAGGTCTGTAACACCTCTGACTGTGACTGACCTGAGTCGAAACGGTGACATTTCTCAACAGACGCCGAAAGAATGAATAAATACGACCAGACCAGAGGAGTTATACCAAATGTAGACACAACAGGCTGCTTCTGCTTGAGGTGGTGAAACAAGTTCGTCCCTTTGCCTTCATGTGTTGTTACAATCATCTTGCTCATCTCACATATTACTGTGGTTGTTGTACATCTTATTTTTTGTGACCAAACCCCTTCCACACGACTGAAGTCGTAGCTATGTGACTTTGGCTTTCAGCCATGCTTGCTGTTGCCATGGGTAACGGTGCGACGTCATTACATCAACAAGTTGGAATATTGCCATTATCCCGATCTGATTGTTTTATCATATCAAAAATTATGCTGACATTATCATGAACCACGTGATATGACACAGCCCTACCCCCGATATACAACAGGGTTTTCAACACTCACCCCGTCAGTTCAAACCGCCAGCTGCTTTGCTTTCTAAGCTTTTTCTGCCCTTTTTTTTTATTAACTCTCAAAAGCCAGTGCTTTATATTATATAAGCAAACTGGATGACAAATGTTAGACCTTGAGCTGATGACAGAGGACAGGGGAATAAATGACACAAATTACGAAAAGGCAAGCCTTTACAAAACCCTGAAAATATGGAATAAAGTAGCCATTAAATATACTGGTAATATGTATAATATACTGTATTTTATGAGTGATATAAAATTCATAGGATACAATAATCAAATGATTTGGAAATGCTATTAGAATATGATTGCAGCATCAGTTAATGCTTTATGGCTAAGATCACTGTAAACTAGCCACACTAGGAGTCCCTGTAGGAATATTATAACAACATTACTGTTGCAGAATTAACCTTATGTCACACTTCATTAACGCCACAGACGCCCTGCCTGTGTAACCAGGCTGTTTAATGTCCCGTCCTGCACAAACAGCTCCCACTCTCACCCTCCCTCTTGGCAGTGGTTCTTCCCGGCAGCTTTCAGCATCTCTCCAGCAGCGGACTCAAGGACTTGTGCGACCACCTCGACGCGCAACAGAAGGCTCTCTCTCACAATACGGGACCATACGGCGCACAGGGCAACTTTCACTCACATTATTACGCATGGCTCTGGCTTTGCGCAAAAGCGCGACTGTAGCACCGTCTTGGAAGAAACTGATGGGATTCTAAGAGAATAAAAGAGCCGCAAGAAGCTAAAAAAAATACCATTTAAGGATTTTTCAAGAGATTATTCTCCTTGTGCCAATAATGATCTCCTCATGCATGACAGGACATCCTCTTCTTGCCGTTTAATTGTACAGCTGTACGTGTAGGTCCGACGCGTTGTCTGAAATACCCGTTTCACATAGAGATGGATCTGTGGGGAGTTTATCTGTTTCATCTCATAACTTTGGGTGAGTAACGACTTGTCTTCTCAAATACATTCAAAAAATGTTAAAATTGTATATTTTTAGCAAGTGGAGGAGATAATCCAACCTGCTTCATTTGGAGTTTGATTAAAAAATCCGATCAAATGAATCAGACAGAAGGAGTTTGTCAGTCGTTCCTTCCTTTAGTCTTCAGGTTGAGGCTGTCGAGCTGCATATTTCAACCCCCAATATGAAAAACTTGCATTTTGTACAATTTGATTACTTCATAATAATCTAACAAGCACTTCCCGTCAGAGATCAGCTGGGCTGCACCGCGCTCAGCTGGTGTGCTATGCAAAAAGAGCTTTGCATACGCGCACGTGCTGAAGTGCGTGCGTATGAGCGCATGAGTGTGTTTCTGTGTGCGCACATAAAAACTGCACAAGAACGCTCCTTTTTGCACGGCTCAGTGTGTGGATTATATTTTTGGCTTCCTGTTTATATTTACTCACTGCAGAAGATTACATCCCATGTCCACATTTAGGCAGGCTGTCTATAGTATCTGCATCACACAACATTTGTCATATATTAATATTTAATAGCTTTTCACTATGACACTAATATATTATTTTTTCCTAGTATAGGAAGTCAAAGTTTTGTAAGAGCTTTGCTTTATTGTTTATTCCTAAACCCTCCCAAAGTGGCCGTCCTCAGCAGTACATCAGTCATTGCAGCGAGTGTCACTGAGCTACCTGCTCTCCATGTAATTGAACCAAGCTGGAATATTGATTTTTGTGGCAAGGATCCACAGTCTTGAGAGAGGGGAACTGCGTGTTGTTGCCTCACAGCGTCTCTGTCACCATACACACATGTGTCAATCTCAGTCCTGCTCTCACAGTGCTAACTATTATCATTATACCTACTGATGGCCATGACGGAGATAATGATTCTCATTCTGTTAGGCACCAGCTTTCCTGCTTAACAAAGGCAGGGATATGCATTATGTCTGACCTCTTTATTCATTATTAATATCCTCTTTGGAGGTCTTCATTAGAGAAAGGACTGGAGTCAGAAATGCTGAATGGGTAAGAATGCAGTTTGCTTTATGAATCAGCTTTTCTCTCTGCGATGACATTTATTTGACACATATTGTATGTCACATATTTATTTGGCATGATTTGGATAATAGATGACTGGAAACAGATGGAGACACTGATGTAGTCCAGCCATATGCCTGAAAACAACTCAAGATTCTGTTCTTCTTTTTTCAAACCCGCATATTTAAACGTATGTTATTCTGTATTCAGTTATTTGTAAGGTAGAGATGCCGATTCCAGCCAGTCAAGCCATCTGCCCAAATCAATTATCCAAGCCCAAACTGCAAAAGGTCAGGAATCACGGGCTGTTTGGATGACTCAACCCATTTATGTGGCAATTCTGTGCAGTTTCTGTGACTTCTAAGGCTTAATAGAAAACCGAGCTCACACATTATCCTGCTCCCCCGAATGCTCCAGATACCTGCAAGCCAACACAGAGGGTTCTCAAAATCACCACAATTTTCCAGAGAGAGCTCTTACAGCAAACATCAGCAGCAGTGTTTGTCAGCTGGGAATGGTGCCCATCAGGGTTCAACATTGTTGGATTATTTCTTGGCTTTTGTTGCCGGTCTTTGCTGGGTGAAATCATGTTAGAACAGTGAAGAATTTCTATGTACTTATTTGTGCTCTCTGTTCACTTACAAACCACAGAGCCAGACCATGTTCAATACCTGTGTTTGGAAGAAATGGGTTTTGTTGGTCTTTTCATTTATTCTTTTAAATATGAAAGATATTTAGCGGCCTTGTAACCAATGCAATCCCAAAATCTACTTTTACAGTTTAACATGAATGTCACAAGAATCCTAGAAATGAATACTGACACAATTAGCCGATTAATTGATTGGTTGACGGGGAAAAAAATGAAAAATACAAAGAGTATACTCCTCTTTGTATTGTGGACTGAATATCTTTTGATTTTGGACTGTTGATCAGACAAAAGGAGACATCTGAAGACTTTTTACCATTATGTGACAGTTTATAGAAAGGACAACAAAAACAGTTAAGGTTGTGAAAATCACAAAGAATCATATTCGATCAGTGTAAATCAGGCATCATTAGGACTGACTCATATCTGCCTCTCTGGCATGCTGGTCTGAGTGCAGACATGAAGCTTGAGCAGTGATGGTTGCAGGTCCTGAAGAAGATAATCTGAGCGTCAGTTTATGCATTTGGAGGAGCTGCGGAGCTCAACCTGCATCACTGTTGCCTCCACTGTAATGAAAAATAAAAATGAATCCCAGGCAAATACTTGACTGTCCAAGCTTTGATCTTATCTGCATGATAAATGTGCACCAGGGCTCACTTTGACAGATCCACACAGAGGCTCAAAATTACATAGAATTAAGCACAATTGTGCAGTCTTTCTTTTCAGGTTAGATAAGCATTTTCCTGTGGTATTACGGTGAAATGGTACAAGGGGCACCACAGCCACACCACGGCCTTTTTATCTCCAGGTGCAATTCCCAATTGTAGCACAAGGTGATTGCATTTAATAATAATGGGTCATACTGAAAGCATAAGCACTGATCTCTAGTGAAACCCAAGTTGGTCGATGTTGCGGTGAAAAACCACCAGCAGCTGCCCCCCCCCCCCCATTGCTTTTTAGTTTGTTTACAGTTTTTTTTTTCTTATTGTATAAGATCCACTATTTTTAACCTCCTCCTTCATTCAGAGCTGCTTTTTAACTGTAACAACCACCAGCTTCAGCCTACCATCATGCTATATTTTTGGATTTAATGGTTTTGACATTGTGGGATATGACCTGTGTCTTTAATGGAGACAGATAAGTACTGCCAAGCATGCTATTACCTGGCATATTGGCTGGCCTCTTGTAGGGGATTTGTCATGAATCTCATTTGAAGCAGGTAGCACCCGTGGCGAACTTACAGTCCATCACATGCTCATACTTTCTTCGTGTGGGACAGATGCTGTAGGTCAGTCACTGCAACCCTGGTACTATGTTGGCACAGGTTAATACCACTCGAACACAGAAACCCCATATTTTACGTATCTGTACCCTCATACACTCTGTTGGTTGGGATTAATCGGGATAATATTACATTTAGGGTTGCACTGGACATTCAATATACTTATTATTTTGCGCAAACTGATATCATTTTGTGGCGTATTTAAATTTATTTTACCCCCCTATGAAAAGTTAATGCAACAGCTGACTCTCTATTGTCATTCTGAACTATTTTTCTGAAATCAAGGTTTCATGGCACTTTGTGTTATGTGGTTTACAGCACAGCTCCAAGAGAGGAACTGATATTTAACTTTCTATATTTCTGTGGAACTGTCAAGGAACAGACCATGCTGTATAATTTGGTACTCATTGTACGGAAAATGCAGCCCTCATCCAGACCTCATCACCTCCCACGTCTCTATTTTGTTCACGTCTAATGAACGAAGTGAAACTAAATCAAAAATCCAATGATCAGGATGTATAAAATGCTCGACCATTGTATCTATACTCTGCACAGTTTTCAATTAATTCATAGCAGAACCTTGAGACTATTTTACTGGTAAACTCTTCACCTCAACAAAAATAAATAAATAATGTACACTCTCTCTCTTTGGTTTCACAATTATAGGTACAAGCAATAAAATCAACAAATACGGAGAATAAACTCTCTAACTACTCTCAGTTGCCAGTTTATATCAATGAGGATAAACTAAATATTAGATTTGTGTAATGCTGCACAATTCAACACAACCACAAACTCCAAAATGACCATGAAGTTGATTAAACACAAAAACTGAACATTATAACCTTCATGAAAGTAGAATGTATGTAGAATGTCTTTATTGATCCAAAGAAGGTAACTCCGGTTGTTGCAGCAGCACAAGAACAGAGTAAGTATGGATAAATAGAGGGAAAACTACGACAAGAATACAAAGACTGCAAGAGCAATTTAAAGCAAGATTACAGGGTAAAGTGACAGTGATGTGATTAATAGCAGCAGTCAGACAGAGAAGTATAAATTTAAAAAGAGCACACCAGAATAATATATATGATTATGTGCATAAGTGTGTTTAAATAAATACATATCACACAGAGTTTTCTGTCAATTCTTCCAGTGATTAAAAATTCTTCAGTTCTTTGAGGAAAATTCACCTGAAAACTAACAGCAGCTTAAAAAGTTCACCAACTGTGCTCCTCCATTTCCTTTCCTTCAGCGCCCTTTTGTGAAGTTACACGGAAGGACCCATAACACAAGGTGTAACTTAAAATCCTAAAATCCAGACTTTTGATGCCCATACAGATATTCAAATGGTCTTTTTTCATGAGCACATAGCATAAACATTTTTAGAAGGGATTCCTTAAATTTGATCATTAAAACATAAGTACTAAGATAAGAGTATTTATGAAGTGGGACATTTGAGTGGGACAGTTACGTAATGGACTCGAAATGGTATCTAAATGACCTTAAACATATTTTTTCTTGTAAGGCTATTTATCTGCAATAAGCTAATATCAGCCAATATATCCACCCAGATGATACACACTGAGCGCTAATAACTGGGTTAATCTTTATTAGTTTGTGCTTTGGTTGAAAGGAGTTTAAAGTGTGAATCTTTGCCTTAAGTTCAAACAAAGGAAAAACACTATGGATTTTTGATTAAATGGTAGCCGCCATCTGAATGCATCTGTCCTAATGGTACCTTTACCGAACTTTCAAAATAACTGATTATTCGGCAAACAGTCAGTGTTGCATCTCATGAGTCTCCTGGTCTACAGGAAATAAAACTCTATAAAGGATATGAGTTTTCCATCTAAACCCTATCAATATATTTGAGTAACACTGACTTGCTGGCAGAGCTGGGGATTAAAAGCTTTAGAGACAGAATGGCTGTTACATTTTTTCCTGTGGGCTGCCTCTGTTCTCCAGCCATTGTCAGAGCCCTTAAAACTGCCTTTGTGTTTAATTAGTGAGGTTTTAAAATCTGCTGTTGAGCTGGCACATTGCCATTCATCTGATGTCAGTCTCTCTGATGGCTCTGACCTTTAATGGTGATGGTATTCAATTTCTCTCATAATCATCTGCCTATAATACGAAACTATAATAACTTCAAACAGTGCATAAAGTTTGGAGCAAAAGCTGCTCACAGTTGAGAGGTCCTAAAGACTGAGGAAGCAGTGACGTGGTCGAGGGCCGGCTGCGGGAGGGTTAAAGCCTCCATTGATTAGACGTGATGAATGTGGCTGAAAAATAAAGGAGTCTGAGTTTAAAACCCTAATCCATTATTGTAGTTGAATGCCTCCAGTTATATCACTGTTAACTCATTATTGAATGTGGTTACATTTTGAGATTTATGTGACTGAAGACATTCTGTAAGGACAAAATGACTAACAACTAATGGGCGAAACGCGACTCTTGTCCATCTTACACTGATATTCTTGTCATAAGAGGCTTAGCAGCTTAGTTTGCCAGTAAAAATAGAATAAAACTTTATTGTCCAGGGCTCCAGACTGTTTTCCCCACTGTCCCAGAAATGTCCCGAAAAACTATCCCAAAATCTAAATGTTTCTTTACTTGTTTATCATCTATAGTTGTGATTTAAAAGTATTAGCATGCAAAGTACTTTTACTTCCAAACTGTACTCAGCTGAAGTACTTCAGTACATTAATTTACAGTAAACCTTTGTAATGTGACTTTGTTGTCACATAAAATTGCAGTTACTTTTTCACGCTTCATGTCCCCCTGAAGAGAAACTCTCAGTCCTGCTGTGTGTTTAGCTCCGTTAGCTGTTAGCTCTGTTAGCTCTGTTAGCAGTAAGCTATTAACTCAGTTAGTTCATAGCTTAATTGGCTCTATTAGCTCTGTTAGCTGCTAGCTCGTTGAGCTCCATGAGCAGTAAGCTATTAACTCTGCTAGCTCTCAGCTTAATTATTGGCTGAATTAGCTCCGTTAGCTGTTAGCTCTATTAGCTCTGTTAGCAGTAAGCTATTAACTCTGTTAGTTCTCAGCTTAATTGGCTGTATTAGCTCTGTTAGCTGTTAGCTCCGTTAGCCAAAGACACTGCAGGACTGTGGTGCCCACCAGCAGCCGACAGCTAACTAGCTTTCCTTCTGTCAGTTTCGACACAGATTTGTTGTTCATAATGTAGCATTATCAAGAAAAAAATCAGGTGGATCGACAGTTGAACAGGTCAGTTTTTTAGGTCTTGTGCTGAGTAGCTATCCAGTGATAGTGCCTATAGCAATAGCATGAGAACATGCGTCCGTTGTAGTCAGCACTCGGTTCAGTTTGTCATTTGCCAGCCACAGTTTTACAGACACTTAAAGTGCAAAAATCCCTTTTGTCCTGGAGGCGTTCTGGGACAGATCTCTGTACGTCCCAAACACATTTTCCATCATCTCCAGGACGATGGGATGCTATTAGTCTCAATTCCTGCTTAGTGTCTATCCATTCATATGATCACATTTGCAGCATCATGTCCACTGTCTTCACACTGGCAAATAATTTGAAAAATATAACACCATCTGGTCCTTCAAGTTTTACCTTTTAAGCAATCTTATTCTCATACTTTCACAAACCAGTTATTTGTAATTATGAGGATATCTTTCCCCAGTATTTTGCCAATTTATTAGGTACAGTGGATCAAATTACTGGCTACTTGCTGGTGAATGCAGTGGAGCATTTAGCAGCTAAAGCGTCAGATATTTTCACCAGCTGTTAGAGGAAAACAAACGGAGCTAAAAGGCTAGTGAACACTGGACTGACAGCCGATAGCAGGTCGCCAGAAATATGTCAATGTGGAGGTTACTGCAAAATATGGTCATGAAAGCACAAAAAAGCATGGCAGCTTTGAAGATGCTCATTTCCATAATCCTATGGAAATGTTTCAGAAATCCACTGGCAACATCACTGATGCTACATCCATATTCCTGTGCATTAAACATTCTCGAAACCTTCTCTGCATCATATGTTTATCATATCATGAACTGTCATAAACTATCAAGCTGCCAGATATCATGGAGAATAGCACTAATGTTGAAAAAGCACTGCATTCATTCAGCATTGCACTGTGGGACTCGTTATGCAGTTTTGTGCTTACTTTTATGGGTCAAAATCAATGCAGCAACCAAAGATATTGTCTTTTTTATTCCATGCGTTCTTCTTCCGTATAAAAACCTGACACTTACATTACCCACAATGCAACTTTAAACATACCAGTGCACCCATGCTGATAATGTAAACTAGTAAGCCTTACTTAACATGCTTCACAACAGCGGTTCAAAAGTGCTTCACAGTTAATAATAAAAATGCATAATAACACTCAACATGGAAATAGCAACTAAAAATATAATCTATAAAATGGAAGCAGATACTAAACAATAACAGCAGTTTAACAAACAAAACAAAATTAAAATACAAATAAAACCAAGAGGAATTAAGAGCAGGACATTTATAAAAATGGTAGCCTGTACAAGTGGGTTTTTAAAAGATTAAAATGTGTTTATAATGATAGCATTACTATAACTGTGCGTATATTAAGAGGCACATTGGTGTTTGCAAAAATGTGCACATGGTTCAATAAAAGATAAATATTATACAAACAACACCCCACAGAGTCAGATTAACATCTTCCTTCCATTTGCCTTTTCCTCTGAATGTGCTAAAACATAAGCAAACACTGAGGCAGCGGCTGCTTTAAAGTTTAGCACTGTGTTCGAAGTCAGGGCCATGCAACAGCAAACACTGACAAAGGTTCTGGCAAGAGGAATCCACTGTGGTTTAAGCTGGAGGAACAATCTTGCCCATGGTCAGATGGTTTGTTTTTCATGGAGAAAAGCACGGCACTCGGCGGCTGTAAATCCATCTTCTCGTCCGTACATTTCATTTTGGTTTGATTTAAATGTTTTCTGTGAACTGCTGAGCGAGCAGGCAGTTTCTCTTAGCCGACTAGTTGCATTATTAGATGAAATGCTGTGGTTTTTGTGAAACAGAGCAAACTGCAAATGGCCGTAGAAAGATGACGCCGCTGCAGCTTTGTGGAGACGCTTCAGGATTAACTCAATCGAACATCTGGGGTGGACATGGACATGCTATACTATATATTCTGAATAACATGCAGTATCTGCTTTCACTCAACCCCCTTTTCCTTTGGCTGTCACAACATTACCCTCACTTATCATCTTTCAGGTCAGTGTCTGAGATCTCCGATTAGCTGATAAATGTAAGACGATGCCCTCGATTGCAGTGGGAGGTTATGTTCAAAAGTGAGGCAGGAAGGCACTACAAACGGACTGTATCACTGTCACTCAGGTGAGAGAAAAAAGCAGGAGTGGTCATTATCCGAACTCAAGTGACAGTGAGATATTCACAGAACGGGTTTCCTTTAATCTGCACGACACACTGATTTGAAAACTGAATGTTGAGAGATAGAAGGTGAAAATGACGCAGTGCTGGCATTAAGTAGGGCTCCTGATCAGACTAAAAGCTACGTCTCCCTCTCCATTAGACCTGCTAGGAAATTCAGAAAATGGCTCGGAGGTTATAGACATACAGTGGCCTCTAAGGGCCAAACAGAGGCTCATTATCTCAGACTCTGACGGTGGTTATCCAGAGAGAAAACTGTTCCAGACAAGTAGGCACGGCCCCACTGTGACACAATTTCAAATGGAGGGCTTAAGCTCCACTTCCTGCCTTCTTGTTGCATTTCTGGGACACTGCTAAATCTATTTGGGCTGAGTGAAGTTTTCATGAAGATGAATGGAGGCAAATTTTGGAAGGTACATGCGACAAAGGTCCAAGGACGTATTTTTCAGTCTCCCCCCTCAAGTTAGCTGAGTGTGAAATGAGTATTTTCATTGAACGCGAGGCCCACGTTATGGCCTCTGAATGGGGCCATAGTTATTTTACTCAGGTTTTTATTTTGTCCTACTCAAACATCGGTGTGACATCAGCAATAAGCTGGAAACAACACTGAAGTTTTCTTGACTTTGGTGAGATTCAGAGACATAATCCTCTTAAAAATGATGAAGCCAGCAGACGTGGCTTTCCTTATGTGTAAATAAGGGTGCTCTCTTATTCTGATGTCACAACCCTGAGTCCATTTTGAACTTCTTTTTGATTAAAATCATGAGTTTTCTGTTTCCTCTTTGACTTGCTGGCATTAATAACCACAGAGCACAGACAGTGAAGGGACTTTTTGATGAGCCAGTCATCTCTTCTTTGTTCTGTCCCTCCAAATAGAAACAACAGCTGCTGATATTCATTCCCTTTTCTGCATTTCCAGCGGTAGAGACCCACTGTATCATCCAGTGGTCAGCTTTCTGGGAAGCCTTGTGCCGCAGTATATTCTACAGTAGTAGCACTAATTACTGCTGAAACTATTAAAATATAATTCCTCATGTGGTTCACTGAAGCTATTCTTGCCCTGTAAGTTTTCAAAGGTGTCAAACGCATCTTAAAAAGTGTGAACCAAAAAAAAAAGTGAGAGAAAAGTTAAATAAGTGTAAATCGACCTCAAAGCCAGAAAAGGAGCTTAGACGACGATGCTTGCAAATGATGGATGCAGCAGCCTTGTATCACTGTGGTCCCAAAACAGGTTTTATGACAGGCAGGATGAATGAGCTCACTAACTGAACTTTCTGATATCAGTAGCTGTGCATACATACTATATGCTGTTATTATTGCTATTATTTAATTAAAATAAGTGCAGCCTCAAACTTTATAGTATTTAATTACTGTTTCATTGTTTGTTTACAAGCACAGGCAAGTGAATTACACTGCAGTTCAGCCAGCAAATGGAATAGTTTCTTATCAGCGTTCCCAGACTAGACCATATATGAGCTGAGCTATGGCACCAAACCGCTTTTCAATGAAATTTATTCGGTATCTCTATGCCTAGGAGGAGCTCTTCAGTTAATCAAATCAGTGAAATCAGTTTGTGGCTTCATCGTGGCTACAATAAAAAGGAGTGACTGGAATGGCTTGTTTGCATGATATAAATTGAATTATAGTCTACACCAGGAAATGTGAAATACAGGAACCGACAGGGTAACATTGCAACCGAGTAGCAAAGGCCAAGTATTCTCACTCTAAAACATATCACTAGTACTGTACAGCCTACCGGGAGAAGAAACATCGGATCTGATCTCAGTAGCCTCGAATACTGCATCTGAACTGCAGCGCTAGGAGGTGACCAGAGTAATAAGTAAATCACTCAAAGAAAGTCTGTCTCCCAGAGCAAATGCCTCCAAATACTGCAGCGATATGCAAGCTAATGTGCAATACAGCTAGCTACTGAGCAGCTTTGTATACCAAGAAATGCCAAAAGTATTAACGAGGACATGAATGTTTTAATCACAGAAAAACGAGAAGAGAAAATGCTGTTTATTTGTGTCTGCATACTCATAACAGTCACCGATGGCAGCTCTTATGAACGAATGTCTGAGCTATGTTGAGGTTGAGATGACAGAAACCTGAAAATATGCCAAAATAAAGCGCAAAAGTATTTTTATCACCAGTGTTTGTGGTAGTAACATGTTTTTCCTCATCAGGCTCAACACACGCTGCTGGCACAATCGAAAAACATATAGGACAGCTTGTCGACTGGAAACTACATTTCCTCATTGTATGAATGCAAATATGCATGCCGATACTGTATGTTTTTAAAGGGCTTTTTATCTACACCCCACCATTACTGAGCACAGAGGGAAGTGGGTAGAAGACAGAGAGATGGATGACTATTGTCTGAGCAGAATGGGGAATATTCTCAGGTTCCAGGGTTTTAATTGTGAGGATTTGTTGCTTTTTCATATGAATTTTAAATGGTTGGTCAGATAAAACAAGTAATGTGAAGACGTGCCTTTGGGCTCTGGGGAACTATAATGGGTAATTTTCATTACTGTACAACATCTGAGAAAAAAAATGATTTCAGGAAGTAACTGGCAGCTTAATTGATAATGAAAAGAATCATTAGTTGCACCTCCGTCCACATAATGTGTAAAAAGTCATACCCACAAACAGTACAATATGCAGAAATCAGATCTTCTTAAAGTCAGTGAATGCGAGCGAGCTTCTGAATGCACCTTTTCATATTTATCACTAGAAGACCATAAAGATGTCTATGGAATGACTACAGAGTGGATGCATGAATGTGTGTTATTGCAAAAAGCTTATTCATCTGATTAGTGAAAAGGACTCCATTTAGAAATCTGTACAGAAATGACCTTTGGTCTGGATATTCAGTATATTTTCCTCCACTGAGCACTCTGTCGAAATAATTAGTCAACTCGTGTTCTTCTGTATAACCTTGCATTGCGGAGATGATAGAGGCTGGACTGCGTGCTGCATGATCCCTCCAGTGTTCAAGAAAAGGAAACACGCCATTACCAAGGCAGCAGACAGGAACCGGCTGGAGGGCACCTGTCTGTGTGAGCTGCAGTGAATTTACAACATCTGCTCCATGCAGAAGAGGATGCCACCTCCGTTCACCACCACTTGATTAATTATTTCAGACACAGCGAATGACGCAGCCAACAAATTGCAAATTGTGTGAGCAGAAGATCCTCAGCTCGCTTTGAGCTCAGTGATACTTAAACAGTATCTCAGGAAGTTACTGAATCTTTGCTCAGCTGTCAGGATTGTTTCTCAACATTTGTTGGAATCTGAACATGAATGATTCTGTATTTGAGGGAGAGCGGCTTGCTTTACCACACGGCGATATGTGGGTGGAAGCCTAAGTGAGCATGCTTCACGCACAGGACTTCCATCGACACAGCAGTAATCCACATGTCTCATTAATGGCCAGTGTGTGACGTGTTGTTGGCCTCGTTTGTGGAGGCCTTTGACTCTGTCACCACCCTGTAGATCCAAATCCCTTCCCTCTCCATGCCTTGTTAGGGACTAATTAATTGGATCAAGAGAATGCCACAAAGCTCTTGACAGCTCTCTGTGAGTGATAACTGTGAAACCAGAGCCACATTCCCATGGATATGCCTCTGGAGAAGAATCACTCCATATTAGGCCCACTGACTCTCTGCCACACACATCCCGGGGGGGATTCAACACTGCTGCTGTGATAAGAAGCAGGAAAGCCGCAGTGGTTTTTAACTTATTTTCTGTGGTACTGCGTCATGATAAATATATCTTAATCATAATGGTTGGCATAATAGAAAAACATGTAGAGTATGTGCTCAGAAGTATAAAAATATAACATGACACTCTAAGAAACTCATATATATATATATATTTTTCTGTAATCCCCATCCAGTGTATTTACATTCAGCAACTATCTCTTTATATATTAGTTTTTCCTGTTGTCAGTGGAAGCCATTCCTGTCCTGCACATGCACGAGGGACTCACAGTAAACGATGCTCGCATGTGACCCAGCATAACTTCATCTCATCGATATCAGCCTCGCTGTTCACTCTCTTTACTTCGTATCACAGCTGTATTAAGTTCTTGCTAATGCAAATGGAACATGTCACTGCTGCTGCTTCACATTAAAGTGTTCAGCTGGTGAAGGAGGAGGTGTTTTTTATTGCGAAGCAGTTCCAGGAAAGGCAATGTTTTCGTCACGGTGCTTAGAGCCAACCATGATTGTTCTTAGCGTCTATAAGTCACTTCAGGCTGTTTTTTTTTTTTTTTTTTGGTATTTTTTCGGACAGTGGATGAAGGGAGTAATGGAAAAGGAAGGAACAGCCGTAGTGAGCTGTTTGATGAAGGGTTATAGGCAACAGCCTTCACACCTCCAACTCCTCAACAAGCACACCAGCTTCTTACTGTGCCCTGCCGTTGTGTGGAAAATGAGTGCACCTTGCACGCAGCATGAAATGAGAGTGCAGTTGCTCATGAAGAAGACCAATTATTGACTGACTTCTTTAAAAAAAACGAAGCAAGGTTGTTTGGCTGGACTGTAAACAGACACACTAGTTGACCCCCTGCTGTACTTCTGACAAAGCAGCACCTCATGAGTGTTCACTGTGGTAATAAACAGCACTGGTCGTCACCATGGTTACCACAGGTGTCACCAAATCAACCAGGACTGAAATCCGTAGGATTGAGACTTTTAGGTTGCATGAAATTATTTGATTATTTTTCTGGTTGCTTAAACTCTTATTAGAGCGAAGGGGAACTGCAGAGTCGGATGGCAGCATACCGTTGATCAATTGTTAATATAAAAACATTGATTAGAGCAGTTCTGAATGCATACACAAGGAGGGCCCTCTATTTCATACTTGATTTATTCTAGTACTAGCCGTATTTGATACTAATGGTAACTACTTCTCTGACACGATGTACAAAACCTCAAAATCCGCTGTACAATTAAGGGTACAAAACTTTTTTTTCTACATGAACGGAGGGTCTGTTGACGTCCTGGGATTCAGGATCAATGAGCCACATCATAAAGATCTACACTGTTTGATGGCTGAATAAGAGAAGTGTAAGAGAAGCTATAAGAGAATAAGAGAAGCTTTTTTTTTTTTTTTTTGGTAGCATTATTATTGCTTTTGGGATGTTGCTCCATTGCCCCGCAGTTCCCACAGTCTGCATCATAATGAGACCCGAGCTTGATATCTTTAACAGCATCACACGTTCGGCCTACGGAAGAGGAAGGGCGCCTTTGAGCCAGGTCGGGGGGGTGGGGGTGGGGGGCAGCACGGCAGGTCTGCAGAACAAGCTGCTGCCTAAGATTACTGCATCAGTACTTTTATATATGCCCTTCGAACCTGGGAGGAACACCTGTTTGAGGTTACAGGAACAACATATGGTGATGTTGTGCAAAACAAAAAGGTCATGTAAAAGCTGATGTTGCTCTCTTTAAGCCTTTACAAGGCCACGAGGCTCTTTAAGCAAAGTGAAAAAAACAAAGGTCGTTTCAGGATTAATATCCCGTCCCAACTATCTCTTGAATGCTGATCGAAAGGTCACGCAGAGGCAGAGGACTCCACGCTGAACTTCATGGACAAATACCAATCAGAAGCTCATCCACAGCGCATGTGCGAGCCTCTTGATAAAACTAAGTTGGACATATTATTTTAGGGTATTTCATGCGAGGAAAATATAACAGCAACCTTTCGGGAAATGACACCGCTGAAGTCAGCTTGGCATTTTCAAGTGTGAATATAGTAAATTTAGAAAACAGTCTTCCTCACTATTCTCAGGTCATATGTGCTTTATTTCTCCTGACAATGCTCTCTGGTCACATTGTCACCATGTTTAGTTTCATCTCTCTGAGACATTGACATTAAGCTTTCCTTGAGTCTGGACTATCAGTGTTTTTAATGAAGCATGTTAATCAAGCATGTTAATCGCATTAATGTGCCTGTATACATGCTTCTTTCAAACAGATGAACAGGAATCCTTGAACAGGCTGCTGGGGAGTGATACGCATTGCATTCAGCATGAGCTAGCCTTGACAGTCTTGGTATTCAGGGACAAAGGAGCATAAGAAAAGCAATCTATGTGATTATCATACAAATGGTAACGTAGCACACAATAAAATCGAAGCATGTAACCTACTGTTGGGGAATAGTTCGATAGGCTTTACGCCCTCATTTCTTTTCCTACTACCATTCTTCTTTTGTTTCCTTTCTCCATCTTTGCTCCTTGCAGTCGTTACAGAACAATTTTCATATTGGAGACGTTCACATGATGTGGGTCTACTTAATGTGCGCTGGATCCACTCCTCTAAGACAGCTGTCTCAAGTTAATCTCTGGTTGTCACTGTTAGCAGAGACTCCGGCCTGCAGTGCAGTTCCATACACTTCACTGTCCAACCATAAATTACATGCAAAGACAATGAATAATTACCACACAAAAGTTAAGTTCCTGTTCGACCTCTGTTTCTTTGCATGCATGCTCCCCCTCTCTCGCCCACACTTGTCTTTTTCTCCCTCTCTTGTTCCTTCTCCAATTTTTCCAAGCAGTTCATTTAAAAGCTGCTCTCATTAAATGAATTTCCTTCCCAGTTCACCAAAGCAGCAACTGAGTTGTGCCTCTTCAATGCTACTTAAGACAGAGGTCTCCCAGATGATGTAACCTCCCTAAAGGTTTATGTTATGGTCACCAGCAATTTCAGCTTTGTTTATAAGGAACCGTGTTGTGTGTTTCGATGGAAGATGGCGCTCAACTGTTGTTATAATTAAGGAGAAGCCAGTCGGAGGTGAGAATCATGCAGTTGAGTGAATTCAAAATGCATTTTTGTTGCAATCTGAAGCAAAACATGGCACTGAGGTTGTCCAGCTGATCCGACATTGACCCAGAATCCAGAACCAAATTAATTTATGTTGCGTGTGGCATCAGTTACGCCTGCCCTTAGTGACACACCAAACAGAAATTTAAGCTTTGATTGATACATTTTTACGCATGCAGGCTTGTGCCTTTGACTTTGGATTGAAGGTATTTTCAACGACAGTTGTTCATGTTTTGTACTTATGATTCAACAAAGAGCATTACTTGTCCATCTAAGGCCCGAGGTGCTCCAACTGTGAGTCACCTAACACTGCCCACACAGAAAATGAATGGCACTTTTACTTCTGGAAACAGGGGCTCCCAAAATCAACCCTTACGACTTCGCAGCTCCATTCAGATAGACCACTGATGCCTGTCAGTCTGAACAGATGGCAACCCCCAACTCCAAAAAAGTTGGGATGCTGTGTTCCACGTACATAAAAGCAGAAAGCAATCATTTGCAAACGGAGTGTTTACCAACGAACAAGTGTTCCTGAGGCCATGTACTAATATCCTTTAAACATTCATGTGTTCACAAAGTGGTGAACCTCACCTGTGAGCGACTGAGCCTTTCCAGGATGCCCCTTTCATACCCAATCATGATACTATCACCTGTTACCAACGAGCCTGTTTACCTGTGGAAGGTTACAAACAGGTGTTTTTGGAGCGTTCCACATCTTTCCCAGTCTTTTGTGGCTCCTGCTCTAACTTGTCTGAAACGTGTCGCTGATGAGGTCAAACATTAAATACATTGTCTTTGTGCTGTTTTCAGTTGAGCATATGTCAAAATGGATTAGCAAATTATCCCATTCTGTTTTATCTATACTTTATGCAGCATCCAGACTTTTTTGAACTCTGAGTTGTATAAGAGAGCAGGTGCAGGTGTTAAATATATCAGACAGCAGTGATGTGATATGGTGGTGATGAGGAGATTTTTTTATGAAAGCTCTCACTGCTTCTACCACTTCTGTTCAACATCAGGCTTATTTTTGCACTTCTTGCCATCAGCACTATGTCATGTATTTCTCCATCAGGTGCCGGGAGGGCTTTCCTCCAAATACACTTTTTGACAAATGACTGTTATAACGCACTGCATGAGCAGCACAATGTGTTATGCTCACAAGTCTTTTTAAAACACCTTGTTGTGTTGGAGGCTGCGTTAGACTTGTCTGTATGTATTTTAGAGCAGTTCTGGCAAATGACAAATGCATAAAAGCTGTGCAGCAAAGTGGGGGTGACACTTTGATTACAGTCCACCATTATGATGGAGAAAACTGAAAAAAAAAGGCCTCAGATGAAAGTAACTGCAATGAAGCTGGAATTACAGCACCCGTCATGTTCTTGTCATATTTTGGGGTTTTGCAGAGCTTGTCATATTAATTTTGTCATTCTAGAAATACACAGCTTGTTTGTCTGTCTCTGAACATTTTTGGATTCTTTACCATCACATTTACAGAAACACAGCCAATGTGGTTAATGAAGTCTCTTATTCAATTTATTATTTAGCTTCAGTCATGTTTGGCCCTGCGAGCTATAATCCAGGCACTCTGTTTAACTGAGTAACTGTGAATTTCAGAGCTGAAATTAATTAGGACATTGTTATGGTTTATTGCCAATGGAAGTTAAATTGAAGTTACTGAAAAACTGTAATCATTTTATGAAGAGTATTGCTTTTGTTCTACAAACTGTGACAGTAATGTCTAGTGGATTTTTGTCTGAATAATGGATTGTTTCAGTGAGACTCAGTGTTTGTTTACCACAAACAGTGAATAGAGGATAAAGCTGTGGAAGTCGGTGCCACAAACAATGTTACTCAGATGATATGAAGAGAAGCAAACATATAATTCAATTTTTGCATTTGTAATATAAAATGTTTTAATAATAAACATTCAACAACATTGAAAAAAAAAGTCATATCATGCAATTAAAACAGACATAAATAATGAAATAATTGTCAGATTGATTAGCACTCAAAGCTTCTCTACAACCTTGCAGGGCTGCATGCCGTTATGAATCACTCCTCTGACATGCTAATGAGGAGAGGAAAATGTTGATGCTTCACTGTCATCCCATCCTGTGTGTATTCCTAGTATTTATTTAAGACTTTGCACAACACTTCAGCATCTGACTGTAGATTTCATTTATCACTAACACTGTTGTAAGCATGACTGACAGCTCTGAAGATGACAAATAGGTGCCCAGGTTTTAGATCCTTAAGGAATGACTTTCACAAATCCTTTGCGATCATATTCAGAAGTCTCGCTTTGACAAACGGCTCAGATTCGACACACACTGAAGCACTAGTTAAAGGGGAGTTTACAAGAAATTGCTTGTTTAGCAGTGGCCAGTGTCACATTCATGACTTTATACTGTGTTGACCGAGGGCTTATTTTCCTTTTGATCTCAAGGCCATGCCGTTTGGAGTTTCTGCTCCCTGTCTGACCTTTCATCTGAGGCTTTAAAACAGTGAATCATAAAGGAGTCGTGCAACTGAGCCTCTGCAGATCACTGCTGTAGTCCCACGGGTCCCATGTGATTGACAGAGTCCTCTGTTCTGGAGTCTACCTTAACAGGATAACATCTGGTCATGCTGACCCACATTTCACTTTTGGTCATCTTAATGTTGGCTCGGGGTGAATGATAATGTCCCTGCACACATACGCTTTTCGACAATGTGCTTCAGTGCACGTGTGAAGACACCAGATTCAGATCATGGAGGCAAATGGAGATCTCAAACTGAGATCTAATACAGCGGTGCCTTATAAAGGCCATGCAACACATTTAAATAATTAACAGCTGAAACAGACTGCACAGTGGTTTCACACCACCAGCGTAGTGTCCATATAGGCCCATGAAACTGAAAAACACAGAAAAAGCCCCTTGATTTATAACCTTAAAAAACAAGACGCTATGGAAATTTCCATGTTGCAGCTCTTCTTCTTCCTCTCTATCACAATGGAGGCAATCAGTTGAAAAGCCCTATCTCAAGATTCATGTGTGAGCTCCTCTCATTACATCTGCTTTATTGTAACACAACAGACGGGTCTCAAGGACTGGGGGCATGCTGGGAGTCTGATCAACACACAGGGCTCCGCTGTTAAAGAGTCTCATCAGTAAAAGTGCCCATCAATCATCATATTGGAATGCGTGGCCCCTCCCCCCTCCTGTAATGACTCTTGGAGTGACAGCCACAGCTGGCAGGTATTATGGCCTTGCCACAACATCAGACCCAACAGAAGGTTACCACTTAATCACTTTGTTAAGGCAGCGCTGCTACTGTTCCGTAAATATGTCCCTCTTATTTGTGTGAGTGCTGGGCAAAGGCCAGGTTCTTGTTCTTCTGTTCGGCCATTTTGTTAAATCATAATTAGTCGTGCACGTTTTGCGCTACAAACATTCAACTATTCAGCTCACTGAGGAGATGTAGTTGTGAAAATCTGGATTTTACAATGGCAGTCTATGAAAGGAATGATTAAACTCAGAGGTACATTAGGCTTGATCAGCTCCCGTAGAGTAGCGGTTCTTTTAGATCAGAAAAACATTTCTAAAACTGCTCCCAGTTTTAATGCTTCAAGCACACAAAGTACTTTAAAATGTCGCCACAAGCCTCCTTTGAAAAATCTAACCCACAGGAGGTATTGTTCTTGAGATCGAAACCTTAACTGACAAGTAGAGCCAATATGAACTGCCCGCTGTCTCCTTCCTCACTTTCCTCAACATACAATTTCCTCCTTAATTCTAACACCGTGTACACATGATGTATGCCATCATGCTTAGCTTCTCCCCCTGCTTCTCATACTGTAAAACTCTTAGAGCAACAAGCTTTAGATTTGGACCAATTAATTTCTCCTCCACAAAATGTCAACTTGTGCTTTCCTGGGAACGGCTCAGTGGTTTGCACTGTCCACTAATCGGGGTTCAGAGTTTGATTGTTTGCCAATGACTATAAGCTTCAGTTTTTAGCCAATTAAACCTCTACTCAAGAAAATGCCAACCTGTGCTATGCTGTCCTGGGTGTCCTGCTGGCTCAGTCCTTTGAACTGCTGTCTCACAAGGAGACTGCTATGGGCAGTCTTCTTCTTGGTTGACAAAGATGTTTGTGACAGTTCCTGTTCTCATAATTGAAGCTGATTGATGTGACACGAAACATTCTACTCTGACAAAGCTAACTGGCTCACACAGGTGTACGGTGTTTGGCCTTAACTGATTGCCATTGTGTAGCCACTTTTCTGTTCACTGCCATCCAGGGTAGGGTTGGAACCTACGCAGGCATTTTCATCGCTAACAACTTTGTATCTTATCAAATTTAATCATCATGTTCTCGTAAAAGAAGCACGAAGACCAAGAACATCCAGGTTCCAGAATAGCACGTCCAGAAGCTGTCCACTTCCTTAATCCTCCAGACGCAGCCCTGCAGGCCACTCAGCGGGTCAAATCATTTGTGCAATGGGGCAGATGTTTTGAAAGCATTTGAAGCTCTTTATCTAGTTAGATGTTGTTCTAATCTTGGATTTCGTTTTACCCAATAGTTTATGCTTTTATGATTATTGTATGGGTTGGATATTATCCATCTGTTAGTGTAATGTATCACACAGTGAGTGGTTTTTACTATTTTTGTCCTTTTTCTTTCATAATGACGTTCTTCGTGTTATTTTACACAGATGTACAGTTGAAGTTATCAGCTGCAAATTAATCTGCCCCTATTTTGATCACGGACCAATCATTTCGGTCATTTTTCCAGCAAAAACACCAAACATTCACTAGTTTGAGCTCCTCCAATGTGATGAGTTTTTCCAATTTGCTTTTTTTGGTTCAGACAGAACAATCAACTTGAATGGAATAGGTCTGAGATTTCGCTCATTTTTTCCCTCTTCAAGGCTTTTCGAGGCGTTTTTCCTGATTTGAATCAAGGGTCTTAAGATGGAGGCCATCATACCTTACAGATAGTGAAGACCCTTGAAGCAAATTTTTGATTTGTTATATTGGGCTATATAAATAAAACTGCTGATAACATCTGATAGTGACAGTTGTCATTTCAGGCAGCAAAAACAATGGCTATTTATTATAACAGCTATGATATCAGATCAGATATCAATCAGATATGATTGATTCATGCAGTGAATCAGGATCACCCCGTATTCCAGAAGACCCATCATTTGTATGGCCTGGTTGGGTCCTGCTCAGCGCTGCAGACAGCCACCACTTTAACACTGAGAGAAAAACATGATGTGTCACGCTCTGCCCCTCTGCAAGCAAAGGACGATATGCTGATAAGTTAATTGCAACCATTACATACCAATAGTCGATGCACTCATAATGTCATCATTTCCAAGTGAAGATAAAGCAGTCTTTGTTGTGTGACATTGAGACTGAACTTGACAAGCCTTCGCACCCACATACAAATTGGCACACGCACACACACACAGAACACAAAGTCTTACTCTTGCCATATTCTAGAAATCGAGATTTTCGTATGTTTTTTCCATTTTAAAACAAGTCTAGGTGCTACATAAATACTGTCAAAGTATCAAAGCTCTTAATCCACCAAGAATTACCCACAGCCCGTATTCAGAAACTGTGCCTTTAAAGAGCCGTCAGGACCTCAGTAAAGACTGTGATGTCACAAACATACAGTGGGAGGAAAAACTGTGGGCGGTACCTACTCAGGCCTGTGAGTGCTGACCAATCAGAGCAGACTGGGCTTTTTAGAAGGGGGTATTAAAGAGACAGGCGCTGTATCAGATGCAGGGTGAATAGAGGCGCTGCAGCAAAGGACGAGTAGTTTTTGAACATTGCAGCATGTCGCAATTTAAAAACATGATTACTAGATTTGACTGAAATTCACTGCTTCCTGATATTTGCAAGTTTTCATCACTTCTTTAATAAGAAATTGAATATCTTTTGGTTTTGGAACAGACAAAACAAGAAATACCTAACCTTGGAATCTGAAGATTAATCAAAAATGAAAATAATCATTAGTTTGAGCTCTGCTTGGCAGAACTTTTGAAGAAATAGATGAGATTTGGCTGTTTTTTGTGCTCTTCATCTTTACAAAAACAAGTACTTTCACGTCGCACCATCTTACTGTGGATGTTTTGGCACATATATACAGATACTGTTAGTTCTTGTTATCCGCACACATAAACCTCCAGAAGATGGTCTTAACTGTTGCCACTTGATATCAATGTAACTACTTTGTCTTACTGTGTCTGCATGTCTTCTTGTGTCTTCTTCATTTGGGAGAGTCGTTTACTGTCAGTGTTGAGATCTGCCACCTGTTAGCCCCAGCAAAATGACTGACAGTATCAAATCACTGTTCCAGGTATCACACTGTCTGTCACTAATCATGTGTTGCGAGGGGAGTGAGTCTTTGTCCTGTGGTCTTTCTTACGGCTTAACAGAACAGGCTGCGCATATGTAGTTTGCCCCTATATATGTGTCAGCAGGTGGGCGGCATTGTGCTGGCTTGAATTTGGCACTTGGCCCTGGGCTTTAAGACTATTTCAGCCTGGCAGTGATATGAGCCTCAGGTGGTCCAGAAGCTTACAGAAACCACCTGAGGAAGAATAGTTAAGGCTTATGCAGCACATGGTGGAGTATGTTGCCTCTGTTTCACATCAGTAACAATAACAGAAACAGGCAAACAGTGTGACAGCACCAAAAACTTTCAGGGAGGCTCTTTCCAAGTTAGGTTAAATTTCAGTGTTTGCATGATCTGTTTTTCAGGCATCTATTGATGAAACTTGATGTTTTTTCCTGACCATTGCTTTTGGCAAGAGCTGAGCCTTCTGATATTTCCTTGTGAGTTCTGTTTAGCCACGTACATTCAGCTCGGTGTAGGCTCAAGACTTCAACTGCAGTCTAACTATGTATCAAATGAAATGCGTTCACAGATATCAGTCACCTTGAAATTATCTGTGCATTCATACAACCCAGATTCCAAAAAAGTTGGGACACTGTACTATAATTCCTTACCCAATCATGTGTTCACAAACTGAACCTCACTCCATCCTTGTTTGTGAGCTACTGAGCCTTTCCATGATGCTCCTTTCATACAATGAAAAGAGTGGAAAAGACCCTCCTTGAACACCAGGACAGTGATCCTCTGATGATTACATGCAGCTGTGGGTATTTACAGCACACAGTGTTGTTAAGTCATCACACACTTGCCTGTAAATCATCGGGAAGTGATCATCATAAAACAACAAATGGGCAATGATGATGATTTGGTGATAATGGTTTAGATTATAGTGCTCATGTTGAAACTGGGGGGATTTTACAAAGTGCTTCACAAACACCGGGAAATAAAATGATGTAATAATGAAAAAAGACACTGATATCTGAAGGAATAAAGGCAGCAATTTCAGATTTATAAATATGCCACTGACAATGACATATTACTGTCTGTCTGTCCACCATTTTGGTCCATACTCAAATATCTCCACCCTTAGTCAGGCCTCTAAGTTCCGCCCCTACTGTCACAACTGAATTAAGTATGTGAGGCTTGGTCCTGTTCTTTAAGCAGCGAGGACAAAATCATTGTTGCACACAGAGACTGTCGAGAGAAATTATCTTCACTAAATGTCTTTTGCATTTTTGTTCCAAATCTTCATTCCTACCCTGCGGAGATGAGAACACTCCATCCTGGCAGTGATATAATCCCATGTGACTTTAACTGAACGCCACTGCCCGAGTGCTGTCAAAGTTGTTGCTGATAGAGGTTGATTGATGTCATAAAGTACCTAATGCTCCTTTAAATCCCAAACCCCTTAGGCTCTCGGCACCCTGTGCACATGTTTTGTCATTCAAACCCTCGGGGTGGGAATCTCAACGCACCTCAGGATTCGATTCCGAATCAGAGGGCTTTCAATGCGATCATGAAACGATTATCAATGTATCAAATTTGAGTTCTATACATGATTTATTTTTTCTTACTGTAACAACTCACTGCTTTTGAAACACAGCATATTTGTAAAGAGCCATAATTAAAATAAACACATGAATGTACTTCCATTATGTCTCTCTCAGAAAGTATCCTAGCTTAGAACGTAAACATGAGGCACGTTTATGTCTGCTGTGGACTAAAACTCAAACTGGTTCTCAAAAGGATCGCACAATGAGAGAACACACACATGCACACACACACGCACACAAGCTGTTACTAGTCAACTCGTACTCCAAAGAGCCAAACAAACTTTAATGCTACAAGACCTTTGCAGCTGTGCCAGTCAGTCTTACAGCATCTAGCCCTTGGATCAAACTGACATGGGTGCTCACTTGAAGCAGTGATTCGAGTCATGAATAACAACCAGCATCTTCACCGTGTTCAGATATAATCTTTTGTTTACAATTCGCTCCCTTCAGACATCAGCCTTTGCATTGCGGGATCAATTTGTATGTTTGTCTGTTTCCAATTTCAAAATATGGGTGTAAAATTACCCGAGAAAAAACTAAAAAAAAAACACAGAAAGGAGTGAACAGCAAAGAAAACGTGCCCGTGTTACTACGCGGTGGGAACATGGAAGCATCATCCTCCAGCCTCTAGTAATGGGGAGTGATTAATAATAAGCATATTTGTCAGTGTAAGCGCCCTGGGGGAGAGTCGTAAGCACAGGCAGCATAATTAAGGCCACTGAGGGAGTTAAGGCTGTGGCGTTTGGTTTATTATCAATTCAGCACAGTGGATTTAGAGCAGCAGACACATGCAGTACTGTTGGTGTTTAGGAGTTGAGTGCCTGGTGTTGCATAGTACTGGCTGAGATTATGCATATTTGTTGGACAACCGGAGCACCATCCCCTTTCCGGCCGAAAGCTCCTCTGAGGGAAGACATCGATTAAAGATGGGTGGTGGTGTTGGTGGAAGAGAGGAGATGGTTATCAGAGAGCTAAATGGTTTCTATTCAGGATCTGATGCTATCTTAGAGACATGAGACGTCACTTCGAGGAATACAGGTTTTCGGTGCATCTACAGACCTCTCTGTCACTCTCAATCAGATCAAATACTTGTGTATGAGTGAATGTGATTCTGTGGAAATAAAGTTGTAATGCTTATGATTTCTGTCCTGGCTGATTTGGTGACGCCCTTGGTTATTGGTTAAAATACCGACCCCAACAACAGCCTGTTCACCTTGGTGCCCTCTGGCAAGCAATACAGAAGTATTCACAACCATATCACCAGACTACAGAGCAGCATCTGTCCTCAGGCTGAGAGACTCCTTAAGTCGTCCTCCTTTTGTTTTGTGTGTAGCATAAAAGGATAACACCTTTCATTTCGTTGTACAGTCCTGTGTAGAGTGATAACTAAATGAATCTTCTGATTGGTGGACGACCGCTCTACCTCCTGAGCCACAGCCACCCCAAGTGTAATTCAGTTCTACAGCAAACACTTCTTGACCAGCTAATTTGTCAGAAATACGACAGAAGAGAAACTGGTGCATTTGTTTACAGGGCAGCCAAGTTGTTTTAATATAGAAGTCAGTCAATAGTAATTGCATCGGCTCACTTGGGCTGCTCCTACTTGTTCTGCAAAATGACGTAAACGACCATTGTCCTGCTTTGAACATGCATTTATGATGAGCAGTCGTGGTCTGTGCTCCCTTAGACTGCTTCAAAATAAAAGCCACCCCCCACTGTGAAGCAGCGGCAGTAGGAAATGTTCTGCAGTATCTAAATACAGCTGTGACACACCTGCCTGCTGCTTACATGACATCACTTGCTGCAGCCAATAAAGAAGTTGATTACAGTTGCTGCAAATATAAACTTCTCACATCAGACATTTTGAACTTGCTTGTGTTTGAAAGCGTGAGTGAAGTCCAGCTCTGTTTCACTGTTGCGTACCATAACTTACTTTATAGGAAGAACGTAATTTTCCAGCTGAGAAAAATCAAATTTGAGTGAATTGATCTGAGTAATACATTAGGATGTCAAGTCACAAGGTAATGCAACTTGGCCTATTACTGTAAAGCTAGCCACTAGAATCACATTAAACTCCCTGCTTGACTCAGGCAGTCATAGACAATCTATCTCATCCTTTTAAACAGAGCGTTTAATTCATGCATGTCGTGAAGCGATCACTATCAGCTGACTTCTCCGATCATCAAACCAGTCAGTGAGGCAGCTCCTATAATACAAACTCTCTCACTTAAGACCCTTCAAGCTACTGCTGTGGTGAGTTGTTTACTTTAAGCACCTTCTGTTCCAGTTTCTTACTACCTGCTTTAAAGGCATCTCCTGCCTTGTGCCTTGGGTAATGTTTATTGCATAACTAAGTGATATACGTGTGTAATGATCAAGATCACAGTCTTTTCTGACAGAAAACAGCTGCACATCCATTTACTGCAGACAGAATCCTTTCATATATGCATCTGACTGAAAGGCTGCTCCTGAGATTGTTGCTAATGTGACAACTGTTTTTGTGTCTGAAGTTCTAAGCAAATAGTATATATGACAATCTTACAGGCAGTATTTTCTCTCAGTAAAAGTTGAAAATAGCCCTTGTTGGAAAAGGATCAATTCAATCAATGGCTGATTTTTTTTTTTTTGTTACCTCGTGTATTCTGATGAAAGTTTGAACGCTTCTCTTTTCAAAACTTTGAAGCTTAATTACAGTGCTTTTCTAGGTCTGCGCGCACTATTTGTTTGATGTCGAACGTGAAGTGTGAGCGGAGCTGACATTGCTTCATTTTGAATGTAGATGGATATTTTGCTGTCTCATTTTGCCAAATTCAATCTGCTCTGCTTTGATGTCGGAAATTGCAAATTTTGTGCCATAAAAGCAAATAATGTTGTCTTAGGCAGAATATCAGACAGCAATGACTTGTAACAGAAAAAAAAACAGGCTACATTTCTGCAAGCATGATTCATACACTGGTAGTACAATTTATATTCACTCAATAACTTAAATATTCAGCTCCTAGAATTTGTCACTGATATAGCAAACAATGTATACAGGACACATAAGGACCTACAATACCTTCAAAACATGACAAACTTTACTTTTCTCTCGAAGGCAAAGTGCTATACTTAAGGAGCTTAATGTGACCAGCAGGAGATCAGCAAAGAATAAGAACAAATTTAATATTCACTTGGATCTTATTAAAGTGTGCCACTTCTAACTCGTTTCATTTTAATGACTTTTGATGAATGTCTCCGCTCCCAAAAATCTCTCTCCTTTGGCTCAAGGTAATATTTCAAACGAGCACAAAAACTAGAAACGTGTGGTTTTAAAGACAACTACACAAATGTGATTGATTAAAGCTTCTTTTACAGCTTATATTGCTTGATAAATTGGAAATGTAGAAGTGGCAAAAGCAGGATGAACTGCAGGAAGACTAATAGTGTTACAAGAACTTTGAAAAAAATAAGACTCATGAATAAATACAGAAAGTATGTTTGACAAGTATAAATGCTGACATTCATTGTTGAACTAGACAAAAAAAAGTCACAGCTAATTGTAACTCCTGTTGCTTTGGGTTTTCGATTACAAGTTAAACCAAACACAGCAGAACAAGCTTTTAATGAAGGAGCAGCTGAAGAAGTACTGTTGGACGAGTGGGAATATTATTAGCACAAGTGGGAAAAACAAGGAGGCAAGAAAGAATCTATTTGACTAATAACTAATGTTTTGGCCACTTGGGGGCAGCAGACACAAGTTGTGAACACATTGACTAAACTTTTAAATTGATGTGGCAAACATATTAGCAAACTATTGGTTATCTACACATTCAGCAGTTACAGAAGAACATTATCATTTATTTGGAGTCATTTTTCTGCCCAACTGATTAATGTAAGTCCAGTATTTACTCTGCTTTAGCTTTGTTGTCTCTACTAACCCCTGAAGGACATATCTGGATCTTAAGCAGCTAAATGCTCCACTGTGTTCACCAGCTAGTTACTAACTATGTCTGTCTGCTGTTTGATGCCAAGGAGGTGGTGTACAGTCAGTTTTTAGAGGTTTCTACCTGAAAACAGCTACATGATGTGGCTGAAAACGACACTATGAGAGTGCTGATCACATTGTCATTTGATACATTACTAAAAATCTAACAAAATATTTACCTTCATTGGAATATGTTTAAAAAGAAATTTGGATTAAGTTTCTAGCTGAAAGCATGCACAAGTAGCTGCCAAATGCCTCGCGCAAAATGGCTTGTATCATGTTGCCAACACCTTTTGTTAGGCTGCCATCAGTGGCGGAGGCTGCTCACTTCAAAGTCAGGCTGATAGCTTTAATCCAACTACTAAGATAATTTACAAATCTCAAGAGCGCTGAAACAAAGGTGATACTCATTAAGTGCGCCAATACATTACCATTTCCCCCACAGCCTCACTGCATTGTGCATGTATAGGAGTGAAGGTAACATTCCAGCTGACTTCATTAAGTTTCATTTTCCATTTTATCTCTCCTGAAGTGGACCATTAAGTCGGTGCGCAAGGGTAACTGATCAGCCAATCTGTCTGTGATTTATGTGGCAGGGAAACTGAGGACTTAACTGAGCCTCAGAACACATTGATTACTGACATGGTTAATTGGCTAAACCCACTGGTACATTGAGACAGGCTTATTGGAAATGTCAAATCAAGCGGCTCATTTGCATTCATGATGTATGGTGTCTATTCCAGCTTCTGCCCAGGCAGCACAAACCGACACACATAGCAGGGAGGGCCTGGGATCTCTGCAACTGACCATCTGGCCTTCCAGGACGCTGGCGTTGGTTGGAACTTTTTTTTTCTCCACGGTGCATCCACATGTCTGTATTGGATGCACTTAGCTGACATGTGCTGAATAGAGGATGAGAGCTTGGATAACTCCTGATGTGAGTGAGACTCAATTCACCTGTGGGGTTTCGGTAGCTTTGAAGGCGCGTAATTGATTGAACAGGGTTGACAAAAAGGAAAATATGTTGCTTTATTACTTTCTTTGCTCTTGAGTATGTGCGTGTGGGTGTTTTGGAGACCAAAACAATGGCTGAGACAACTTTGCCCCAGGAATAACTAAAGTGTAAGCAGATATAAGCAGATGAAAGCAGCATGAAATTGAAAAGTTTTGATTTAAGGAGCTGGTATGAATTTACAGCGTTTGAATAATGGGATCCTCTTGACTTATTGTGGGTCATGCTCAGGAATATGTTTTCAGAATAACCTGAGAAAACAAATCTAAAGAAAAACATAGCTCTAAATGTACAGAGACGATCCTTGAATAGCAACAGCAACATGTAGATAAGAGACACACATGTAAGGTGCAAAACATATAAAACAAGTTGTAACTTTGCTGGTAAAAGGATAATTAGAAAAATTTGCAGGGAGTGCAACAAGGCTCAACAGAAGAGTGGCAGCTCTTTTTAGAAATTCGACAACCCTACTATAATTAATTCTAGCGAGGGTCTGTATTTTATGTGGCTCATGAGCTCTACGACAAAAGCCCCTCGAGTGAAAACGTTCTGCTGTTAATTGTCTACACTTTCACACCTGGGAGCAACGCCTTGATGCGTGTAATCATGATATTGTAAGAGTTCATATTGCTGCTGTGCGTGCTTTGTGGGTTTGTTTTTCAAGTCAAAATCCTTCTGGTCCCAAATGCAATCCGAGAAATTCAGTTTCTATACACAACTAAATGTTCGCATTTCATTTGTTTTCCGGTGAAATATCAGATCTTGCAATGCAATATCCACCTGCAGAGACAACCACATTATTTCACTTTTTTACGATTATGTTTAGACACTGGCAGCATTTGGTCAAGGTTAGGGAAAGATTGCGGTTCGGTTTAATACAGGAAAAGTCTGCAGTAGGGGAATGAGGAGCCAAAAAAACTGAGACCATAATCTTTTCCTGAACTCAACAAAGAGCTTTTGTTGCCTCAACCTAACAGACGGGATGCGAACCTCTGTCTCAGTCCTGAGCTTTGTATGTCCGACATCCACCCGGCCATCTCACTGCGACTCTGATGCAGAGCTTTGTTCAAGAAACAAACAAACGTTGCCTGTGAACATAATCCTGGCAGCGATTACGAGTCGACTCAAACTCAATATACAAAGTAGGATATAAAAGGCACAGCAGTTAATTACATTGGAATTCCATATTAATATGCCTCCACGGGGCAGCCGTTTGCAAGATAGAAGAAAAAAGAGCCATACAATACTATAAATGCAGTAATAATGCATCACCATTCGTCTTCCCAATGCTACAACCATTGCACAGCTAGTATATGTGATTTCACTTTTTTTCTGTTCACATGTTTACTTCCAGTACTCACCCCGCCATCCGAGCCAAGCCATGCAAAAAGAAACCCAACAACTCCCATCCGACCAGCTGTTGTGTTGTCATGGTGCTGCATGGGCTTTTCACCACAGCAACAGATGAATATCTACGGCTCTTTCACTTGTTAATGTTCTCTGTATTCTGCACATGACGCACACTCATTATTCAAGTTCTGCAACTCTTTGAATAGACCTTACTCATGCAGTACAACTGAATAGTTGTTGAGATTATTTTTGTGTGGGGTCTGGGCCAAAGAGGTGTACAGACCGATAGATCAACATTGTCATCCCTAGAGCTAGGCTGCTAACAGGGCTGTCATACAAAAAACGAAACAAACAACAACAACAACAAAAACACAGTAAATCTTTCTTGATTGTCCCTCGACTCGACAAAACAGTCCATCACACACAGTACCTTGAATGTCTATGCTGAGTTTCACCAAACTTAAGATGCATGATGCATTGCAGGTTCTGAAGCAATGAGATTCATCAGCTACATCCATTAAAATTTCACTGGTTGGTGTGAGACGAGTGCCGTAATGATTACATGCAAGAGAATCTCACCTCTGCATTCTCACGTTTCCAGAATCACACAATAAGCCCCCCTGTTGATTTAACTTAATGCTCAATATCCCCTTACAACTGTTCACATTCTTCCCTCTCAGAATGCTCTACTCCTTTCTTATTCCTGACATTTGTGTCCAACTTTTCAGCTTGCTTCTCCTTTATTCCTAATTTTCCGTCTTGTCTCATACCCTTACACCTCAACTGCCGTCTCCACTCCGCTTATCTCTCTGTTGTGCTCTGATTTTCTCTCTCACAGCTCTGTTAGAGGTTATACTGGCCGGCAGAGACTGCTTGGTGGCCGGAGACTCGTGCTCAAGTGATGAGACTTGTAGTCCACGTCTGCGGACTTTGCGTCAGTGTGTGGCGGGCAATGGCAGCGTGAAGCTTGGCCCCGGTGCCAGGAGCCAGTGTGCCAATGCAGTGTCTGCCCTGCTGTCCAGCCCCTTACATGGCTGCCAGTGTAAACGGGGCATGAAGAAGGAGAAGAACTGCCTGAGCATATACTGGAGCCTTCATCAGTCCATCATACATGGTCAGTGGTTCCTGAATAACAGCTGTCTACACTGCAAAAAGACTCTCTAAAACAAAGCAGAACTGTATTTACACACAGCAGTGGAAGCACTACAGATGGAGGCTTGATGTGAAAAAAGAAAATGACAACAAGAGAAAATTACTGATGTTGCATGCACTTTAAATGTATTGTGATGCTTCGCTATTCAAGCCTATATTTCTACCCGTGTCTGTGATTCTTGTAGGACTCAACCTGGTGGAGAACTACCCCTATGAGACAGTGCAGAGGGACTACGACTACGTCCGCTTGGCTTCTATTACAGCTGGCAAGTTCACTGACCTTCATTAACTTTCACCTTATTTTATACCATTTTACCCTTTGAAGATGTTTTGTTCTAGCACAAATACATGACTCCACTGAATATTTCCTGGAAGCACGCCCAAGGCAACTAGAGGTCCCTTCTTGTCTTAGACACCGTTGTACAAGTTATTACTATTCATCTGAACACAACTCCAGCATTCAAAATTACATCTCTGACTCCAACTTGTTTGATGGCAACCTAATTTATTTGCCAGACTCAGCTGAAATAACATAATCCACGACTGTCAATGAATACTAATCCAGGCATTGTTTCTTATAGCCTCAGGCTCATATAACAATGCAGTCTCATAGAATTGATTAAAAAATCCAAACTCTGAGAAGCAGATTACACGTTGTGGATCTAAAAATTACAAACCTAGTATTAAATAACAACAGCGTGAACTAAATATGCATTTTTGACAGCGTGAAAGGTGTATGAAAACTTATGTTTAATCTGATTCTAAAATCCTCTGTGAATCAACGTCTCTTGCTCTCTGTCTCCTGAATTGACGTGGTGTCAGAAGCTCAGTAAATAACATGCTTGTCAGTAATGTTAGGGGACAATTGTACCATTAGGGCACAAACAAGACTCAACAGCGACATCAAATGCAAAACACAATAGCTCAAATAATCAACGAGTGGTGACACCAGCTGCGGCACACATTTTAGCCTGACGGCCATTGTTAGGAGGCTTTCAGACTGCTATCACACTGAAACTGCTTTAAATTACGATCATTTTTTAAAAAGGTTTGATAAATGCGACTGTGAACCTTCTCTATTTCACATAATATATGTGATTGGCTGCTAACCTTGAAATAACAGATGGAGGTATAGTTATAGTAACAAAGTAGTGGGGCACATTTTACAGATAGGAGGGTGACAGAGAGGGTTTTTTAACAGATAGCGGACAGACATCAACCTGCTGAATACCAAAGTGCAGTCTTTTGACAAATTGCAGCAGCACAGTAGGTTGAAATTCTAAGTCTGGTATTGCAATATGCCAGCTATCATGATCATTTTAATCACTAGGATGGAAAGGCATGGACTTGGCTCTTGTGCTAACATTAAAATAATGCAAAGGAGCCCACTGGGTTATACTTACTGTCCTGAGAAATTGTTCCTTTTCTTAGAGAAGATGAGAAAGGACACCAGAGTCCTTTTCTAACACATTTAGTTATTCTGGTCCTCAGGAAATGAGCCTCCATTGCTTATTTACAGACACTTCCACCTTGAAGCTGAACTTTAATTCAAAACTACCAGTCTCAACTTCTGAACCTCCAACGAGGCAAGATTAGATCTCAGCATGCTGAATAAATAAGCACCACAGGTCACATACACTCTATTTGTATAAACACAAAACCCTTTTGCTCGATTGCTATTATTTTTTCACTGATATCTACGCTCGTCTTTGACCTTACTTCTATCCACAGACTCTGATGTTGGCATGACAACTGTGAATCGCTGCCTGGATGCAGCCAAGGCTTGCAATGTGGACGACTTGTGCCAGAAGCTCCGCACAGAATATGTCTCAGCTTGCATCAAACCCACTGCCAAGTCGGGCCTGTGCAACCGGCCTAAATGCAATAAGGCTCTGCGCAGGTTCTTCGACCGCGTCCCCGCCGACTACACGCACGAGCTGCTCTTCTGCCCCTGTACGGACACCGCTTGTGCAGAGCGTCGAAGGCAGACTATTGTACCCAGCTGCTCGTATGAAAGCGTGGAAAAACCCAACTGCATTACACAGATGAGGATCTGCAATGCCGACTACGTGTGCAGGTGAGAACGGAGAAGTGGAAGCTTTTAATTGGCTCCCATTCATTTCAATGTCAGTCTGTCTCTCATGTCTGTAACAGATATTAAAGTTATTTCTCACGTAGCCACGGTCTCATATGGATACAATAACATACGGCTATAATATGAGCATAACTCCCAGTTTGGCTTTACTTAATGATCCACCTCCTTTCTCATAGTATACCAAATCGGCAAAGCCAATGTTTCATCATTCCCACTTTATTCAAGTATTCCTCGGATACAGATTTTAGATATCCTCGCCATACATATATGGGCCGGTGCTGTTCAATATTACGGCTCTTTGAAATCAAATAAACAGCCATTCAATCAACAAAATGGCCCGCTGTTTTACCCTAAAGCTTTCTACCACCATCGGTTAGAACACCCTAGAGAGCCTGTTGGAATAACACATTAAATATTTAGCACAGATAAAGAGCCAGATGGATCAGAGTTATCGCTCATTGCTATCTCTGGTCATGGCCATTATTTTTCACAGCCCCATTACACTCAGAGGGCTTTACTAATGATCCCAGGTCTGGGGGATGAAATATATTACTCTTTCTATCACTTTCACATTACAGTCCAATGCTTTCAGTCTTCACCACGGCCAACAATATTTCTTTATGTCAGGGGGGCAAACTCTTAATTAAATGACCAAGTTATAGTCGACACAATGTATAAAAAAAGAAGCAGCAAACTTTTTTGCTCAAAACAACACAGGGGTCTATCATGTTCTTGCTAACCATTGCCCGTTATTTCTGAAGGTCTCGCCTGGCACAGTTTCAGTACGATTGCGATCCCTCCGAAACGTCTGCCAACGGCTGCAAGCAGGGGAACTATGGAGCCTGCCTCCTCGCCTACACAGGGCTCATAGGTGGGTGCACACCTGAGAGGTAATGCAAACAAAGGACGGGGAAAGATGAAATGCAATGAGCAGGCAGAGAGGGGAAACAGTATGTGAAAGAAGATTATGTGCCATATGTTGTGTGAGAGAAGGAACGAGCAAACTGTGCAGCGACAAGGAGGCAGGAATGAGTGAAGGCTGGCTGGAGGGTGAATTAATAAATTCAGAACAGGTTAAGAATGAGTCAGAGAATGAAAAGAGACTTCCAATTCTGAACCAAAAGACAAAAGTTCAACATGGTTTAAGATACAAAAGCAGAAAAATCACTTATCAGAGGGGGAAAAAGAGGCTCTTTACACAATATTTAATTTGTTTTATAGCAGTCCGTAAAAGAAAAAGAACAGCCACTTCTTCTCCACGCGCTGCAGAGAAGACCTAATGCATTTCAAGAACCTCAAATGGTGCCCCTCAGCACAAACACACACTTGGCATTTTCATTCCTGTCTTGTATTTATTAAAGCAGTTGAAATCCTACCTCCACTATGGCACAGACGAAAAAAACCTCTCAGTGCCAGAGACTTCTGTGACCCAAAAAACAGACAATTGGAGTATTTCTTAGTAACGCTGTATTATATCATAAGCGTCAGTCAAACCAACAGAATATTATCAGCCCTGTGCATCAGGTCAGAGAATAGGAAATGCAGCGTCCATTAATGTTTCAGATAATAAAGGGCCATAGTGTAACATCTCAAAGGAGAATGAATATTTAATACTGATTGAGGCCTGTGTGCGGTCTCTCTGCAGGAAGTACAATAACTCCCAACTATGTCGACAACTCCACGTCCAGCGTGGCTCCGTGGTGCTCCTGCTCAGCCAGTGGGAGCCGGAGAGAAGAGTGTGATAACTTCCTGGGATACTTCACTGACAACATCTGTCTCCGTGAGTGTCACTCTGTCCACACAATGTACTGGAATGTACTGACTCAGGTTTGTGGGGTAGGGGTTGTGTTTGCATAGAGGTATGAGGGGGTAGAAAATCTGTGCTATTTTAGTGTCCTGTTTAAGCGGTGTCGTGCAGTTTAGGGGAAAGAGCTGATGTGTTCGGGGTATTTTTTTCTTTCCAGGCATCTTTGTGCTGGGTTTTTTCCAGGATACATTTAGGTCTGTTTCTGGTCATGACTCAGTCACTGAGTCTCTGTACAGAAAAACTAGGCCAACAGCAGTGAGATATTAAATGTTTCAAAATGTGCTGCAAAATCCAGTTTCTATTTAGCTCCAAGGACACAATCGACATCATCAGACTGCAATGATAAACAGTTTGCCTCAGTTCACAAATGTGCAAATGTATTATGACATTTTTGTCATATTGTAACTGCTTCATGACAATTAAATTTTCCATTTTCAGCTTTCTACTACAAGTTACACGTATGTTTTAAACCCTTAAAGCAATAGTTTGATATATTGTGATATACATTAATTTGCTTTCTTGCTGAGAAGTAGATGAGACGATCGATATGACTCTCATGTCCAATAAATGTGAGGCTACAGTCAGCATATGCTTATTTTAGCTTAGCATAAGGACTGGAAACAGCGGGAAACAGCCAGCATGGCTCTGCAGGTGACAAAATTCTCCCACTACCTCTTAAGGTCTTAATTAACATGACATGTCTCATGTCTGCATGATATTGGAAAAAAAATGACTTTGTGACATTTTTTATCTGCTATATATACAGTAGAGCAATTATATTTGGAAAGAATTCTCGAACTTTTCTGCAGCAGGTTTTAACTCCGAATCAGAGTTGCATCTGACAATTTCAGAATTATAAAACAGAAATAAAGCAGCAGCGTTAAACTGTACAAAACAATAAAGCAAATAGCCAGCAGCAGTGAAATGTACGTCACCATTAACCAGCACAGCAAAAACAAACAGACCACAACTCAGTTCAGTTTTCAATAGGTGTATTAAATCAAGCAAACAAAGCAATATTGGTGTGGGTGTAAGTGTGTACATGAGAAGTCAATCCACTTGGTAAAGAGTCCATCTTTTCTCCACACTCCTAAAATAGTTCAGGCCTGTCACTCACTGGAAACTCGCTTATCCAAGAACTTTTAAATCGGAGTAAATTTTATCAGACTGCTCTTGTAGATTATGGAAATGTTTTTCTTCTGTATGAAGCAGCATGAGTTAGTTTGTCTTCCTGAACATCAAACGTCTCATAATGTGCACATCGCCATGTCGATGCTGTGCAGCCTTATCTGATATGTTTCATCTATCAAAAACCTAACTGTTAAAAGGATAAGATGTTGTTCCTCAAGACTTATGTGACTATTTTGTGGCTGGGAGCAGTAAAAAAAATAAATTCTCTAAGATTTAAAGCAGATATTTGCGTTTATATAAGCTGAGATGGAAAATTGACGCTTTCACTCGCACACAAACTGTGTTATTTATAGTGTTAAATACTCTTATAATACAAAAACTTCAGGCGCTTGTGTGGTTTGCTGTAGTTTTACTCATTTCACTCCACCACTGGTTCAGCCAGAATAATTTCATTATGAAGTGAAAGACAAAAACGGCGTACCCTAATCAGAATAATTCGCACTGATAACCTGCAACAGGGGACACTCAAACAGACCTGAGGCAAAGTAAATCAGTTCTATGATACCAGAGCGTGGCAGGACAGAGCTGTGGGGATTCAGCGAGGCAGATGTTTCCCAGCATGCTCAACCAGCAGCAGAGCCATGTATTTAAATCAGAGATCCTGTGCTTTCTGTAGAATTAGCAGTACGCTCGCTCATACTCGCTCTCTGTTTCTCTCGCTCCATTTTACTCGCTCACTTCATTTTCTCTAGTTATTAATCATCCCCTTCATGCTGTTTCCCTGGTAATTCTCCCTGAGTGTTCAGACAGTCACTTCTTAGTGAATTATAAGTAAGCTGGTCCTGTGATTGTTAGGTAATTGTACATTTATTAAATCTCCTCCAAACACCTGATGTGCTTTCTTTCACAACTGATGGGAAAAAGTTTGAGAGCTTGCTCATGAAAGCTGCTGATTATCTTTGGCTACTCTGACAAACATTCCTTCGTACCTCAGGTCTTTCATGACCTGCTCGTTATTGTTCGTTATGTACTGTAACACAGATTGAGCTACTAATTAAGAAGAAGAAGAAGAAGAAGAAGAAGAAGAAGAAGAAGAAGAAGAAGAAGAAGAAGAAACGTACTTTTATTTATCACACACTCTACATGCACAAATACATGCACATGCCAAGCTTCGTGAAATTATTTCTCCGCATTTGACCCATCCATCGTCCGGCCTTCCTCCGCGGCAGACCAGGAGCGGTGGGCTGCCAGCCAACAGCGGCGCCCGGGGACCCAGTTCTTTTTCGCCACCACTGGTCAAGTGGTGATCTTCTTGCATGTTTTTAGTGGGGGTACATTTTTATGGAGGATACCTCAGGTGAACACAAGGAGAAAATGCAAACTCCACATAGAAAGGCCGCTTTCCTCGAGCAGCAGGCACCGAAGGCATGGTGGAGGACACGCCCCCCGGCGCCCCAGACGGGAATCGAACCCGGGACCTTCTAGCTGTGAGGCGACAGTGTTGCCACCGAGGTGACAGTGTTGCCACTGTGCCACCATGATGCTGTATGCACTAATGAAATTGAACCCCAAAGAAAGCACATATATACATTTAAAAAGCAAAACAATGGTGGGCGGTGGTGTAATAAGTGTGTAATCAGTGTAACACCAGTGAAACCGACAACCACAGCAAGCCTAGTCAGGTAGAATGGAGTAGAGTATGCATGGTGTTGTGTTCGGTAAAAATCGGTAGTACATACAACCTGGATTCCAAAAAAGTTGGGACGCTGTTAGCTGTCAGTACACGGCATGATTTCTTCAAATATTATGGACAACATGGAGGCAAAGTGCGTAAAGAGACGGCTCTTTAAGTGGAGGATGCAGATTCAAGCCTCCAGATCAGCAACACACTGACTGCTAACTACAACCTCGATTCCAAAAAGGTTGGGACGCTGTGAAAAACATGAATAAAACAGAACATGGCAACTTCTTAATCCATCCTGGAAAGGCTCAGTCGTTCACGAGCGAGGATGGAGAGAGGTTCACCACTTTGTGAACACATGATTGGATAATGGATGTTACTGCATGAGCTCAGGAACACTGTGAAACTGTTGTCAGTAAACACAGTCTGTTCCGTTTTAATTTATGTTTTACACATCACATAAATAATGGAAACAATGACATGGATTAAAGGGGAGCACATAATACAATTTCATAACAGGGTGAGACATGGGTGTCTTGTAATTATTGAGTCTTCTGTTCCTCTACCGTGTTTCCTAAAGCCAATTCTCATCCGAACACTCTCCTTCCATTTCACTCATGGCCTCTGCTCTGCAGTTTGAATAATTAATGGTCCTTGTTACTAACCTCAGCGAGTACATATATATCTATCACTGAACCTGTACACACAATGAGTATCTTTGCTGCGTGTGTGCGGCGAGGTGAATCTTTGGCCAGTCTTTCCTCGGGCCCCCTGCCTAGAAAAGATACAGAGAGAGGTCTCAGAGTTGTTTGGCCAGTGCAAATGGTCTATGAGTTAATGAGGTCGATGTGGAGAGGCAGGTGCAGTTTGGATACTTGAAGAGAATACTGAGTATTTTCTGTTTTCTTTTTTCTCTCTCTCTCTCGCCTCTGCTGACCAAATCCCAACTAGCTCTGGTCCAGCAAAAGCTCTCATGCAAAATTTACCATTCAGAACTGGAGGCATCTGCCACGATTAAATAAGACATGAGTGAAACTTGATGAAAAAACATTAAGACGATGTCACTAAAGTCTGACAATTGTGTTCTAGAGAACGCTCTCATGACGTTTGGGAGTGAATCAGACCAGCAGCCGACTGTCAGCCAGTCCAGTACACCCAGCCCTGCCCCCAGCAGCAGAGAAAACAGGAGCACCGCCTCTCCACAACAAACCACAGAAACTATGAGGAACATTCTGGAAACCATAATACCAACACAGGTGCGCAGTTTACTTGTCATGCGGTGTTCAGCAGCAGTAAGCTATCTCTGACAGCAGGAGCAAACAATGGCCAGAAATGCCACAAAGATAAGGACATGTTTAAATATTAAAGCTACAATGTGTGGAATTTTCATGTGACGATTATCGTATTTTTAAAGTGTTTTGATGGCGCACACACTGGAGCAGTCTATGTTTTGTCTCGGTATTTTCCAGCGTTTCATTCCTAGAGTGCCTGAATGAATCCATGAGGGGAGCTGTTGTCTGTCATGCTGTCTTTTCAAATTCTGCACATAGTAGCTTTAATTATTCTCCTTTTTCTTCTGTGTCACTCCAAGTTAAGAGGTAAATCATGTCAAGCTGATTGCGATTGAGGCTGACAATGAAAATCTGAATGCAGGACCTCAGTAATAGAAGTAATGCTGGGATCAGACTCCACGATACCAGCCATCAAAATGGGATACCTCACGCCGTCCTTACAAAAAGATTAGCACGTGCAAATCTTTCGCCCTCTCTTGCCTACTTTAACTTCCAAGACGTGGGCCCACTGGATCACATACTGCTTTCCATGCACAGCTGTAACATGGCAAACCAAATGAGGAGAGAAGTTTTATTCCCTTTCAGATTCACTTTCAGGTTAGGAGCATTATTCCAAATTAATTATACCTGTGGGTGAACATTACCCTATGACCACATAAGTACAGTGCGCTGCACAGCCACACATTTACCCTCATTATATTGACTGAGAAGGGAAAAGCCAGAGCCAACCTCCATTGCCAAGTCTCAATGAATGATTCTTCGGTTCACTTTCATAAAAACGTAATCATATACGAACATATCGCAGTGACTCTCCGGGGTCCAATGTGCGGTTAATCATTTCTCACCCAAGACATGGCAAGTAGGTATTTCTGATTCTTTGATCGTCTAAACTCACACGTCTCACGATGCATAAATATTACGACATCTGGGGGACTTGTGACTGTTCACTGCATTTCAGAGATTCATTCAAGGAGCCCACATTTTTTTAACCCTGAACTTAATTTCTAAAATGAACTGAGATTGATGATCACTCGCCTGCTTTTACATGATGAGTATTTATGATCACCTGAAACTCAAACAGCTGGCTGTGTACGCTCTATGGTATTAGCAGATCATCAGCATTGGGCTATCCAAAAAAGACTAGCCATACACTGATCTCTGTGTCTCCTCCTAGGCCCTGGGAAATGAACTGCTAGTGGGCCAGTCCACCCTGCCATCCAACAGCCCCCCAATCTCTGCTTCACCTCCCAGCCTAATGCTTCAAGCTGCCTTCGGCCTTCTGTTGCTGCTCCTTCATCTGCTGAACAATGGACACTAAAGACTGCAGGGGTGCGTGCTGAGGACCCTCCTATCACCAAGCAGATGGGAGGACCAGTGCAGTTCAGAGGAAAATGGACCGTGTGGCATTACTCCTCCTTCTAAATATGTACAGTGATTCTGTTTTTCTATTTTTGTGTCCACGTGGTCCACTTCCACCTGCCAGTGTTCTCTCTCAGAGTGCGGGAGACTTGGGCAGGACGAAGCCAGTCTGTACATTTGTACATTGTCGTTGCGATCAAATCAAGCCAAAATGAAGTCAAAGTACCGCTTTTGTGGACTAACCCAGCTCACAGCTATCCAACTGTATCCATTTTCAAGTTATTATGAAAACATAATGCAGATATGTATGATACAAAGACATAAAGTATGTCAGTACCTGTGAAGATTTCTATTATCAACAAAAGCTCTTATTTGAAAGGGAAAATGGTTGTTGAGTAAACCAGTGAACTTTGTGTCTGCTCTGTGCTCAGTGCACAAAATGATTGCAAAGCTGCTGGAGTATAAGGGGCTTTAATACTACTCTCCTCCACTGACTGAAAGAGGACCATTACTTCTGAATAATTCTGGAATAGCGGAGAGACAGCCAGACAACAGAGCTACATTTTGCTCAGACGTCCTGGACGAATGCCCTGATTCTCAGCATGATCTAGCAGAGCTGTGGAAAACCAGAGTATAAGATAAACCTTGACATAATAATGTCTCTTCATCAAGACAGTTGCCCTTTGTCAAACTGTCTCACCAGTTTATTTGGTATTGCAAAAGCTATAGTAGCTGTTTATAGAAAACACAAGCTCTTGGTCTTTACCAGCAAGGAAAATTATTGAAAATAATCAGAAAAGCAGTCACTCTTTACCTGTAGCTGCTGTAGTATGTGTTTGTGAGTAATACCGTTTTATTTCACATTGTGTCTGTGAACCTTGCTATACGGGGCTCTGAGCTGTACCAGAAAGGGAAGTGAGAGGTTTGACTTATCGACCGCCGCCAACACCAGTACCGAGCCTGTCTGAGATTAAACAGTAATGAACGGTTCAGTATTTTCTGTTCTGGGAACATGACGGTGAATTCTGAAGAGGATCAGAGGTGCTGCAAATAAAAGTTCTCAGCTCATCATGTTTACATATTAGCATCATTCAGCCATTTTTTAAAGGACAAATGCTTTGTTTGGTGCTGTCGAAGCGGACTCTCTCAGTTAAATCTACTGGGGAGACAGAAGCAACACAACTGAACACATGTTTACTCAAACTAATGCTCACACGACTTCCACGAGCACTCTGGAGAGCATTATTTGAAGTGAGAATATGAGAGGATTTACAGCATAATCCGGCCATTTGTGTCTAAAATCTGATCTGTCTCACTAAAAGCTCACCAGCTGCTTCACTTCAGCTACTGTACACACATCTTGCTTTTATGGACCTCAAATAATGACCTTTAAGCCAACAGAAACACATTCTCAGCCTTACGGCCTTTCAGCACACCATCTCACAAGTACTGTACGTGTTAAATGTTTAATCTATCGATCATTTGACAACTTTAACGATTTCTAGCACTGCAGCACATACATGTGCAGGCATGGAGCAGCAGCTAGCTGCCAAAGACTAAACAGTGGCATACAGGAATCAGTGGTCAGGAGTGGCATGCTGACACACATCACATAACAGAATGGGCCAAATGAAGTTAGCATTTCTAAAGTAAAGAAACTGGGAAGAGTTTGTCCAGAATCAGAGAGTCCAGTATCAATTTTCAAGGTTAAGAGATGAAAAGAGCAGTTATACTCTTCTTTTGGGCTGACTTTCTGCTGACAATCACCCATAACACTTGGGGTTTCACTGTTTAAATTTTGCCTTCAGTTTGCAGGAAACAAACAATTAACAATATTCAAGTCACAACAGTGTGCACAATTAACCCCTGGTTGTGACACAGAATGATGTAATTATCTTCTCGTAAGCGTTGTCAATGTGAGGCAGATACAATGCTGCCAAGGATCAGAAGTGTGTGGAAAAAAAAAAAAAACTGCAAGTGAACCAATGAAAAATTAACAAGAGCAATTTAAATTAAAAAGAATTAGGTGCATGACAGAGTTACTGCTTTTTTTACATGAGATATTTGCTGTTCTTTTCTTGTAAATGTAAATATTTGGAAATACTGCCATCTAAACACTAAATATGTTATTAGATATTAATAATTATCGAGTATTAATTTTAAGACTACACTTTATTTTTGGAAGTGGAAAAAGCATACATGGTCTCAACTTGTTACCGAATGTAAGAAAATATAAAAAATTAAATTAGGAAAAACTCATGATGGACTAATTTTTTAAGCCTGTTAGCATTCTAAATATTATAAAACATTTCACAACAAAAAGGTTTGCTTGACCTCATTATGAAGTTGGTGTCGAGGTCAATCCAATGAGGATTCATTATTTCTGACCGCTATAAGACGGCTTGCTTTCTTTTACTTCAGCAGAGACAGGATGACATGAACAGGAGTGTACAGCCATGCTAGCATATCTGAGGCGGGATTATACTGTATAGTATATGGAATCAAAGGTGCATGCTAACATGCTCACAATGACAGTGCAAACATGCCAATGTTTAGCAAGTATGATGTTTAGCGAGAGTCCTATGATTGCCGCGATGCAGAAAACAGAAAAAAATGGATCAGCTGTAAAACATATTGCGAATATCGTGCTGCTGCTGTCTCACACACTCTTGTACTCACTGACATAATGCTTTACCTTGCCCCTTACCCTCACAATCACAACTAAATGCCTAACCCCAACCCACCTAACCTAAATCTAATTCTAACCTAACCTTTAAAACCAAATCTGAACCCTCAAACAGCCCTTTGAAGTTGTGAGGAAAGGCCAAAATGTCTTCACTCTGTTGGTCAAAAACAGTTCAATATGTAGCAAGTACGCATACACACACACACGGATGCACGCACACACACACAACACGTCTGTGAAGATTCTCATTCATCCAGGTCATGGTCCCTCTAAGTGCTTCCAAAGGCAACTGGACTTGCTAAGTGTGCTGTGTAGTGTATGCAGTGCAGCGAGGAATACACAGACTTGTACACTGAGGAAACAAAGCAACCGCTTCACACACGCATGGCACAACACAGGAGAGCCAACAGCTGAGGTCAAGGGTCAGCTGTCCACCTACATCTCAAGGACAAGGGACATTCCTTTGAGGACAATAATGTACATATTTTGGCCATGGAAGACCGATGGTTTGAAAGAGGAGTGAAAGAAGCCGTCCATGTCAAACTGGAAAGACCATCACTGAACAGAGGAGGTGATCTAAGACACCGCTTATCAGCCACCTACAATGCAGTCCTGAGATCTCACCACAGGCAGCTTAATAGCAATTCACACAAGGACTCATGGGACCCTATTGAGTCACATGATGAACAGGTGGGTCAACAACCTATTGTGCCGGCTACACCTTGACTCATGTGACCCTAACGACTCGCATGATGCTGGGCGGAGCTATGATCCTGCAAGAGGACAAATGCCCTGGACTCCCCACCAGGCAGATAGAACTGAAGAAGCCTTTTGGATGAGAGGGAAATGTCTTCTAGAACCACAAGCAAGTCCAGTTGCTTTGGAGGTTTTAGGTTCTCATCACTTTTGGGGACATGACATAGACTTACTTTCATTTCCTGGAGACTTACCCTAACCATAACCCAAGTCTTCAATCTAAAATTTAATGATTTACATGATGGGGACCTACATTTTGTTCACACAATTAAGGTGAGTCCCCAAAATGCGACTGTGTAAACAGATTTATGTGCCCACAATGTGAGTAATACATAGGCACACACACACATAGACATGTCGATGTGGTCCTCTGAGAGAGAGCGGTAGCATGCTAGCAGCAGCTCATCAATTCAGCAAACTCTCAGAAGTTCAACCACATCAGCAGATGCAAGACGTGAGTTTTGTGGCTGCATGAGACAGATATTCTGTTGGAAAAACGGAAAAAGCTTTGTCCGTTTCAGGTAAAGCAATGTAAACATGGAGGAGCGTTGCCTGAACATGAGAGTGGCCTCCGTCAGGGTGACTTTCCCGCTGTGTTTGAGCTGCATATGAAGGCTGTCCTGCAGAGGATCCGTCTGATAAACAATGTTGTGTAACACTGATTTACATTGATTTTCATGTGCCACTTTGAGGTGACAAAATGTGCTTTAATCATAAAACACAGAAATCAGAAAAATTTAATTAGGAAAAATTAAAATCAATTTCATGGGGCCATATAGCATGTTCACCATCTTTGTTCCCTTCAATAGCTGTGGAGTTATTTCAGTCTGGACCAAACTGGTGGACAGACCAACACTGCCTCCCATAGAGACACACTGCTAAAATATATGAAAAGCGGCTAAATCAACTTTGCAAACACTGCAACAAAGGTTAAACACACTAGTTGTGATAGCTTTTATCAAAGTGTATAAACCTGACATATGCCTGCTGGTTATTTTCAGTGTTTGACCAACGTTCCTCTTCAGTGATGTACAGCAGTTTGTCTGTTTTCGGCATACGCTGTCATGATTTTCAAGTGTTCTCGCTGACGCAGTTATTAAACTGATATACCTGCAGTTTGAGCTCACATTTCCCTATCTTGTCTCATGTTCTGAAAGCTCCAGTGTGCTAATTGACGCAAATTTTTATAACAAATAAATATTGGTAATATTGACGACATTGAACACAAGAAACAAAGAGCTGCAACTACTGATTATCTTCATTATTTGTTTATTTGTTTTGAATAATCAATTAATCATTTAGTGTACAAAAAGTACACAGAATCATAGAAAAGGTCTTTAGTTAGCTCGCGTTGTCTCTAAACAGGAGGCCATTTAATTTATTATCATTTCATTTGATTTAGCATGTAGCAAATCCTCACAATTAAGAGGCTGGAGCCAGCAAATGTTTGCTTTTTTCCCACTTGGCTAAAGAATTGAAACAGTTGTCAATCATCAGAATGGCTTAATTTTCTATCAAGTGAATAATAAACTAATTGCTTCAGCTGTACTGCCACCTTTGTAGCAGTCTTTGTACCTGAATGAGTCATTTACATCACCGTGTCAGTAACCCTAACCCTAACCCTCTCCTGGTGATGGTCACATTTTGTCTATATCTTTAATTTTTATCTTACTGTACGGCCTCATTTTAAATATCGCAACATAAATTATTTGAGTATACAACACTTTTTAGTAAAGGCAGAGACAGAAACTCTGGAGTTATCGAGCTCTGCTCAGGGAGCAGAATCAGTCAGGTGGATCAGAGATATGACCCCAGAAGAGAGTCCTTACTCAGCATGGGAAAAGGTGGGGAATGGGCCTGCAAAGCTCTCTATCACAAGTAAGCCAAGAATACAACACTTTGTTTGAACTGTGGTGATATCGCTCCACGGGCACTGACACTGACATCAGCCGGAGCAGCAACTTCCAAAATACAACTCCACAGGGAGGAACTCTGCTCATAACACTTCATGTGTAGATGAGAAACAGAGTGCTGTGGTGAATCTGAATGCTCAGAATATGATCTGCTCAGCTGATTTATACCAGACTCATCACTCCATGAGTGATGCATTTTCATTTTCAGTGCGCAGCGTTGTGGAAAAAACAAACACAGTTTTAGAATCATCTCTTATCTCTGATGACCCATGATACAATTTGTCAAACTGGAGGTTCACTCCTCTAAAATCTTGTCACTCCAATTACAAGCACAGTGTGCATGAAGATTAAAATAAATCCCCTGAAGTAAACTTCATGGAGTTCGTGAAATACGCAAACAAGAAGGAATCTGATGTAAACATTCATGTTTGATGAAAGTCAAATTCAAATCTCAGTTCATGACATAACACCACGTCCAGTTTTCCAGTATTTGTCACATTCGTCTTTGCCAACAACGCCGCTCTACGTACCCAGCACAGCTTTTTGGTGGTTGATTACGCTCTGAATCACAAAACAGGACCTCTTGTCAAGTGGCCTATTTGTGTTTCATAAATTTAAATATGTTTATGTAAATAAAATACAAACAGTAAGCAGAGAAAAAAGACCTTGTGGATGACTGAAGGAGTTGGCATAAATGAAAAGCAGTTTATATTTTAAATGGATGTGAATGTTAATTAAACCTGACACAAATACAAAGTTCAGGATTGTATCCTGGGTTCCCAGTGTGGTTGGTTTTAGGCTACAAATCTGTGGTTTCAGTTGGATGTTAATGAAGTAAACACATCCCGTCTCGGCAACAACCTGATCTTTCACTAACTTCAAACGAGCGCTTTTCATTGCCTATACGCAACCATAAAAAATGCTAATCATTCACGCCTCAGTTGCTGAAAGTGCATATTGTGGAAAAGATAAAATGTGCTGTTAATGAATGTTTGATAGATTCAATACCAACATTTTTTCACTTGCCAGACACATTCAATACCAATATTTTCTGCTCATGTACATTTAAAGAAGGCAATCTGAGCCGTGTTACATTTCTGTCAAAACAAATTTTCTGTTGCAAATTACAGCACACAAACGCAATTTTTAGGACATAAGGTTGCTGCATTAAGTGTGTGTATCACCTATAAACTAGTGTGTAGCCATAGCTCGAGCGGTTCTTTAAGTCATGACTAAACTATTTAGTCATGACTAAACTACTGCAGGCAAGTGTTTTTACAGAAGGCAGTTTATGTGTCAGGTTGTTGTGGAATCAAAACAGTTTTGAGGAATAAAAAGCCCATAACATCAGAAACAACAGATCTCATAGCTTATAGCTGAGAGGAAACTTCCCTTTGAAGTAAAAATAATAGCAGCCTTTGAAGATGCTGTAAATGGAATGCACATTCTTGACATTTATTGGTGAGATGATGTAGTCTTTCCCAGCAAAACCACCATAACCATAAAACTAAGAATGCTACGGGTGATGACAGAGTTGATAATAACACCTCAAGAAATACATTCAGAAAAGAGCTGAATGAATAAACGGGGTAACAGAGCTGAAACATTTTACAGGCGGCGTTTGCATCTAGTCACAAATAATCTGAAAAAGCAGAAGTTCCAAACATGAATAAAACCCAGAAGAAGAAGACACATATGTATTCATATTCGTTGTTATATAAGACAGCAATTTCATACATTTCTGTAACTAAAGTACGTCCTCTACATACACTTACTGATCACTTTTTCAGAAGCGCGCATGTTTCTTCAGCTGACACATCCACCATACTGTCCATGACTAAAGAATCATGTTTCAATCCACCGGGTGGACATTTGTAAACACCACTTCTCTCTAGATATTTCATGGTATGGTGTTATTGCAGACTGACACAGTGAGGAGTAGGATTTCAAACATTTATGACGACCTGTGCTGGCTTCACGCTTCTGTTTCAGGTCAAACAGCTAATGTAGTTTTGAAGCAAACACTGCTCACTGCTTAATTGGAATATCAGCACTAGATGGAGGAGCTGGTTTATGAATTGAGAATGCAAAATATCCTCACGCACACACATGCACACAAAAGAAGAAATATGATGTCATCAGCGCTTCTTTCTTTGCTTCACTCCCTGCTAATATGACTTTTATTTTTCTATAACTTTCCTGCGTTACGGACTGTCTCTGGGATTCATTCACCCCCATCGCCCTTGCCCCTCCAATCACCACAGTTCCTCCCCAATGGTGGAGCTCAACACCGATCAATAGCAACAATCAAATGTTGCTCTAGGGTGTTGAAACCACTTGCCATTTATCACTGGATCATTAAACCTGCAACACATCCACAAACTTTCCACGCTCGTATTTCCCAATTCCATGCACTCCCTTTGTGTTTTTCCTGTCTAGTGTTTCCACGAAAGAAATGAAGTTGATTCCTCCCACTAATTGTTGTAAACACTGCAATAAAGTACAGCCAAGGTTTGTGACATAGTGTCAACTTCATTTTCCTCTCAAACAGAATGACTTGTTAGCGGCTGCGACATGATCTCACTTCCGATGATAAGCGTGATTAAAACTCACTGCAATCGCAAACAACACCTATTAAACGTTCACTCGAAGAATACTGTATGAGCCGCAAATCAAAAACGAACGAGCGAAACGAGCAATGATAATAATTAAATGGCGGAGTGACGGCAGGGTTTGAACTGATCACTCCAAGTGTTCTGCTGAAGAAAAACTAATTAAAGCTGTTACAAGATCTCTCATTAGAATGTCAATTTTAATAGTTTTTATGACATTTTCTACACAAATGAAAACACGACATGACTGAATATGTTTTCAGACATATCTACTTCAGCATAAATAACGGTGCTAATGACTGCTTGTTTAGGACATGGCAAACAGGATGAAATTAATACGAATGACAATGTTTACTATAATAAGAAACATGCAGAAGGTTATAACAACCCTTGTGTAATGACTCAAAATTCCATCTGCCTATTATGCCTCTGTCTTGGAGCCTGTAATCCCCAGAGAGCGGCTTGTTTACTCAGTATGGTTTTAATCAGTGTAACTCAGTACTAATAATCTGTCTGAAGGGCATCGCTGTGTTTCCCCTGCAAGTGTCACATCCCGCTGCTGTCCGGTCCTCACAAGCAGGCGAATACATAATAACAAAATTGGCTTTCTTGGTCTAAACAAAGGAGGTGGAAGCAGTGCTTTGTATGTTCTGTGTAGAGTAGACCTCTCTTGGGATAATACATAATTCTGACTGGAGATTTTCTTTGATATTATCATAAAGGCTCCTCTCTTTCTTCCCCTTGCTCCTTAAATGGATCTCTCCATTTGTACATGTGCTACACGTGCTATGTTTGTAGAACAGAACTATGGGCCTTTCAATCTTTGACAAGTGGCTCCGTGAGTTGAAAACAGTCTTGCATATTTTGTTGCAGATATACTCCTCCAGATGTACGAGTATGTTCACGTTTGTCGGCTCACATCTGTGTTTGTACGCAAGTCTGTGTGTTCATGCGTATGTGTGTGAAGCATGTAGGCGTATGTCTGCAGACATCTGTTTTTGTGTCTGTAATCTGTGTGTGTCCATGCATATCTGTGTCTGTGTGTGTTTTGCATGAACGCACAGGCACAAATTTGTCTTGTAAAGGTGATTTTGAGCTTCTCATCCTACGGTTTCTTTTATCACAGGAAGAAGACTGTGTACCTACGATAATGCACGTGTGCATGAGTTTTGAGTTTACAGGTACATTGTTATCTGAGGATATTAAGTCTCACTGTGCATGAATTCGTGTTACAGTTGCCAGCAGCTGCACTGTGGAAGATCCCTTAATGTCCCTGAGCAGGACATCGTCATGGGGGGAGCAGCTGGACAGTAATGACTGCCCAATATTAACCAATCCTTCACTGGCCTTTACCCCTATGGGCCTCAACTGGGGCCTCATGGGAGCTCACTACATTTCTTGATACTTGACTTCTCTCTGTGGAGGCCATTTTCTGAGCAAATGTCCCTCCTAAAGAGGCACTTCACAATTACTGCCATGGGATTTCATGTTGAATTGTATAGTGTGCCATGATTCTGAATCATAGGATTCAGAGCTAATTCTCTGCCTCAAAATAGAGAAATGTGCAATTTTCTAGTCCAGTATCCCTAGGAATTACAATCATATTGAACAGTTCTCAGCCTGACTCAACTTTATGGTAATTTTAGAGGCTGCAGTTTATAGTGCGGCTGAATCGCATTGCATTGCACTGATGGGTGTTTCTATTATTTTGCCATTGTCTATTATTTTTACGTATTCACGGAAACACATCTTGGATAAGATTAAGATTTTTACTTTATTAATCACAGCACACATGTTACAGGAGGGAGACTGCACACACGACATGCTTAGTGAAATTATTTGTCAGCATTTGCCCATCCTGGAAAGTCCTTCCTCCGCGGCAGACCAGGAGCGGTGGGCTGCCAGCCGACAGCGGCGCCCGGGGACCCAGTTCCTTTCGTCACCATTGGTCAGGTGGTGATCTTCTTGCATGTTTTTTTTAATGGAGGATACCCCAGGTAGGGGAGAACATGCAAACTCCACACAGACGGACCTTCTAGCTGTGAGGTGACAGTGTTACCACTGCGCCACCCGATTATAATGCAATATAGTTCAACAGCACGACAAACTGCAGCCTCCAAAATCATCATAAAGTTGAATCAACAATCTCTAAAATGGTTAAAACAAAAACTGAACATTAGACCCTTCATGAAGGGAGGATTTAATGGTGGACTGTGTTAACTTTAGCTAGGTGTACCTAATAAACTGGCAACTGAATGTACATCCAGTGCCAATGCACAAAGAAGTTTGCCCATTATGGGAAGTAAGGGTGCAGAGTTTGGGGTGATGGACGAACACCAATAAATTTTCTATTTTTTAACCATTGCCACCATCTTTTTCATTATCTGCCAAACCTTCGACCTTTGTTTATTTAGTTTTTCCCCACTTGGAGGCAGCACAACAGGCTGTAAACAAAATGCTGACATATTGAATGTTAAAGAAGATTGTCACTGTACATAATTCAGGGTTTTGCAGAACTACTTGACAACAAGGTTAACACTGTGATATCATTGAAATGCTCAGAAATTAAGTATCCAGTGTCACTTTCTGCCTCCAATGATGTGAAGATTTGAGAATTTATAGTTCTTGATGATAACCTGAAACTAACATGGGAAGTATGGCAAGTTGTGCTTAATATTTTGATGGAACATATAAGATGTAGGCATACAGCTGAATTGTAGACAAGCACCTCAAAATATCAGAAGGTAGCTGGATTCACACTGACCGACCAGCACAGTCCTCTTCAGTTATTCTGCCACACACTGAACAAGAACACAGCACAGCTAAAAAGTAGCACCCTCCTGAAGTAAAATCTAGACCCCTGATAGTGTAATACTACAGTACAGGGATGAACAGATAAGCCAGCTGGCAGCTCTGCACTTCTCACCCCTTTTGACATTTCAAAAATGTCATCCCCAATCATCCCTTGGCTTAAATCATGTCCCACCACCATGAAGTCACTGCCGCCCTATAATCTCTACAGGACAGCTGTTTTACATAAGAGAATTATTGCGCACAAACTGAATCCCAAATATGTGTGTAAATGTAGTATACGGCCACTTCAGTCTGCATTTTAACAACCATGCCAAGAAATATGAGACTTGCATTTTAAAGTAAAAGTCATTTCAAAGCTTATTGTTAACAAAGTGAAGTGAATTAACTCTCGGTAAGCATAAGTAAATGATGATAAGTAAACACATCAAAACCTCGATTTCAATGAGAAATAAAACCTTTTGTCCCTTTTATCTGCTGTCCTCAGGTACATCTCCCTTTGTGATTGAAGTAGACGTAATAAGATTTAAACAAACATGGATCGCAGTACGAGTGGCCACCCTTTGCTTCAAAATACATGTACTCACAGAGGAAGTATAGAGATGGTCCTATAAACAGAAAGCTCAAGTTGAAGTGCAGTAATTAAATGAAACTCTTCACCCATGCTTATTTCTGTTCCCATGGGATGTAAGTGACGGGTACCATGTTTTCTGTTTGAAAGAAAGCAGTGGCAACAGAAGCGTGGCTTCTGGTGTAATTAACTGGATGACCCGGTGGTAAGAAAAACCAAGGACACAGTGGCAAAATGACTCTTGATGAGTGCTTTGGGTCTAGAGCCCTGCTTTACAAATATAATGAATTATTAAAGCATAGATTCCCAGGCTTTGGAGTGTGATTGATTACTCAGCATACTGTCGGACATTACAGAGCTTAAGTTGCTGAAACACCTCATTACACACCATACTGCCATGTGATATATTACACACACTCTGTATGAGTCCACAGGTGCATGCAAGCACCCAAAATTTGTCCAGAAAAAACAATGACCTTGAACTGGTTGGCTGACAGTAATCTTTCAGAGCATTTCTGCCTGTATTTCTGCTCTACTGCCAAATGAGACATTCTGAAGGCAACAGGCTGGTGGGTTGAGTGTATGGGGATGTCAGTTCACATCCACCTCTGATACCAGCCATGCCCTCACTCAGTCACTATCATTGTAGTAAAGCTGTTCAGACTAGACCAAACAGCTATTTGCCCTGAAGAGAAGTCCCTGCATGGGCAAAGATATGGGCCAAAGGTTGGCGTGTTCTCTTCCTGTCTCTCCCTTTCCTGCAGACATCCACCAACTGCTGAACAACTTCTCCACAGCTTTAGCTCCAGATGTAAAACAAGCCAACACCTGCCCACTGGTAGCATATCACCTGATCCAGTGAGCCTTGATAAAACCACCTTTGCGGTCTCCATCGAAACAGCACAAGGAGTGAATAACATGACAGGCTTTCATGTACAAAAATATTGGAAATGCTGTATTGTAAGTATTTTTCTTATGTCATCACAGCCAAATATATGTAAAAACGAAGTAGATGTGCACAGATATCAATATTAGGGCTGCAACTAACCATTATTTTCACTAATACACTACTTATTTTCTTGTCCAAGTCCAACATGTTCAGTCTTAAGCCCCAGAATTTTGAGTTAATTATCATACATGAAGAGGAGCTGGAAACAGGGAATTCTGGGCTTTTTTTTTTTTTTTTTTTTTGTTAATTTAAATCTACAGTTAATATTGACCATAACAAACACACACCCAGGTTAAGTGGAGACTTGTTAAAAAAAAAAAAAAAACTGGAGTCACTATGTGCTCAGCAAAAGGTTCAGTGCCACTTCAAGTTACGGTCATTTCATCAGGATGAAAGCAACAATATAATCTGCATATCTTCATTCTATTCTTCAGTCCTAAACATTACTTAAAAGGGAGTTTTTGTGGCTCTTCTAAGCAGCAGGCAGTTTTGAGAGACATGGTTACACTGCCCCCTAATGCTTTGGATGAGCAGTACAACAGCAGAGTTCCAAACATAAAGACCCTGTTAAACATTACAATTACTGTTTACAATACAGCCGCATCAGTGCTGCTGTTGCTGAAATCAAACTATTGCTCTTAGGGCACTGAGAGTAATCCAATATGTCTTTTGCACCAACTGGCAGACGTTTCTACCGGAGATCTGATATTCAGGTCTTTTAAAGCAACGAGGATCTCTGCAGTCATGGCAACCTCGGGGGACACACGCTGAGAGTCCACACAGGTGCTCACACATACTTAGAAAGAAATGTCAAGATTCATACAGACCGGGGAGGACTGCCATTAGAAAATGGCAAACGCAAATGTCATTTATGAAGTTATCCTAATGCATACTTCAGCATTTGTCAGACTGCAAACAGAAAGGAATAAACACATCAAAGAAGAAGACAGCTCCTTTTTATGGGGGCAGTATGTCAGGACGATTTGGCAAGGGCAATAAACAGTTCAGTGGTGTCAGGGTGACATACCATATTATGCTATGCATAGCAATTAAGGGGAAAAAATAGTTTTCTTGCCACTTTCATGAAGATATCTTTTTTAAGCTTTTGCATCAGACACTGACACTGTGTGAATTTAATTATTTAAATTGTGTTTTAAATGTATTTGCAAACACAAATGTGTCATTGTACATCAAATATCTTTGCGTTTCAGACTGTCACTCTGACCAAAGATACAATATGCCAATATTACCTTGAATTTTGGAATCCAGGCAGGCATTTCTCACTGTTTTAGACTAACTATTCAAATAAACAAATAACCAGGTAATCTGTGAAAATAAATGAGGTTTCTACGAATGAAATCAAATGTAATAACTAACAAAACATTTTAATTTAAGAGTTGATCATTCACTTATATGCATTGTAAGCTGAATCCTTCACTGGCAGAGAAGTCCATGGCCACATTATGAAGCATAATGGAAACACAAGAGATAGAAGCTGACATATTTGCCTTTTTGTGTCATACACAAAAGACTTCTATGTTACGAAGCTGGCAGAAACTACTTCAGAACAGTGAGTCACACAGTCAGACTACCTTGATCCAAGTTCTCCCTGTCACCTTATTAGTGCTGCCTCGCTGCCTCAGGCCCGCTCAACCAGAAAATGTGTCACCTATCTCTGTCATTATGTCCCCATTTTTGTGAAGCTCACAGTTCAAGTCTCAGTCTCGCTGTGCTCTATTATCCTGTTCAAACTAGGCTCCTGTAGACAGAGCGGTAGCATCTCCGACGGGGTCAGAAGAATTCAGGGTAATTGATTACCTAATTGTTGCTCATTAACTCCAAAGCACCAGTGACCTCTTCATAACATCCTTCCTTATCAGAAAGCCGACATCTAACGTCAACCAAACAGCACACAAAATGCATTCTGGCTTGAAACATAAAAGCTGAGGCAACACACGTCAAATCCTCGCTGAGCACTCTGACGTTCCATGATTTCGAGAACTGCCATTGTTACGTACAAGCACAGCGCCTGACAAAATACTATATACTGAACCAACTCTCAGGGAAATGTTTGTATGCAATTAACTCATCCAATTAATTTGAGGATCGTGAGCGCTTTAACAACCAACCAGCAGGATTTTCAGCTCAACCCACTGACCTAAATACAACAACAAACACGCATTGGCAAGAAAAAAAGAGACTTTCCTCGTAAATTATCATTATGAGAATGTCGCTGGCAGGTAGGAAAAAAGTGAAAATGGGTCAAAATATTGCATTCTCAGTGCAAGTAAACTGGATGTCATAAAATACTGTACATATAAGGTGCCCATGAAGCACTTTTACAAGCAACCAGGTGAAGAAAAGAGATTACATAAGCCAATACCAGACTGCAGTAATAAAACTGTGACCTTAAACTTATTCTTCTGAAAACATACAGTTTGAGAATAGAAATACAAGTTGATCCATCATTCAGTGTCTGACTTTACATTCGTAACATAAATCACAGATCATGTTAAGGCTCCTCTTCTTGAATGAAAGACAAGCAGCTGACTATGCTTTCAAAGGTGCTCATCCTTCAGCAGTTTCTGCACTTCCAGGATCTGTTTTGTCACTACCTGTCCTCCTTGTTTTAGTCCCACAACACCGCTGCTCACACTTACCAAGCTGCTGACAGGCTGACAGTCGTCACCTTGTGTATAAATTATTTATGATATCACATCATCACAGGGTGGAAGAAGCAAAAGATGAGCTTTATGTAAGTGTTGCCTCTGGATTCATTTTTTGGGAAATGGAAATAGTTTTTCCATGAGGTGGAATTTGATCTTTAGCTGCTGTTTTTCTTTGTTTGTATGTAAATACTCATTAACTCCAGAAACTGTGCAGTCGACACATTCAATAAAAAGTGATCTTTGAGAAGCACAAGCTACTCTATGTGCACAAACTAGCCCATAAGTCCAAAGATCATGTCAAGTGCACTTGTTATATTGAGCTGCAGTTTGTGCTGAATCCGTCCACTGTGGTGCCCATTGCTATGCCTCACAGGCATCTGACCAGTGGCAAACACACTAATAGGCCCTGTTGCTTCACTGCCTGTGCAAAGGTCTCAGCGAGCAGCTAACATTAAGGTTAAGGTGCCACCAGGTTCACAATCATTAACATTCCCCTTCAACACTCAGGGCACTATGTCCATTGTATATAATGTACATAATGATCTACCATGATATTATGCCATAGATTAGTCTCCCATTGTGCAGACAGACATATGACAGAAATCATGGTCATAGCAAGCAATGGGAACTGCGCAACAAGCCAAATAAACATCATGCCACAATGAGAACCAAACTGCATCACACTGCACATAGTTAATGGAGTAGGGGTCTTACCTTTAGCAAAGCACCTTCTGGTCACTGTTTTTGCAAACTGATCAACCAAGTCGTTGAAGTCAGTCGCCTGTTCAGACTTGCAGTGAGTTCTGGATTATGATACTGAAGATGTCACTCGTACAATCTGCCAAGACAACATCAGCATGTCCAACCTGTTGATGAGGAGCACATAAATTATTATCTATCATGACTGTTTGGGAGGCAGCAATGCAACAGGTCACTGGCAGGAGAAATAGTGTAAAATGATGAGTTCATTGAAGTTTCCCTCCATTTCAGGCAGTGAAGCTAACTAACTCCAGTGTTAGCAGTGTGGTTAGCTAGTCATTTGTAGCTGCTGAGTGTTTTTTGATGGATTTAAAAACATTTTGAAGTCCACCTCTCCCTAAATAATTCATGAGCACATACTAGCTAGCTAGCTGTGAAGGTGCTGATTGCTAGCCAAACAAAGTACCCACATCTTACATTCAGAGCCAACAGAAGTTGCTTATAGTACCAACGTTGAAAATACAAACCCACGAGAGCACAGATTAACTCCACAGCGACATTTCAAACGACTTCACGTTGATATTAGGTGAGTGTAAAGCCACAAAAACAAGGTTTATTCCGATTGTGTGCAGGTGAATCAGATTAAAGTCAGTACAAACCGGTTAAAATCCAAGATGGCGGATACTTTCTCCCTTTCACACCGGATCGGTGGCGCTCAGTGCTGCCGCCAGTGGCCGGAGGCTAGATAGCAACAGTATTTTCTATCGAGGTCCTGGATGATACAGTTTGAATGCGCTGTCATTTTTAACAACACAAAAAACGTGATGTGATGAACTTTATGATAAGTCTGAGGAATGTTTAAAGGAGTTGAATTTATGAACTTGATCATTAATTAAAGGGCATAGACTGATAGCAATGTCCTTAGTATTGAACATGATTACTGCTGTTGTGAAATTGAATATGCACTACATGGAAGTGATGGTTAAAATGCATGGTTGTACATTTTAATTTACATTTACATTGTGTATCAAACCCTCCTGCAAACTTGCAGTAAGAATCACAACAACAAAACAAGCAAGCTTGGCACAAATGATAAGAAGGCCATTTAGAGGAAAGCTGCCTCCATTGTTTCATATCAGGAATTACTTAACTTTAACTGTTGGTTAAAGGAAAGCGTTTGTACATGAATAACTCAAAGCTTATGCTGGAACAATTAGAAACAGAGATGGTACTAATGATCTCGTAAATATGCAGAATTCCACATATGGGAGGATTTTGGTATGTTTGGCCTTGCACATAAATACAAAAACAGAGATGATCTTGGTGCTGTAACTAGACCACTGTGAGACAAAATTTGCTTCCAAGCATTACTCACTGCACATACCCACTGCTGAACTTCCAAGGTAGCCACTCAGATCATATTCAGAGAAACACATTAAGCAATCGTGTGTTTTGGGAACATTGTGTGGAAATCACTATAAATCAAAAACTTGGAAAGACTGCTGTGTTCTGCATCACAGCAAATTAAATAGGATACACTGCATTAGCAAAGTCAAAGTGAATTATAAATAATATACAACATTTAATCCTTAACTCAAAAGATCTCAAAAGAGACCACTGCCAGTAAATTATGTAATGAGGTGTGCTCGTTATCATGTGACAGGCCAAACGGTATGATGCCAGGTCATTTAAATTCCCTCAGACAAATGAAGTGAATGTCATCTGGCATGGCTCTCTGGTCCTGCACATAGATGAGGTGGGGGAAGTTCCTCTGAGAATACTCAGCTGGCTACAGATTGAAAGTTTGTATGTCCAGAACGAGACACTGGCCTGATTTATGAGGCTGCAGGGGAAGTCAAGCTTGCACAAAATGCTTTTTTCTTGGCGTCAAAACTGTTATACAGTCATTTCTAGATCCACCGTGATACAGAATAGGAGTTTCAATGCTTAACTAACCTGCCGTCAAGCCATAGTATGTTACAATACAGGTTTCCAGATGTAAATGGTTATTGCATGCCTGTATTTCATGCATTTGGTTGTCCAAACATCAGACAGATATAATGAAGTGACAAACTGAACTGAGGTAACTAAGAAGCATGTTTTTGTGAGATGTAATGATGAAATACTCAGAGAATTAGCATTATAATGTATAACCACTGCTTTCATCCTTTCTCTGTCCTCGGTTTAGTTACATTTTTTTAGTATTTGATGTTGTTTGACTGCATGTATCAGAATCAGAATCTGAAGAATCAGAAAAAGCTTTATTGCCAAGTACAATTTTACACATACAAGGAATTTGTTTTGGTGATGTTAGTGCATGACAAATCTTCTAAAAATAAACTATTAAAAAGTAAGAAATCTAACAATATTAATATATATACACAGTCTGTTTTTTCAGAATAAAAAGAGCAGTACAGCTGGCAGTGATACAGTACGAAAAATCAAATGTTCACAAATGTGCAAATGAGAACAAGGAAATTCAAGTGTGTTCAAGAGTGTTAATGTAACCCATAGAGTTATGACAATGTCAGTGTGACAAGGTGAGACAGAGGTGGAGTGTGAAGAGTGTCGGGGGGGTTCCGGGTCTTGTTGATAAGGCTGACAGCAGACGGGAAATAACTGTTCTTGTGGCGTGAGGTTTTGGTCCTGATGGACCGCAGCCTCCTGCCAGAGGGGAGTATCTTGAAGAGTTTGTGTCCGGGGTGGGAGGGATCAGCCACAATCTTACCTGCATGCCTCAGGGTCCTGGAGGTGTACAGGTCCTGAAGAGATGGGAGATTGCAGTCTATCACCTTCTCTGCAGACCGAATGACACGCTGCAGTCTGCCCTTGTCCTTGGCGGTGGCAGCAGTGTACCAGATGGTGATGGAGGAGGTGAGGATGGACTCAATGATGGCTGTGCACCATCATCATCTTTGGCAGATTGAATTTCTTCAGCTGCCGTAGGAAGTACATCCCCTCTGCTGTGCTATCTTGATGAGGGAGCTGATGTTCGGCTCCCACTTGAGGTCCTGGGAGATGATAGTTCCCAGGAAGCGGAAAGCCTCCACAGTGCCAAGGATGGAGTCACACAGGGTGAGACTGAGTTCTTCCTGTAGTCCACAACCATCTCCACTGTCTTTAGAGCGTTGAGCTCTAGGTTGTTCTGGTTGCACCAGGTCACCAGATGGTCAACCTCCCACCTGTTGGCGGACTCGTCGCCATCAGAGATGAGTCCGATGAGGGTGGTGTCGTCCGCAAACTTCAGGAGCTTGACGGACTGGTGGCTGGAGGTGCAGCAGTTTGTGTACAGGGAGAAGCACAGAGGAGAAAGAACGCAGCCCTGGGGGGGATCCAGTGCTGATGGTCTTTGAGTCGGAGACGTGTTTCCCCAGCTTCACGCACTGTTTCCTGTCAGACAGGAAGTCTGTAATCCACCTGCAGGTGGAGTCAGGCATCCTCAGCTGAGTGTACTTATATTGTAATCATGTAATCATGCATCATAAGACATTCACATTTGTACTTTCTTTCTTGGTTTTTTTTATAGCCATGCTAGTAGCATCTATGGATGGCGATGGCCATGTTAGTCAGCTGGTCAGTCCCTAACTTTGGTCCGAACAGAAATATCTCAAAAGCTATTGCCATGAAAGTTTGTTCAGACATTTATGATTCCCAGAAGATGTGTCGACATTTCCTCTAGTGCCACCATGAGATTCATATTTTTGTTTTTTAGAGAAATGTATTGACAACAGTCGGATGGGTTGCTGTCCATGCACAGACATTCATGTTCCCCTTGGGATTAAAAACATTTCAGCATTGTCTTGTAAGCATGTTAGCACGCTGTTGTTAGCGCTTAGCTCTGTACAGTCTCACAGAGCTCCAAGCGTGGCTGTAGACTCTGAATGTTGTTATTCAATGGATGTCAAGTTTGCAAAAGGTCTCCTCTGTGGCTTAGATCTTTGTTTTTCTGTTTTATGACAATTTCAAGTACAACAGTATTTGCCTTGTTGACCCAATTTTCCTCCTCTTTCTTCCTCATCATTTAAAGATTGCAACTCACTCAGCTGAGCTGGTGTTGATCTCTCTGACACCTACCACCAGTACCTTGAACACATGGTGAGGTTGTGTTAATGCCTTCTAAGTCGAGGTTATGGCTGTCTGTGATGCTCTTTATCTTTTTTTTTTGAAGGAGTCTGTGTGGCTTTGTTGTGTTTTGTGAGGTGTCTTTTGTTGTCCCATTTCCACATAATGCATTTGCCTCAGGTATTAGAAAAAGGGCATCCAGTCACTTTATCAGTGTCGCTCTCGTTGCAGTTGCATTCAAAGTCGTTTGGATAATTTATAATACAGACTGGACCACGGACAGCAGGAGAGCAATTTAATAACTTGGCATGAAAGACTTCTTCAAGGTGCCATTTGAGTACTGGTGCTGTTTCAAGTTCAAGCTATCAGGAAACATTTTTTGATAAGTGTTAGTTACTCTGTTCACACTCAATGAAACCTGTGTTCCCACACTGTATGGTGAGAAAAATAAGCGAGAGCCAGATAAAAAAGGTGATAATTGGAACAAATCGGCATCTGAAATAACACGCTTGTTTGGCACAAGACGGATTTGAGTCGAGTGGAAAGGATATGTTGTGCAACGGGAATGCATTCACTCTGATGCATGTGGGGTTTGTCTGGGGAAGGGAGCTGGAACAATAAGTGACAGATTACACATGAGGGTAGATGATTGCTGTGAATACCTGTGGACACTGCATATGGGAGCAGCAGCTGTGTGAAATTATGTCTCATCTACTGCAACTTTATTGTGTATATGAGCAGACATTACCTCACAGCATAGAAAAGTGAGCGTCGAGCTAATTAAATCCTGCCTTGCCTTCGTGTTCTTAACTTGAACGTAATGTAAGTGACCTCTCATTCGTCACTACATCACCTGCTGTGCTGACAGCAAATTTTTCTGCTGATAACTAATACATGAGCTATCTTTTCAAATGCTTCCCATGATGTTATTACTGAGGCTGTGTTACATCAGACCCCCAGACTGCACCATCTTTATTTCAAAATCACCCTCACTATGTTTCACTTTTGCATCTATAATTAAAAGCTATTTATGTAGAATACTAGGCTTGCATTGAAATAAAATATACCCTGTTTCTTCATCATAATAAGCTTTCATCGTGTCCCTCAGTCATGGCAAGAAGAGCCTTACAGTCATAATGGCGATTACTATCCGGTGTACAATGTCTTCTGTGGCTCCAGAGCAGCTTTGTCAAGCCTGAAGAAATTATGTTGTCACGATAACCTGGGTGACACTGATGATGATGTCAGCCAGGTTATCGATTTGGACTGCCAGTTTTTAGAGTAATGGGGTGGGGAAGCAGGGCTGCCTTAAGGCGCCAGTGTACTACATCAGAATTGTCGCTGATGTGTACGACAATTTCTACTTTGAGAAATGTACAAAACTTTAAGTAATGATTACACCAGATCTGGGGAGGTGAGGGAGCAAGCGTTTTCATTGGTGTCACAATTATTTCTGTCAGTTTTGATGTGTACAGCACTGTGAACGCCTTCCCTGAGAGACCCTCTGAAAATGTATGATGTTACCCTTGTATTATTGCCTCTGCCAAGGAGCTCGTGTTTTCAGTTCGGCTTGATTGTCAGCAGGATTATTGAAAAACTACTGGCCTGATTTTCCTGAAAATTGGTGAAAAGGTGTACAATGGGCCAAGAGGAACCCATTAAATTTTGGAGCAGAGCTGAATCATGGGGCAAATGGGGCAGATGCAAATATTGTGTGGATTAAATATCACACATCTTAAAAATCCAGTAGATGGTAGTTAAGGTCAAAAATGACAAAACATAACTGATTGTAGAAATGCAATGACTCTACATCACAATCCACATTCACAAGTAAACCTCTGGGGTAGCTGACACGTGCAGCTGCTTAAACTTCATACAGAAAGCATCAGTATGGAGCGTTCAGGACAGCGGTTTCATGGGAGAACCGGGACAATTGTTGTAACATAGCCCCAGTTGAAACAACACTCTTTTCTCAAACTAAGTTGTGGCTGTGGGAACACAAAAACACACAAATCATGCAACTCCTACTCACATCCAAATATGAATCATCTGTGATAAACTCCACCTGAGATGTTAAGAAACTTAATGCTTCACAACAACAAGCAGTGATATTGACTGTGAAGTCTTTTCTTGCGATCACACAGTTATTTGATGTCAAGCTGCCATGTTCAGGATGTTATTTCCGTCATTTGATATTTGTACATGATAACAAAGTGTTTTCTGGTTTTCACACATGTATGATAAGTGCATGAAATATTTCCAGTTTACAAGTACATAATAAATGCACAGCTGAGACGATGAGGCTTCAGGAGGCTCAACCATATGTTAACATAATTCAATAGTTTGGGGAATTTATACAGACATACAGTATATCATGGCTGTGCTTGTATATTTGCATATTATAGAAGAGTGGACTGCTGGCCTGGTCTGTGCTCTCTAAGTGACCCTATCTTATATTAACGCTCCTCGTTCTTCTCTATGATGAGCCGTCTTGTAACCCTGCCCTGAGGGTTTGGTCCAACTAGAAACACTTTTGACTTCTGATAAATTTGTACAACACAAGGACGGCTGGTATGCAATGTGTGGTCCAGCAGTATTCTGTATGAGGAGATACACACTGCACATGTGCATCACTTCAGGTCTTCTCTGTGTGTTGCATTACTGATTAAGTCAGAGCAAAATAGCAAATCAGTGGCTGGGAACTTACAGTAATTGATGCTTTTAAATACTACTACTACTACTACTACTACTACTACTAATAATAATAATAATAGTAATGACAAAGGAAGTGCTTCACATAAAAAAGACATAAAAACGGGGATAGAAAATGAATGCAAATTAAGATGGAGAATAAAACCCACTTGATAATAATAATAAAAATGAGATAGAATAAAGGTGAAAATAAAGACAAAACATGACATAAGATGGAAAACAAAATAAAAACTGAATAATGGTAATAAAATTAAGTTCAAAATAGAGCACAAAGAATGCATAAAATCAAGTAGAAATGCAGCAGTGCATAAGTGTGAGGCCTGTTTCCAGATCCTTGAATTGAGCCTTTTGAATGCAGGAATACTGCAATGAATCATGCAGGCAAACACTTCTGGAGGAGACACTGTGGTTACACTCATTGTTTAGCATAACAGTAAAGAGGTAACATCTCACAGGACAGTCACATTAAAATAATAAAGACTCCCAGCAGGGGTTAAAAGCAGCTTCCTCACACCTTCCTGTCCTCTCCCCTCTCTTTGTCTCCTCTTTCCCCAAAGCCCACAGAGTTAGTTTCACTCTGATTGGCAGGCAAGTCATTAAGGTGTTATTCATTGGTAGATTCCCGTCTACCTGTGGGCCTGCCTGCAAGACCACTCCTGCTGCAACTCTCACACAGGAACCACATTATTCACTCTCAGCTCTGCATAAAGTTTTCATTGCCATTTCCAGAATATCACCAATTTTTGGTGTAAGAATCTCAGCTCCATGAAAACCAAAAAGGAAGCCGAGGAGACGTCAGGAGTCACTGTGAATCATTTTGCTGAAGGTAAGCCTCATAAAACTGTAGAACGTTTGAAACGGTACCTGCGACTGATCATCAGTGCTTGTTCTTTGTTGTGAGGGAGCGCTCGATGGGAGGATTGAGCCATATCAGGAAAAGTTTGGCTTCCTTTCACACCTCAGATTAACAACTACTATTTACTGCCTTGCCATTGCACAGCGGTCTGACTGGCAAAGTCTACCCATCATATACATCATAACACTTTTAAATATTGCACATTTACTTAGAAATATTATTTAGTCCAAATGGTTTTACTGGCAAATAAAATGTGACAAATGTGCAATGAAAGAATGCCCCTGTAATCCAGAATGTGCATTCATTGGCATCCATTTGTCACTGTGCTTGTTTAGAATGATGTGCAGCCAGAGCTGTTGGTTGTAGATGTGATGACCTTCATGGACAAATGTCACAGTGCAAACGTGATGGGCAGCAGATTGATGTAAGGATGGTTTATTCATTCAGAGATGAAGAGAATCGGCACAGATAAACGCTGGATTTAAAGTGAGTCAGGTGAAACTGACTGATCACTTCCTGAACAAAATCGACTTCACTTACGCTCATTGATTTGGAATAAACTGGCACATAAATATTTTGAGGCAGCATCTAATGTTTTATTTGGGAAATAAAATAAACTCTGGAAATTATTACAGAGTCAGTTGATGGTGAATCTCTCCTGGCTCTTCACTATGAATAATAATCACAGTCTGTCCACACATGTGCCCATATTTAATAGTCGACTGCAAAAAGGATCACTACGCACTGCCATGCACTCTGTTACACATTTATAGCTCTCAGTCAGTAAAATATTACCAACAGATTCATTCAGTAGCTCTTATATGTCATCCAATACTGGCTCATGAAAATACTTTGAATCACAGGCCTTTGTGCTGATTTTAATAGCGTATTTGTCATTAAGAGACATTTATGTTTGGTTGCTATTATAACCAACAATGTGAATATCATGCTTGTGTGTAATGTTCATGTGATTATGCCCCTCAGGTGTTCTTTTGTGTGTGTTTCCCCCCAGTTAAGCCCTTCAGGTGCTCATGGAATTTGATTAATGTTTCACAGTAGACTAAGTCAGACTCATAGCATACTTGCAATGAACCCTAGAACATCAATTTATTAATGCAGTGTTTCATTGCTTCCCCTGCCTCTTTGTTAGCGACGGTATGGTCACTGTTTGACTTCCAGTGTTGAAAGTCCACAATACATACTTCATGTACATGTTGTTGTGGGGCAGAGAGTTGAGGATCAGTTACCTGAGGTCGACACATGCAGATGTCAACTATTTAGAATTATAAATGGTGAATAATCTCAGAGATCAGCTGACCACATGTGTGACATCTTGGCACACTAATTCAAAATGAGCTTTGTCTGCAAAGATGTGTGCAGTGGTTTTTCATATCTAAGAGCTGAATATTTATGTGTACTTAAAAGAAAACTCAATCAATAAACAAAGTAGCAAGTTAGACAGTAACTTTGGATTAAGGCTGCAGACAGGAGACCTGCATGTGGTGGAAAAACTTTTTTTTTGCCTGGTTTTAGGCTGAAAAATGATCAGCCTATTCACAATTATGCTACTGCATTAGACGTTTAAAAATGCACATTATATAGTATATAAAAACAGTATATTGTATATAAAGCATATAATAATGTAATTTCATTTTAAATATTGCATCTGAGCATCTCCATCTACCACATAAACAGAACAAAATACCTCCATGAGGCCACATTCACCACAAACAAGGCCCAAATTTCAGAATAAAAGTTAATGAAAGCAGTGATTCATATGTTGTATTAATTTCAGTCTATTTCCACGTCCAAATTCCCCCAAAACTTGAAGTAAAGTTTGTAACAGACTGAGAAATCCCTGACACACAGAGGACCTCATGATCACATCACGACCTCAGTGTCCTCAACAGGAGCTGCGACCCTGTTTCAGATGAGACCTTTGAAACCATCGTCAGCTATTCGTTCACACAAGGTTCACTGAGAGTGAGGGCTTCCTTTCACTGTCCAGCTTTTAATTGGCCTCTATCACCAAGAAAAGCCTCCTCTATCCAGCTGAGAGTCCAAGTGAGCTTTAAAGTGAACAAAAAACATGAAAAATCCAGACTGCGGTTGTTAAATCCTCAACCCAGTCAGATGTCGGCTGGTGCCATTCTGTTTTAGAATAATAGACTGCGCTGCCATCTCATGGCAGCCGAGGGAATAGTCACGCCTGCTTTTTGATTTTTGCCTTTGGACAAGTAATGATTGACTTGAAAGTTAACCCAGTGTCCCAGTCCTCTTACCCCTATATTCAACAAGTAAGAACTGGAGACTTGGCTTGTTTTGTCACACACACACACACACACACACACACACACACACACACACACACACACACACACACACACACACACACACACACAACTACAGTTATGAAATAAAATTTTATTAAACTCATAAGGTGCGCTCTGTAACTGCCTTTCATGTCAATTAAAAAGCGTCAGTCAAGTTTTACAAGGATTTTAACCTCTAGAAGAATAACAAGCGAGTAACTACATCATGAAATTAGGGATCCAATAGAAAGAATCCAAAGGGAGAAAGTCACCATCTTATACGAGGACTATTTTGTTTTGGATGCAAAATTATTTCCCTGCAGACAGTCATTTACTCTCGCAGAGGTCATTTCTTTTTTTCTGCTTCGTGTTAACGTTCCACACTGGCAGTGAAATTTGTCTCCCAATTTGTCAGATAAAAACACAGCATTACAATTCCTCCTACAGGCACACCAGTCAAAATAAAGTAAGTGGAGTTTGTTCCTTCAGATTGAATTTAGCATTCCTCTGGAGTCAGGCTTAATCAAAAACATCACAGTCTGCATAAGCAAGTGATAGTCGAGTCACCCTGCCTCCGTCGGTTCAGCTCTGCCCAGGCAAATCAACTCCTCGAGGTATTTTCAGGACAGCCATTCACTCGGAGAGTGAAATATAGAGCAAATAATATAATCCTGCTTTTACAGTGTGAAATATTGTGTTATTCTCGTGGTACCTTATGGTGTGTGTCCCTTGTCTGGTCAATTTATTTTACTTTCCTTCCTACTGGGACAGCATTTTGCTCTTTAAACCAACAAACTGACCACTTACTGACTGAATCATGAACAGAACATAAATGGTCTAATCATTATGCTAATTATTAATTTGTTATTATGTGCATATTCTATTTTGGATGCGTTAAGTATTTAGTTTTATTGTGTTGTGTCAAGAAAGCCCTCATGTTTGCTATGTCTTTATTAGCCATTTTTCTGTCAGCATTTACTTTAGAAGAGTAATTTTATCTGCTCAGCAGCAGGTCTGACAGTGAGTTTAACCCTTTGGAGTCCAGGGTATAACTGGCCGTTTTTGACTACTTTTGATTTTACCCTTATATTTCACTTTAAAAACTGTTTACCTTGCATTGCTTGGTATCATTTTTTTTCAGCACAACCTCACGTGTGGATTTACAGTTATTTTTCCATTTTGACATACTATATTAACACAGTGGACCTAAAATCACACAGAAAACATAAAATCAGAGTAGAAAAAAGTCGTATTTTTTACTGTGAAAACCACAAATATGTTTGAGGCCTAACTGCTGGGGGAAGTGTGCGTTTAGTTTGAGCCTTGAAACAGACTCTGTTTTTTAAAACTGTGTCCGTTTGCCAGGTCTGTTTCTGTCTGTTATTGCAGCTTCAGCGACTTCACTTTAGTCTATCCTTGACAAAGTCTGACAGGGCAGAGTGCTGCTTCACACAGATCTGTGCAAAAACCAGGCGGAAAGCTGCACCACTGGAATATTTACATACGTGGACAAGTGTGAAGGAGTGCACCATGAGAATGACTGAGGCGATATTTATAGTTAAAGGTACCCTGTGGACATTTTGACCAGCAGCAGTGCTACAGAGCAATGGTTTTAAGAATGGGCCACTTTTTTTGTCAGTATTTTAATGTTTGTGCAAACAGAATGAAATACAGCTCTGCAGATGGTTTCCTGCTATTCCACAGGCTGACAGTGTGTGGCAGTAATGTGCCAAGAAATGCAGCAATGTGCACATGCAGGAACGAAGAAGACTGCAAACTAGCAAGCATTTAAACAATGTAGGTTTGAAATTCTTCTTCAAATTTACTCTGTGAATGTGGTTGTAAAAAGAATTGAACATGTTAACAAGGCCTGAAACATACACACAATATAATGTATTTAGTGTTTACAGTATTTATTGTTAATGTAAACATCATTTGTTAGCTTACAGAAAAACTCCTCAGGGTGCTTTTAAAGTTAAGTGTCCTGCTGTTGGTGCATTAATGGAGCCGTTTAAAGTGTTTTACATAACATAGTGTACATTACAGTAAAGTGAAATATTCATTTATTCATAATTGTATGTGTGTGGACAATGTACTCACTGAAAAGGACACAACTATGTATCTGAACTATCGACCATAATCATAGAACTAAAGAACTGAAGCAATGCAATGATAAAAAAGGGAGCATTTAGGAATAAGGACCAGTTTGAGGTACAAAAGTAACTGAATCAGCCATTAAAGGAAGCCAGGAGACATCAAAATAACATCAATGAACAACATTTCTCTACAATTAACTCTAAAAACTTAACCCAAAAGAACCCACGGTGACACAGGTGTCACAAGTCCTTTAAATGTCCTGGAAAGTTCCTCATACAGCTTTATCCTTGGCTTTAACTCATGAAGTCCCTAAGTGACACATACTGAACATCCTGATTGGTCATGTGACAGGTCATGTGATTTTGTGTTCCCATGACAACATTTCCAAGATGTCTGTGTGCCAGGTTAACACGTGACCGAACTAGCTAAATTTAAAAAGCTTGTTTTTTGTTGCTAAAGGTAAGATTCAAGCCACTGAATTCTAATGCTTACATAACATGTCCTTTATTACATTTAACCTGTTGTAAACACGTTTCTTGAACAAATTGATATAAAACAAATCAGATAAATATCGTTGTGACATATACGTCACATCGGGCCTTTAACCTTAAAACTGTCACAGAAAATCTAATGTGACATATATGTAACATTACAAATCTTTGACACTAGGGGGGGCGCTGTTTTGACAAAAATGTCAGATATCTGTTTTATGTGGTCTATTCAGTCTGTTTTATGTCCCCCATAATTTTCCTTGAAGGAGAAATTAGTCCGGGTTCTTCATTCATTCATTCATCTTCTATACCCCTTGTATCCCTTTCGGGGTTGGGGGGGGCTGGAGCCTATGCCAGCTGTCAACGGGCGAGAGGCGGGGTACACCCTGAGCCGGTCGCCAGCCGACTGCAGGGCAACACACACACAAGCATTCACGCTCACACTCACACCTAGGGGCAATTTAGAGTCACCAATTAACCTAATGAGCATGTTTTTGGTCTGTGGGAGGAAGCCGGAGTGCCCGGAGAGAACCCACGCATGCACGGGAAGAACATGCAAACTTCACACAGAAAGGCCCCCGCCTGACCCCGGGATCGAACCGGGAACCTTCTTGCTGTGAGGCACGCGCACTACCTGCTGCGCCACCGTGCCGCCTTAGTCCGGGTTCTTATGGGTCAAAATTTTTACGACTGACTTACAGAAAGCTAATGAAGGGACATCTTAAAAACCTGTGCTGAAGAGCTTTCTCCAGCTGTGTCCGCACTGTTATCGCTGCAGTTAGTCACTAAAGTCAGTAAATTAATCTGCTTCTCACCCAAAAATCTCTCAGATCAAACAGAAAACTGACAAGATGTTTCTCTCTAACCCATCCTCATGGGATCCACAAAGAAATCTATAACGCTTCAAAAGACACTTAAAATAGAAAAGCCCAGAAGTAAAGAAGTGTGCACAAACTTGTTTTCTGCATGGAGAACTCTCTCTGAAAAGTACATTTAAATCAGGACAATACGAGCCATAAATCTCTGATACCAAAACAAAGGGCCGTAATTACAACATGCTGGGTGGACACATCCCCTCCAATATTCCAATTTAATGAAAAAAAACCTAAATATAAAGTTTATTACATGTGTTAGTGAGTTCTTAAATATTTGAGAATGGCAGTACATTACCTCAAAAGTTTAACCCTCTACAACCGCAACAACACACCAAACCCCGTTCACTTATTTATTTATTTTAAGATACTTGTATTTCAGTTCGTAGCACAAGGACCCAGCAGAAACAAACACGCCTCTCACCCACAGGCCGTCTCTTCCTGCCCTCCCCCTTCCTCCCTCAAACCCATGTGCCGCTGGAGGAGGTGCAGTTAGGTGGATTTACCTCAGCATGTGTGTGCATGGGTGTGTGTATGAAAGAGATCACGAGTGAGTGCAGGGTATTGGGGAGCAGAGAGAATGATGATGGGTTGAGCTCTGGAGAGCTTCTCACCTAAATAACCTGGAGAACATGGAAGCCAAAAAGGTCCTCCATTTTGTGCCATCTGGTGAGTTTTACAGGGGTGGAGTGGGGTGAGAAGGTCTTTCATGGTGCAACCTGAGCCAACTGAGTCACGCATGTGGAGAAAGCCTCTCTGCAGTATGTGTGTGTGTGTATGCTGGTAGCATCTTGGGAATGGTGTTAAGTTTCTATGGCACATGTACTGCAGGCTTTGCTCTCACAGTTCTATTTGATCTTATTTGTCAGCTAGGTGTTTTATGTCTTTATACTCCTAATATTAAACCCACAGAATATGAGAAAGGTGCTTTTATTGCCATGAGAACCAGAGAACCGAAAGCAAAGGATATGGGTCAATATTTACAATATGACCATAAATGGTTCGTGGATGGTTTTTACAGCAGACCTGCAAATAATTTTTAGCATCTGCTTCAACACACTGGTAGAACCACAGCAGGGAAGGCAAGTGTTCCAGAAAAGTACATTAAATTGATTTTAACAATACTTATTGGGCTTAACTTCCTGTTGTCGGACTGAACAGGGAAGTCGCATCTTGTCGTCTTGTCATGCCACTTCCAGAATACAACGACATCCATCACACGACAGCTGAAACACTTATTCTTCTTGATAGATTAATCGTTCCAGGTTCTCGTATGTGATGATTTGCTGCTTTTCTTTATCTAATGTGATAGCACACTTAATATGTTTGGGTTTTGGACTGTTGGTCACACAAAATTAGAGGTTTGAAGGGCTATTTTATGACATTTTATAGACCAAATTATTACCACTAAAGAAAATAATCTTTAGATTTAGCCCTACAGCATACTGAGCATAAATGCGTTTTCTGTTTGGTGCCATTAAGGGGTTAAAAGGTCCAACTTGAGTTTTCTCAGGATGAGGATTAAGAAGATTATCTTGCAGAAAAATGTCTAATATTCTATTCTGGCAAATTTCAAGTCTTTCCTCTCTCATTTAATGAGCTCTCTGGTTGAAGTTGAAGATAATCTGTCAGTCAGAGATCAAGTCACTGCAATTATTTTCAAACATCAGACTTTGACGCTCCCGTCTTCAGCCTCGGCTACGACCATGATGCAGGTTTTATGACATCCGCCAATAACTGAATGCTTTGAACCAGAAATGTGTCAAATAATGTCCAGAACAAGGACTCCTCTCAGATGTGTACTTTGTCAAGTCAAATCCAATGTGTGTGACTATGATTACTGCTGCTCCGGTGCTCGTATTCACGGTGCTGCATAAACAAACAGCAGGTAGTCTCTATCGTCGGCCTTTGAGGTGTTGGTGTGGAATGAGCTGTAGTTCCTATTTCCTGTTATTTGCTTCATTTCAATATATGAATGTGTACATTGTGCAGAGCACACACTGTTGGTGCAACAGGTGCTTGCCACCCCTGGGGTCAAATTCAGTGCCAATAATGTTGATTAAGCTTTAGCCGTAGAGTTATACAAAAATCATAGAATATTATGACGAAGCACAGAAGTGAAAGGCAGACCTTCACATGTCAAAGAAAATCTGCTATGACACCTGACATTCACAAGCATCGCCTCTGTCGTGACGGTTTGACCTTGTACTGTTCAGCACAGAGTCTTTACTTCTGCAGCTCGGAGCGCTTGTTTCCAGAGACCCAACAAGGATTCTTCTGTTTCCTATTGCTCAAGGACATCTTCTGCTCACAGACAGCAGGACAACAGGGATTAAGAGAACATGCCTCAGGCTTTAAGTTAGCTTTGTTTGTCCAGTGAGATGGAGGTAATGCAGACATCGAGTCACCAGCATTTGCCAAAGTTTGCCGAAGTTAAAGTTCTGCAAGATAGCAAACAATTTTTGGAGTTTTGAGAGAAAACATTGGATGAAATAGTAGTTTGTAGTGTCTGATGCTCACGTTCAATCTCGGAGACATTCAGTTTTTGAGTCACAGTTAAACAGCAGTCAGGATATATTTATCTTCAGTAATGTGGTCATAAACATGGAGCAGTGCAGATCTGTGGACCTCCAGTTACACCTCCTTCATCCACCTCCTTAGATCAAGAAGGAGAGGAGGAGGTAGAAATGGATAAAGTACAGCTGTTTGGAAACAGAGGGTAAACAGTTCAGTTTTTGCTAAATAATATCCAAACACACACCTGTGTTTCATTATATTGCATATGGTGGGTGGGGTAAGCTAGTCACCATAAATCATGTTTGACTGGATAAATGAATGTATATTCCCCTCAATTTAAGATTTACAGTTACCAAAAATATGTTAATGTTTTACAGGAAGAGAGAAAAAAAGAGGGATTTCGACATAAAAATGCTTAAAATCATGCAGCAGATATCGCTTAACACCGGGACACAGGGTTAGGACTTGGCTTCAGTGGAAATGCATTACAAAAAAAAGCAGTAAAACCTGTTTTGCAGCAGTTCAGAAAGCAGCTATTTTAAGGAACAGCATCAGTGTCAAAGGTGCTGCACCCCTCGTGGAGGAAACTCGAGGCTTGGCTTACCCTTCTGTCACTGTCTCTGTGAGCGTGAGGAAGTCGGCCTGCCTGCCAACAGGAAACCAACAGGCAGGATCCCTCGTAATGCACAGGCCTGCAGAAAGACTGTAAACACTCAACAGAAAGACTTTAAGAAAAACCACTTTTATTGCAGCAGTCTGTACTGAACAAACAGCGACGGAAGCACAAATGACATTTATGTCTTCACACCAATTTCATAGTTAGAAGCGATAAAAAAGCATGTTTTCTCATTCTCTATTGTTGATGCCGCTGCTGATAAGATATAATCAAGAGCATTTCCGACAAACCTGACCTTTATCGCCATGAGGCGAGACTGAAAAGGTCTCAGTCAGGCAGGCTAAAACGTCCTCTGCACGCCTGCTCCGGCGCAAACAGATCTTTGCATAAGCTGTGAGGCCCCCTGTTGTCTCTGCAGACTCCTGTGAAGTGGAGGAGGCATGGGAATGTTCTGTCTAATCTGCTTTGAGATATAGCCTTGCTCTGCAGCCCCTGGAGCCAATCTTCGCCTCAGGCAAGGAAAAGCTCATCTATACAGCTGCAGCAGCGTCGCACAGATACATGACCGCCTATACAAACACCAGACACAGCTGGCATCAGATTTTTGTTGTAACTGAGAGAGAAGGAGTCTCTTTTCAGCGTCTCAGCATGTTTCATTTTTCAATGTCCTCTTCAACACCCTCATAACTGACATCCACTTTTCATCTCTATAATTTCATGTCACATAATGTTTCACATTACTTTAAAGGCCTTCAAGGTCTGACCGACTGTGTGTCACACTGGCAATAATGACTCAACAAGCTCAGATGTTATGGATAATTAGCTTTTTTCATATCGAATTTTAATATCTGTCTGCACAATCTGTCTCTGTGTGCAATGGGAGCAGCCAAGAGGTTGACATTTTTCTGCTGGGTAGAAACCTGCTGGTGAATGCAGACTGTTTTTGTCGCTTATGACGCGAGAGCTACTGTTGCATAGGGCAAACACAGCAGGATCAGTCAACATGGAGTCCAGTTTCACACAGTTTTATCGCCACATACTGGTCTTGAGTCAAACAACATGAAAACATATGAGGTCTGCAGTGACAGAGTTATTGTGCTTTCATTCAAGTTTTAATACTTAAGACACTGATGACGAACTGCAGTGGGCCCTAACTCTCTTTCCATTAACTTCTTGTTTCTCTCTCAACTCTATACTAAAGGGTATAAAATATATAGTCGTGTAATACTCAAAAAAATGTGTATTTAAATTGTGGTGTCACAAGGTAATCTGACACCTGGTGTGCAATCCACAGAAACGTTAAAATATTTGAAGTTTTTATATTTCTTTTGTTCAGTAAACCAGAAACTTATATAAATAATAGTAGTAGTATATTAATATAGTATTAGTAGTAAATTGTATTGCCTTCCACGATGGTCTGAATGCTGTTAAAGCTTTCTTCAAACTCCAATGAAAAAATGCAGGGGAAAATATATAAAACTTTATTTTATGGATTTCATTTACCTCAAATACTATTTATGATTTTAGCTGTAGAACATGCATCACCCCTCAAATATGACTTGACCTCTGTGCCTTCAATGGTAACTGCAGGGCTGGTTTCACAATAAAATGTAAGGAAGAAAAAAAAATGGATGTTCAGCAGTAAACTTAAAGTTAGTTAGAGATGTAATGATGAAGATTTTAGCATCTTTCAGCTAATTGTTTTGGTTTTCCCACTCTGCTCTCACTCCCAACTCGTCACATCAGGATCTCTTGGCGTCACTTTTTTAGGCTATGGGTACCTTTAAGCATCATTTTGTTTGACGTGCAGAGGCTCCACGGTCAAGTTAGTGATAATGAATATTCAACATCCAGTAACACTTTCAAAATAAAGCTTGCTGACAACAAAAAGAACATGTGGTTAACGTGAAACAGGACAGGAAAAGATCATGTGACTTGAAATACATACATTACTTTCATGCGTTACTCATGTACATTAAGAAATGTACGTTCTTTTGGTCTCTAATGTAAACTGCCTGTCAGACACCAAACAGCTGACTGACGAAGTTAATATAAGCTGATATGAGGTGTTAATGTTTTTACAGCCTGTTCTGAAGCTTAACTCTGCTTCAAAGTCAAAAATCTTTACTGTCAATACTCTTGACAGTACTTTCTGTGTCCTCCGATCAGATCTGTTAACCCCATGAGTCCAACTTTTCCATAATGTGGTTGAAAATTTCAGGCCAATACAAATACTGCATAATAACAAGTGAGCATGAAGTTGTGTAAATACACATTTGTCTTTTCTCCTGCAGACGCTCCATCCAGCAGGAACTCCAAGAATGGATATGTTTTCCAAGAGATGGGTGCGTAGCTGCAGTGATACATATTATATTTACTTTATTTCTTCTCTCAGCATGAGTCCTGCTCTTTCATGTACTTTGTGATCTGCTTTGCAAGCCCAGAAAACATTATTCAGATTTTCTTCCTTCAGGATTTGAGGGAGAATACGGCAATTTCTCCACATGCAAATGTGTTGCAACAGTTATTCATGCTAATGCCAACGCCTCTCGCTGCTCACAGATGACCCATTTCACATGCTGGTGAGCACAGCCAGTCCCTTCGCTGGTGCGTTGTGAGGTTAATTAATGGGCAAATAAGGAGGCAGATGATCTCTGAGTCAATGATGGGAAGAGGGAATAATCATAGCTCAAAGCTTTGCTCATGAAGGGTTAAGGTTAATTCTCTAATTCTGCGGCTGAGTCTTTCTCCCCTCATAAAACTCGCAATCGAGATGCCATATTTATCTTCTATACAGTTAAGGAATTTACGAGGGGCTGCTATTGTTATATTGCTGCATGTCTGGTTTAAGGGGGATTTTTTATTGGGTCTCTCTTTCTCCCTCTTGCTGTGTGCTTGTCAACAGATGGCAGAGTGGTGGGAGGCAAAAATAAATTGTCCCTTACTGGAGACACTGTTAATGTGGCTGGAATAGCATCTTAACCTTGATACAAAGACAGGGTTTAACTCACTGTTGGGTTGATCTGTGAAATGATCTTTATTGTTACTGCTTATTTTATGAGATTCACTCAATGATAAAGTGATTTTTTAACAAAGTGCCACAGCAGAAAGTAGTTCTGACATGGAAAGTCCTCAGCTGAATTACAGGACTGTGCGTAATGTTTTATCCACAGAGCTGCAGGATGGGGAACAGGAGGACTGTGGGCAAGATTCACCTGTCACTCACAAGGACCACATCTATGACAACCAGATCCAGATCAGTGTTTCAGGTGTGTGTACTTTTCCTTAACGTGTTTAGCCAGTGGTGGGGATAAATAGAAATCAGAGGGAATAGATGCTCATAGCAGTTCTTTTAGGTTTTATGGGATGTGATCTTCATTGTCTGAGAATATTTTGCAGCCTCTGCAGTTAGGAAATCATGTGTGCCAGCTCTGCTTCCCTGAGTCATAACAACAGAGACAGAGTTCATGGACATGGATTGGCAGCTAGTGCTCCCTATTAACTATTAATACTAGAGAGAATGACTTCTATACTTCTGTTATTTCCAAGAATAACTGTATAAATATTAAAGGACGATTTGCAGTGGGGATTAGAGCAAAGAGAAGGGGTTGGAGACTGAGACAGTGGGTATAAACTTGTTTTAAGTAGGAATTTCTTTGTGCCTTTTCTTTGCAGATCCTGACTGTCCTGGTTTCGGGCTTTTAAACACGACAAGAAAAGTAAGATTTGCTTTTCCAGTCCCCCTCTTTGTGTTATGTCATAATAATTACTACAGAAAAGCAGCGTTTTACTGCTTCTTTTACATTTCTACGACTGAATATACAGCCCAGAAAAGATTATTTTGCCAACTGTTCCATTTCAAAGCTTAAATCCTCAAATTTCTACCCAGCTCACGCTTGATGTTTTAAACTGAGAACTGTGTTAAATCTGAAAGCATAAGCAGTGATCTGGGAGGAAAAGTGTGGATTTACTTGCTGCCGGGTGAAAAACAGTTAGCACAAATCTGAACCTTTAACATCTCATTTACACTGTGACATTATTACACTGTCAATCAAATGTCTCCTGTTCTTGGCTCATGTAGTATGTGAAGCCGATGAACTTCCAGGAGGAAGTGCGCGCCCACAGAGACCTGGACAGCTTCCTGGCCCAGGCAAGCATCCTTTTGGACGAGAAAGCTGCCACTCTGGATGAGGTCCTGAGGCGAATGTTGGCTCATGTGGCAGAGGACGGCCACGGGAGCTGCGATGTGGACGAGGTCATGGACTCACTGTTCACAGACGCAGGAGGGAAGGAGTTCAGTGGTGAGCAAAACAGAGTAGAAGGAGCACTTTGAGCTGAAACGTTTGCTTCAGAGGCTGCTTGTCCTGTCAGCATTAAAGCTTTTTTCCTGCTGTTCATTGTAATGTCTTCTGCGCCCACAGTTCATCTACTGTCAGAGACCATTCAGGGTGTGACTGCTTCTTCTACTGGCATTCATTACCAGCAGTCCTGGCTTTGCATTCTGTGAGTTCATCCACAGTAATATGTATATGAAAAGGTGTTATTTTGCCTCATTTGTTCAGCCTCCAGCTCAGTAGGTGAAATCTCCATCTTGATGGTTCATTTGACAGCATGCAAAAAATCTTTTCATTGGAAAAGTAATCTTGTTTTGGCTTCGGTAGGGGGGCTCTAATTTACACCTGCCAATACAGAATGCCACACAATCAATCATTTATACACCAGTGATTCAAAATCAATTATTTTTCTGTCAATTCAGCGCCAATGTGAGGAGCCTGCAGAGGCGTCATGTCTGCGTCGCCCGCCTGGAGAGGCCACAGAACTGGGGAGAGAACTGCTGCGAGGCTCGCTACGTCATCCTCATCCTGGCCCCGCCGAGAACTGTAAGATCCAGGTCTCAGTTCTTCTTTTCCACTCTCTGTGGTGGTTTACTTGACTCAGGTGTTGAGCTGAAATGATCATCAGCCGAAAAATGACCAGCAGCTTTTTTTTTTTTTTTTTTTAAGGAAAACTGCTAAAAAATCACTGCTTTTAGCGTCCTATATGTGAATATTTGCTTCTTCCATAAAAATGAAAAAGATGATTGCACAAAGCAAGAGCATTTTTCAGTATTTTCTGACATTTTATCGACCACATGATCAATTGAGAAAATACCAGGGAGATTAATCAATAATAAAATAATCAGTATTTGCAGCCCTAATCAGGAGCATTTTGCGGCAGCATAGTTCTGGTTTGAGGTTTGGATCTGGCTGCAACCTCAACCTCATCCTCAAGAAGGTCTCACTGTGACACCTTGAAGGATCCCCCAGCCAGCATTTCTGAATGATCGACAGTCATATAAGAATCTATAAAGTGTGACATAACGTGACAGAATGTAGCTTAGAAACATGCCATCAGTGGAAGAACGCATTGACAGAACAGATCTTTAACTTTCCTCATCATCCTTTTCAGAAAAGCACCAAGACGGCCATTGAACTCGGTCGAACATTTGCCACGATGTTCTCTGACATTTCCTTCAGGCAGAAGCTTCTGGAGGCCAAGACCCAGGACGAGTTCAAGCAGGAGCTGGTCCTCCAGCGCCAGCTGCTCTCCTTAGCCAAAGAGAACGAGCTCGTAGAGGAAGTGGAGGACTCAGATCCACGTAAAGGAAAACCACTTAAGGTGTGAAAGCAGACAGTGACATATTGGCTCTCTGCTGCAAACAGAGCAGCAGACATTGAAGTGACAAACATGGGCTAAGTGTAAAGCTACAGAAAAATGGTGAAGCTTAAAAGTGTGAACATTAAAAGCTAACGTACAATAAGGAAACATAACTCTAGCTAATAAGGAGTTGTTACTTGTAAAACCAACATTTATATTCTCTACTCACTGTGAGTTCTCCACATGTGGAGACCACCCTCGTGTTTTCCCACTCCATCCAGGCACATAAAGATGTGATGCGGTAAAGAAAAGTAGTTGAGCCAGATTATCTGATTATCCTGTTTCCACACTCTATCGGCCGGGCTTGAGGAATGAGAGGCAGCTGGGCAACAGACTGAAAAAGCTGCCAAGTCTACCATGGTTCTGGCAGCAGAATGCGTGCTGCTCCATGTAATGATAAAGTACTTCATTATGTCCAGTGTTTAAATTAAGAGGAAATGTGTTCGCTCGGCAGGAGGTTGGACACGAGGGAACACCCAAATATTGCCTGGAGAGGAAGCATGTATTTAGGCTGTAAAAGACCAAAGTTAACAACAGGTTGTGGCTACACCTGATGTCTTGAAAGGTTTCAAAACAGCATGCAAATGCAGGTTTGTTGCTGCCAAACTAACCTTTTAACATCTTGTATAATACGAAAGCAAGCATAGATGGGCACTCAGGTATGCCCATGTCTTTGATTTTATAATGGATGTCAGCTATGTTGTTCCTCAAATGTCTCTTCACTGAATATTATTATTGTGCTGGTTTCAAAAGAGCCATTATGCAGCCAGCAAATGTATGAATATTTCTGCTTATGAAATACTTCCCAGCTTCTCTCACTCACAAAAGTCACAATCAGAGGAACTTTTCGACATAAGGTCGTGTTCAGACCACAGAGAGCGGAATAAGTGGATGTAACTTCTGGGTCTGAAAAATGAAGCCAATACGGACAAGCCTTAAACCTGCATTCTTCCCAATGGCCAGCAGGGGGCGATTCTACTACCTGCAAAAAAAGTCCTTTGACTTATCGTCTCATTATACAGTTAACGAATGACTTTTGGCACCTACTCAGGTTCCATAAAGATGGAAATATGGTCACTTCTGGCTCCAAAAAAATCAAGATGGCCATAATCCAAAACTCAAGGCTTCAAAATGGCGGTCCACAGACCAGCGGGTTTAGACTTGGTTCAGACCACCATTAGCACTGCGGTGGGGTTCCCAGCAATCACTCCAACAGGACCACTGCGTCAGCACGGCAAGAAAACTGAAGCCCCCTCGACGCTCTATGGGCTGAACAAATACATGCTCGTTCACATGTCCCCTAGATTACATTTGGTGTATTTCTCCTGTTTACATCTTGATTGACTACACAAGATGCAAACAAATGTGCAGTGTGTTGGCATCTGATGAGCCTTCAGACTAATCAGACTATCAATTTTGAGTGACGTTTGAAAACCAGGACCTGAATGTATCGCGGAGCCTCTCTGTAATTGACCAGTTGAGGTGCAGAGCACTCTCAAACGCCAACTGCACACGCCTGATCCAATATTGTTACCCTGATTAAATCTTGTACAGTGCAAGCTGTTGCCTCGTCTGTTGTTACGTCGGGTCTGTGATTACAGGTGGAACAAGGTCTAACAATCACCTTGTTGTCCCAGCAGTTTCTTATTGAATGTGATGCTCCCGCCCTGAACATATTCATGCACATTTTACAGAGAAACTAAGACCAGTTAATTGCATCGTCCCATTATGGGCTCTCCAACTAGCCACAGCACTCCATTCAGGATGTGACTAAACATTGTCCTTCACACAGACTGAAGTGTCAACTGGCCCTAACCAAACTCTTCTTTTTCTTCACAGTGCAAAGATTTCTTTAAAGCCGGTAAAGGTGTTTATAATGACCTCCGTCGCAGACTCCCTCTCTACCCCTCAGACTTCACGGATGGTATTTACATTTTCTTGTTGCGTTGCTTCCTAAGTGGGCACATTTAGCTGATTTGTTATCGCAAGAAAATCAACAAATTTCTTTTTTAAAGGTTTTACACTTTGAAAATAACTCCAGGTTTTTGTCTGCTTTGACCCTTCTGGTTGTTTTATCTTTAATAACCCTTTAATAATCCATTAAGGTATAACTGGGAAGGACCGCTGCCTGCTGAAGTACACTACCACCGCTATCTTTCTCTACATTGCCATTCTGCTGCCTGCTATTGCCTTTGGCTCACTGAATGATGAAAGCACAAGAGGGGAGATCGGTAAGGACTCCTCTTTTTATTGTAATGTTCTGCAACATCCTATTATATCACTATAAAGTATTTAATCTGAAGCATGCAAAGGTACTGGAGTTTTTCTGTTTGTTGTTGACAGATGTTCAGAAGACCATTGTTGGCCAGAGCATCGGAGGAGTGATCTATGCTTTGTTTGCTGGCTCGCCACTCGTCATTCCACTGACCACTGCGCCGTTGGCCATCTTCATAAGCGGTGTGTATTTTTTTTTTTTTTCTTTTTCTTTTTACAGGGGAATTAATCAACTGCAGGCAGGAACAGAAAAAAACATCATGCAGAAAATGCCCTGCAATTCAAGCTTGATGTCGGCTTCAAACAACCACGTTTGTAGTCAAGTTAGCTCCTGGGCTGACTTTCAGATTTTCATTAATCAAATATCAGTGTATAGTCCTAGCCGATCCTACCAATGTGAACACCGCCAGCTATCTACAATCCACCCATAGCATCATCAAGTAGCTGAATAGAGCAGTTTGATGCTGAAAATAGTGGAAATGGTTCGCAATATGGTCCAATTTATATTGGTAACTATTAATAAAACAAACAGACAAGTTTGCGTTTGGGGGCGGCACGGTGGCGCAGCAGGTAGTGCGCGTGCCTCACAGCAAGAAGGTTCCCGGTTCGATCCCGGGGTCAGGCGGGGGCCTTTCTGTGTGAAGTTTGCATGTTCTTCCCGTGCATGTGTGGGTTCTCTCCGGGCACTCCGGCTTCCTCCCACAGACCAAAAACATGCTCATTAGGTTAATTGGTGACTCTAAATTGCCCCTAGGTGTGAGTGTGAGCGTGAATGCTTGTGTGTGTGTTGCCCTGCAGTCGGCTGGCGACCAGCTCAGGGTGTACCCTGCCTCTCGCCCGTTGACAGCTGGGATAGGCTCCAGCCCCCCCCAACCCCGAAAGGGATACAAGGGGTATAGAAGATGAATGAATGAATGAAAGTTTGCGTTTGGAGTTTTTCTGCACCCTAGTGGCCAAATTGGTTAGTGCAGCTTTAAGGTTGAACTGAATTGTATTAGCTGGTTACTTGCGTGCTGTTACATGATCAACTTACAGCAGAAATAAAAGAGACAAAGTGACACAAATCTATGAACTGGCATCCAGTCTTTAAGATCTGCCCAGCAGTGTAATATTAAACAATATGATGAGCGGTTAAACAGCAGAAAAGGAGTTACACTGAAAAGGTTATTAATTATAATGCTTTTAAACCTGTGTGTTTCTTCCTGTGTGTGTTCTTATGTATGTTTCTCAGTCATCAGGGGCATCTGCGACGACTACGACCTCGACTTCGATGCTTTCTACGCCTGCATCGGTTTATGGAACAGTCTGTTCCTCATCCTTGGAGGCTTATTCAATGTCAGCCTGCTGATGAAACTCTTCAAACGGTGAGTACAGCACACAATTCTCAGACAACATTTTTTTACTCTGAAATATCACAGACAGAAGCCTCATACTTGTAATATATGTGACTAACTGTGTGGCCATGAGGTCAAAGATAAGAGAGGACGCATCTGTTATGACTTCCTATTTTCAGCCATAATTCTTAATTTTGTTTAATGTACGCTCTCGCTATCTGAGCCATCATTTAGCCTTGAATGGACTGTTTCGCCTGTGCTGCTGTAAAAAACACAGTTTGATAAAACATGAATGATCACGCCGTGCTTTTTTCCTTCCTTTCCATTATCTCCCAGCTCAACAGAAGAAGTCATTGCATTGTTCATCTCTATAGCATTTGTCGGAGACGCAGTGAAAGGCACTGTCAAAAGTAAGTCGAACCAAGGTCAGATGACATTGAGTGTGTTCTGAACGCTTCTGCAGCACAGCAATCTGTCAACGCTGCAGCGGAATATGTGAACGTTCTGCCTATTGTTTGTTAAAGGTAATGTAGCCCATCACATATACATATCCATCATGGAGTCTTTAGGGGAAACGCAAGCATGAAATAAAGCAGGGCCCCTGTGCGTGGTGGAAAAACAGACAACCCATAATGAGTCTTTCACATGCGTCTGTTTATATCTTTTTCTCAATTGTTTGCCACAAGACAGGAAACAAATGGATGAGTTTACTCTATTATGATTCCTTTAGAGCTTTTTTCTCTCCACGTTACGCCTCAGTCTGTTGTAATATCCTCCTACACTACACCAAACTAAGCAATGCATGCATACAGTGCACTGCTTGACTGCCTGGAAATATAGCGAGAATGAGAACATAAAAGCAGAATTATATCAATAAGACGGTAAAATATACTGTATATGAAGATGCTCAATGCAGTGTGAAATGGACATACAGTGTATTTTATTTTGCTGAGATCCAAACGGGTGTCAGGCTTTTTGAGGACTCAACATAATACATTAAATGTGTCAAGAACAACAAGAAATATAGACATGCTAATATATTAATAATTATTAATTAGAATAAGCATATATTTACAAAAAATCAATGAAGCTGATCAGATCAAGCATTAAATATATTGTCTTTGTACTGTTTTCAACTGAGTTTATGTTAAAAAGATTAGCAAGTTTCCTGTTTCATTGAGGTTTTACACAGCATTTCAACCTTTTTGGTGTAGGTGTGGGTGTAGTAACCCCTCTGTTAGTTACCTGTAGACGTGTACATGAGTGTGACTGCTTGTCTGTCTGCGTCAGCCGTGTGAAAGACTGTCGATCGGTTCAGTGTGTATCCATCCTGTCGCCCTGGAACAGGCAGCAGCCGCCTCTGCATCCCTGCACAGATCCAGCAGTATAGATACAGTGATGGATGATACTTTGGCTGTGTCTCAGGCATCAAATTTAAACCAGTCGTTCAAGCCGATGTAGGCTACATCCTCTTTATCGCCTTGTTTTAACACAACACCCTTGTTATAACAACACACCAGCACATTGGTTGTTATAACAAGAAAACTTTCCTGTAATAACAGAATATATTAGTACCATGTAATAACAGCAAAACATGTCCTAATAACATGAAAAATTCAAGGTTTCTATAAGTTTGTCACCACTTTCATCCCTTGTTTCTTTCTTCTGTCGCCCACATTTGCTAGTTTTTGAGCACTTCTACTACGGGCCCACACTGGCGACCACAAACAGCACGCTGGTGCTTCAGCAGATTAATGAGATTCTAGAGAAGGCGAAGAACCAGACGGGGAACACGCTCAGGGACCACAATGGGACAGTGCCACCGATGGGACATGCAGAAGGACATGCGCCGATCTTCCTGCCGGAGTCTCTGGTGGTGTGCACGAGAGAAAGGCCCGTCCTCTGTCTGCTGCTCATGCTGGGGACTCTGTGGCTGGGTTACACCCTCTACCTCATCAAGAGGAGGTACGTCCACCAACTGGACCATATAAACTCAAAATCTTATCATCTTATTATCAGCATGTACAAATACATTCAGCATGTAGTAGCACAGCCCTTAGTGCACGCTACAGTAACACAGTATAAACTGAATGTCGTGTTATCAGGATTAACAGCAACAGGTGACCTGCTTAGTCATTACCAACTCATGCAGCCGAACATTATTCAAACCCAGATTTGAAAATGCCAGGCTGAAGTTTGGGGAAATGTGTGTGAAAAAATAACAACTAGAATATTCCCAACAAACATTCCCAACAAAGAGTTGGAACAAACAGAACAGAAATGCTTTAGCTGTTTTGTCTGACTTAAAAGCTACTGAAGGAAAATGAAATTTACTGTCTAAAATGAAAATACTCAGTATATTACTACTTACTTAATGCTGTATTTTAATATTCTGCTACTTCATATTTGTACTTCTCTACATTTAGGAGCAGAATTTGTACTTTTTACTCCTCTACATTAATTTGAAAGCCGTAGTTACTTTGCAGATAAAAATTTAAAAACCTGTTATGAGTTCATGAAATATGATGCATTCTTATACAGTGAATTAAACCACCCAGCAGTGTGTAAAATCTCCAGAATAAGCTCCATCTCAAGAACATCAAACATTACTCACATGTTGCAGCAACAGTAATCCAATCCTACAATATCCATAAATATCAGTCTGCATGTTCAGGAGTATAATTTGCTTTGTTGCATCGCTGCTTTCGCTTAAATAAATGATGTGAACATGTTTCCCACCAGAGTTTAAACATGAAGCAGCATTAAATGGAAATATTAAATACCTCAAATCTGCACTCAAGCATATAATGTATGTAAATGTAAGCAGTGACTTTCCACCTCTGCATGTAGTTGCTGCACATTGCTTCACATGTATGTATGAAGTCAGGCGGATCTGTGAAAGAGGGAAAACTTACATCCCAGGAGTCGAGCACATGGTTACAAATCATCAGCAGTGATTCTCGCCCTTCAGGTATAATAGTGTAATACACGAGGCAGATAAATGTGACTGTATTTCCACATCTGACTCCCGGGACGCCGTCGTTCTTCCCCCTGAGCGGAAAACTCTCAGTACTCGACACGGATTATTTTTCAAGCTAAAGGAGTAACGACTGTAAACACAGCAGTAAAACCTGTTGAATGTATTACACCAGGGTTGCACGATGTTGAAGCATGTGTCGCTTCTTTCCCCTGCAGCCCGTATCTGAATGGCAAAATCAGAGAGGTGGTGTCTGACTGCGCTTTGCCGATCTCTGTGGTGATATTCTCCTTCATTGGCTCCTACCTTTTCCTTGACATACAGCGTGAGTACAGATCTCTCAAATAAAAGAAGTGACAGAAGACTACCCTTGAGACTTAAAGTCACAACCTTGGCACAGAACACCTTTCACTGTTCATAAATCTTCTGTTGGAGGGGAGGAAAAGAAAAATATTTGCTTCTAGCGAGCTTTCAACACAGTGTGGGTTCTGAATCAATGTGGGTCAAAGACACTTGGATGTTGCTTATAAAACAAACCTTAGCAGCAGTAAAGTTCACTGTTCAGGCATTTCTTTTATTATGTAATGGTGTCATTTTTCACCCTGCTGTGCTCAGTTTTAATTGGCTATTTTCTATAAATCTCATGTTCCCATTAGTTCCTGTGTTCAGCATCCACGATGGCCCCGTCTTCAACTTCCCTCCATTCGAAAAGCTGTCAGGAATGAACACACTGAGCGCGGTCGGGCTGGGTTTCCTCCTCGCGCTGCTCATCTTCATCGATCAGAACATCGTCATCTCACTCACGCACGTACCAGAACACAAGTAAGACTGAGCAATTCCTCCACGGCATTTCTCATTTGTCGTACAAAGAGGTCGTATTGTGCCTTTGTCTTTGTCGACAAACACGTCCAGAAGCAGCTCATGAAATGAACAGAAACACCGCCGCAGTCTTTCATCGACGTGTGTGTGTGTGTGTGAACGTCTGTAACAGGTTGCTAAAAGGCACAGCATTCCACTGGGACTTAATGCTGACTGGCTTCATCAACATCCTCATGTCCTGTCTGGGGCTGCCATGGATGCACGCTGCCTTCCCACATTCCTCCCTGCACGCCCGTCAGCTGGCCAAAGTGGAACAGCACGTAGAGAACGGACACCTCTACACGACGTGAGTAAAGTTAAAACAAGGACAGAAGCCAGGCAGTGCTCTGAAAGACATCCGGCCTGTGACTGACTGGAAACTTCAGTCCGGTTTGTAGGTTCAAAAGCTGATCATATCAATCAAACAGTGGAGTAAACAGACATTTCTCTGACTTATTTCTAACTTTTTTTTTGTGAAATACCAGATATTTTCATCTGTTTAGGGCCTCCACCCATGCTTTAAATAAAACAGGGGTTGAAAGTCACGTCCACATTCAGGTCATAACCTGTAATCAGGTGTAGGAAATAGCTGTTGCTTTATGTTAGGGAGTCACAAGCCAACCGCCACTCTACGGCAATAAAGAATGAAAGTGTTGTTCATGTTGTCTGGTCAGACAAGGTGTGTTTAAAGTGCTCTTCTCTGCCTTTGTGTCAAACAGTATTGTCAGTGTGAAGGAGACGCGTCTGACCTCGCTGGCGGCCAACATCCTGATCGGCCTGTCTGCGTTCATGCTGCCAATTCCTCTGCAGTGGATCCCCAAGCCCGTCCTCTACGGCCTCTTCCTCTACATCGCAGCCACTTCGCTTGATGGGAACCAGATGGTGGACCGCATGGCCCTGCTGCTGAAGGAACAGGTGAGCAGGCAGGACACCGTGGTTTGATTGGTCGGCCTGTTTGCCATAGTTGCTTGCACCTCTATGTCTTTCCTGTTTATCCATTAAAACTTCGCATGCTGGCAGCCCCAAATGACACAGGTTTGAAAAAGTTCCTCGTTATCGTACGATAGATTCCTCTGCTGTTAAGATAACTGAAACACAACTTACCAACTTATCATGTTATAACATGAGAAGCTTAGTTTTACAAGTTTTTCCACAGAATTTTTCATTTATGCTGCAACAAATATATTTTTGCTGTAACTGTAGTTGGCTTTAGTCGATCTACTCTGTTATGTATTTTATGTTACCTTTATCCATTATTTTAGCTTTACCTGCTTTTACCTGTTTTGTTATATTATTTGCTGAGTGATTCTCTTCTTCTACATGTTCTGTAAATATGTAGCAAACATCACTTAAAACAGCTTTTTAACCACGTCACACTTCTCTGTCCAGACCTCCTATCCTCCCACCCACTACATTCGCCGTGTGCCTCAGAGGAAGGTCCACTACTTCACGGGGCTGCAGATGATCCAGCTGATCATCCTGTGTGCGTTCGGGATGTATCCTCTGCCCTACATGAAGATGGTCTTCCCCCTTCTGATGATCCTGCTGGTCCCTGTCAGGTAAGTTGACCCACACCAACAGGGGGCAGAGTGGGACCATGAGAGCCGACGTAGCGCTACCATGTCTGCGCAGAATTGACATTAGTCTAAGATTAGACTCATGCTGAGCTCTTTTCAAATGGGAACTCCACTGATTTTACACATGAAGATCAGTTCTCTAGTCACACTGGATCAGGTCCTCTGTGGCTCTGGAAGGAGCTTTCTAAAATCTGAGAGAATAACCTCGCTGATACCATCGGGTTTATCTCAGCGTGGGCTTGCAGACTGCAAATTTTTAACAAAAAAGCTTTTCAAACTGGGGGTGTGAGGTTTGAAAGACTTTTGTAATGCAGCTCAAAAACCGTCAGAGTTGATGTTTGTCTGAAGGACTGTCTCTGTGTTACTGCACACGGTCATCTGGTATCTGTCTGTGTTTCATCTCAGGACCAGCCTGCTTCCCAGAATAATCGACGCCAAGTATCTGGACATCATGGACGCCCAGCACATGTAGACCAACAGAGCAACCTTGTGAAAACATTAATTTTCTCCGCTTGGAAGGGAAACAGACTCGAACTCAATGATTGTGTTACTAACTAAACGAAAAGCATTTGGGCCGCAAGATTTCAATACAAGCGCTCTGCAGGCGACTGGAACGGCCATTTACATCCCTCATTTGCTTTCTCATTGTTCACCACACATTTAGCATCAGTGTAGCTGACTTTAATATGTAGCATTCCCACATCTTTACTGTACTGAGTTTCTGCTGTTTTACTGCTTCTTTCACAGAAACACACACACATCTGTCTTAAGCTGTTCACTGACAGGTGCACAAGTTAATGTCAGAGACATTTTTTTTATATTTAAAAGAAAATGTTAATCATTTCATTTAATTAAGGTGTAATGTTGCTTAATAGAGAGCTGCTTGTGTCCTACTTGGGTTTAAAGTGTGATGTTGATGGGGTTTGGGATGTGGTGATTTCAGGGTCATACCACCATAACAAATCATTTAACTGAGAGAGAAGTCATTTCTCACTATGGATGGGAATCAAGATCCAGTTTCAAATTGTCTGATCCATCGGGATCTTGTGCCTCCGAGCTCATCAGTTCCTTTTATCGATGTTGTCAAACTCATGCGTCAACGCTGCTGGAAACCTGCAACATGAAGGGATCCTGGTGGAGAGGAAGAAACTGTCCAAAGCGTGCCTTCATTTCATGAAGAAATATGACAACAGTGTGCTGTCACGCCTGTAAATTGATCATTTTAAGTAAGGGTGGAAACAGGAGCAACATGCTGAAACATATTTCAACAAAACATGGGCTTAACGTCCAGGAATACCACGTATCTGACCCCATGTACGAGTGCTTCTGCCTCCAAACCAAGCAGCATGTCCGTTACCGATGATAAATATGTTATAATACCATGAGCACCGCAAAGGCTTAGTAGATTTTTTTCAACTGTGTTTCTACACTGTGTTCAGACTCAGACAATAAAATAGTTGCACTGATGATAAAAACCTGTGTAGGCCGACTTCTTTCCACACAGAAAACTGATCAGGAATCAGTAAGGGAATCTTTAAAGAGCTGGACCGATAAGAATCAATAAGGGCATTGATATCAATAAACTCTTATCAGGTCCCATCCCTGTTTCTCATAGATGATAACATGCAGAGTGAAGTGTCTCCTCATGTTGATGTTCCAGACACACTTAACATACTAATGTTGCTAGTAAAGGTAATTGGTTGTGTGCACTGAATTGTCGGTATTAAATCAAACTGTTACACAAATAAAGGCCTTAAAAAGGATCTGAATGAACATTTTTCATTATACTTAACTGTCAAGGTAAAACAATTCAAAGCACCACCTGTCATTGATACTGGAGGTGACAACATCTGCTCAAATGTCATCTCACAGCATCAGCACCATCCTTTGCTGAGGCGAGGGAGCAGACTGTGAAGCTCTGAGTGTTAAATTTGTCCAACAGATGGCAGTAGAGGCTCATCTTCAGGATGGTTTGAGGTCAGGCTTGATAGATGTGTGCTCACCAGATTCATATCATCCACTGACAGAAACTGGGATAACAAAATTGAGATTGGACAAACATGAACAGTTTTCACCACCTTTAGATGTCACATGATTGCCATGAAGCCAACAAACGCCCTGATTTTAAATTCATTTAACCGCCTTTGCTGGGCTCCAATTTGTTATTCCACCATTAATCCAACAACTACTTCATCAGCACTGTTTTCCTGGCATGTGTCAACTGTCTGTACCGAGTGCCTTGAATACATTTGCAGGAACAAAACAGCCAACTGTTTGTTCGAGCCCCCTGACAAACAAAAGGAAGCTCCTTTTCACATTGTGCTACAATGAAGCAGTGAACACAATTATCATCTGCGGCTACGTGGCTGAAAAAATAATCATGAGCGCCGCAGAAGAAAAGACTTTGTTGTCATTCACATTCAATAATTTGGAATTAAACTGCGCAACAAAAACAGTCTGTCTTTGTAAAATGAGGCAGACCTCGAAGGCACTGTGTGAATGTCCTCTAATAGCTAATATGGATCCTTTTCTTGATTTATAATGATAAGAAAATCACTGGTATGAGCAGAGTCAAATTACCAGATTAGAAACACTTCTGGCAAGAAATTCGACAACTGCGAAAAAACAAGTCGGTCCTCATTTTAGCATTTGCAGCTTCTCATTGATTACTCTCTCTGCTGTTCATTGTCAATTTAAGAAGTGACAGTGCAATTATGTGGCACCAAATAGGAGCATAATTCAACACTGAGAGATGTGAAAATAACTACAAATCGACCTGATGGCTGCATCCGTCTGGAGTGCACTGTTATTAGCCTGCACAGAAAGTAGAAGGAAATATAAGAATCTATTTTACATGATCGTACAAAATCAAGAACGAGGCAGAAAAAGGAAGCCGGAGAGTTTTGAGGTTGAAAGTAGACCCTGATGACCTTCCAGTGTAGCCCTTTAGTCCTGGTCTGAGAGCACGCTGAGCCAACTGCGGGCTCGAGTATAAAAATATAACCAGTCCCATGAATCCGCCGAGATTGGCGCTCTGAAGGGTTGAATCCCATGAGAGAAAAGAAAAGAGAGGTGAGAGTGAGAGTGAGAGATGACGCGGCTATCACCATAGAGATGCATCCACCTCTTGATCACCATAGAAATGCTGCCAATTAATTTGCCATCTTGAAAAGCTGTATGTTTGTCACTCGGCCACCGACACAGAACACCTTCCCGATGTGAGATCTGAGGATAATTTGTGCTCTTGTCTGCTCGGGTGGAGCGCAGTGCCTCCATTAGTTTGAGCACCCTCCACATTTCCAGAGTTGCCTCCATGTGCCTGTGTGGCCTCGTCTACCTGTCGCATCCCAGATGTGACTCTATGATGAGCTCTTGAGGCCCTGGAAGCCGCAGAAATTCCAGCGTTTCTCCAGACTGGCTCCGACACCGCTCAGCTCCCGTCTGAAGGTGCAGGGCAGCCGAGAAAGAAGAGCCTCCACCTCGCCGGGGTCGATCTGCAGAAACGCGCACATAACACTGGCAAGAGTTAACTCCTCATGCATGCACATAAACAGACATTCTCCCACCTCCACTTTTCACACCTCTGCTCTTCATTTTCATTATGCTCACACTCTGTTCTCACACCTTCACTTAAACCTCATGAATCGGGCTAGGATCAACACAATATGAGCTACATGACAGGATTTATACCACCCGGTGGGCTGAGGAAGAATCACAAAGGCGAAGGTGACAGTAGAGACAGAAATCCACTGTAAGGGCTGCTGTAGACAACCCACAGTGTCTTGCATTAATAACTAGGTTGTTCAAGCCCGGTGCTGATGTCAGGATGCATTAAGGTCCATCATGGAGATAGGACTGTGTGTCATTACAGACAATGGAACCGTGTGAGTATGGAGCCGGCAGATAAGCAGAGAGGATTGGGCTTGTTGTTGAGGAGTCCAGCCAGCGGTATTGACAAAACTCTGTGGGCTGCTTGATGTGCACAGTCAGTGTTGAAACAACAGATACACAGGCAAACAGCTGCACAGAGACTTTAGCTAAAGCATGCACACAGTGTATAAAGCATGCCAGACACACACCTATACGCATTTAAAGTGACAGTTTGACGTTTTGGGAAATGCACTTAGTTCTTGCCTGCACGGTGAATATGACGCACAAGCCAGGAGATGGTTAGCTTAGCTTAGCTTAGCTTAGCAACAACATGTTCTGCTCCCTAAAAATGAGTGGCAATGTTTCTGGGTAAATATCAGATATATTTAGAATCTATAAATCAAGTGATAATGATAACTTTCTATGGGGTGGGGGGGTGCCAATCAGATCCGACAGCATAACACTGACTGTCTAGATGAATACTGGATGGTGATGACGAAGCTCAGCTCAGTTAAAAAACAGCAATGAGCTCAAACATGAAGAGAAATCAGACTGACTAACAGCCTAAATTTGCAGTGGCAGCAGCAGCAGACGGACACAGAACATGAATATATTTATCAATAAGTTGCGCAAATGGGGACGTGTGATAAAATTAGATAACGGTAACTGCAACAGGACAGAGACAGAGAAGCTCTGACAGTGCAAAGACAGACTTGCTGTATATTGAGGTTCTTTCTGTTAACAAAGTAGGAGCAGCTCTTGTAATGTAGAGCTAATATCTATATCTGTTTATGTTTATCTTAATAAAACTGTGGAACTATTTCTGTTTTGGGTGGAGAACAACAGGTTAGTGAAAGTGGAGTGCAGCATTGAGCTTTCATATTGTACGATTTTCTTTAAAAACGCGTGGAGGTGCAACATGCTCAGATGACTGCTCATCTTAAGAGTCCTTTAAAAACAACAGCTCCTGGGCCTCTGTGTGTCATTTTAACAAGGACACTGTGCATGCAGTGGAAGTCCAGATGAAACAAGATTTTGCTTGAAATTTTCTATAACTTTGAGCAAAAGCGGTGGCATGGTGGCGCAGCAGGTAGTGCGCGTGCCTCACAGCAAGAAGGTCGCCAGTTCGATCCCCGGGTCGGGTGGGGCCTTTCTGTGCGAAGTTTGCATGTTCTTCCCGTGCATGTGTGGGTTCTCTCCGGGCACTCCGGCTTCCTCCCACAGACCAAAAATATGCTCATTAGGTTAATTGGTGACTCTAAATTGTCCCTAGGTGTGAATGTGAGAGTGAATGGTTGTATATATGTTGCCCTGCAGTCAGCTGGCGACCGGCTCAGGGTGTACCCTGCCTCTTGCCCATTGACAACTGGGATAGGCTCCAGCCCCCCCAACCTCGAAAGGGATAGTCGGGGGTATAGAAGATGAATGAATGAATGAGCAAAAGCCATTTTGGCCATTTGAAAGCACTTTTGTGACGGCCCCTAACCTCAGCACCCCAGTTTTCTGTCTGCTGTGCCAGGCTTCAATATCAGGTAATGATGTAAAAATGACACCTATGGAACATCAGTCAAACTTTACTCCAAAGTGCACAACTAACTTGGTGAAAGTAAGGATGAGCGTCACTGAATGTCTGAGCGCACTTTACTGTTTTTAGCCGACAGACTGTCTGTTTATATACACCTCTGGTAAGTACAGGAACGAGTGTGGAGCAGTGCAGCTTTAAATTGATGTGTGTGCTCACCAACCTCTACTGAAATAAATAAAGGTAAAAAAAATAAATAAATAAATCTCAGAGTAACTGATGGCTCTCGCCTGCACTTCAGGCTTCTTTGTGTGCCAGGAGACTAAAATGGCACAGCAGGACCCTGGCATACAGCAGGCCCATATGTCGGCCCTGCAGGGAAATTTAATCTATGTCAGTATGTCTCGGGTGTGTGTGTGTGTGTGTGTGTGTGTGTGTGTGTGTGTGTGTGTGTGTGTGTCTGCCTGTTACCTTGGAGTCCAAACGCTGCAGGTAGGAACAGATGTACTCGATGCTGGCTCCGAACGGGTGGACATTCAGGAAGGTTGAAATGATCCCTGAGGATAAACAAATAGGTCACGCAGACATGTTAATTAAACTGTCAAAATGCAAAGACACACCTTGTCACATTGCTCCAGCCTTTGAGTTTCTGTCACATGACAACATGACTTTTAACCACAATAGAATATTCAAGAAATCAGTTAGTGTTGCTCTAGTTCCTCTTGTCTGACTGAAAAACAAGCAAAGATGCATCAAGCAGCTCTTCTCAACACTGTGAAGAGCCTCTTGTATATTGTGGCTCCAGATTAGAGGGAGTGTTTGATGACGCTTTGATGCTGTTAGCTCTCATCAAAGCAGTCTACCATTGAAACTCTCCACAAGCTCAACCAAACCATCTGCTCTCGACTCTCTGTTGGGGCCAGGAGAGAAATAATCTTCCTCCTTAGAGCACCATGAGGCAAGAAATCAGGTGAGCTTTGGGTGGTGGGTCTCGAGATGATCTAACCAGGACGGGGACAACAAGAGGATAAAAATAAATATATAAAAGTAGATGTCACATCAACACAAACTGATGACCTACTTAAATAAAACATCACATTATATTGTTGACTGTGCCAAGTTCAAGGCACTAGAATATTTTAGACAGTTATATTATAATCATGAAGCTTTTTGTATCATATCATGTCATTATGGCCTGATGTCGCAGTATTCCCACATCTCATCAAATCAAGCTACCATTGAGGACATGATGATTATATGCTTGATAGTATTTATTTAAAGTTGAAGGAGTTTGATGACATGAGGAGAAATTTATATGAAATGATCAAGTCAAATAAAAGTTGGGTCTCCAATAATAAAAAGAGCAAATAAAGGCCTGTCCCAAATAATGGCTTATAATGACTTCATCAAGGAAAACGGGAGCAGATCGAAACTTTGTTCTAAGGTATGACCAGAGGGAATTAGAGATAGCCTGTTACCTTCTGCTGTTGAGGTAAACAAAGACCCCGCTCACAATTTCAGGAAATACAGTATTACACATGTAAGCCTGATTTTTTCAATCCAAAAAGTATAAATAAAAGGGATATCTCTCCACCAACTTACATTTGTCTACCTGTTTGGTGTAGAGGAGGCTGATTGCCATAATATCAGGAAATAAAATGTAATTCTATGGTTAAACAAATAAATGAATTGTGATTTGTGAAGCTGTGATTTTCTTTTAATATTACGAGCATTTATAAAGTATGGTTGGCAGCCAGGCAAAAATCTGACCTCAGTATTTCTAAAATTGTACATCTGTTATCTTGGTGTGTAAAACTGTATCATTACTGATGACAAGGTGCAAAAATCTTTAACCATGCTCTTTTTTTTGCTTTAGCAAAGAGCCGGACTGGGCATAAATGGAGGACAAACACCACTGACTACCTAACTAACTGTAAGCCAATCACACAGCCACTCCGCTATAAGACGCAGGTATTTCTGGCACTGGAAGAACAGCAGAACTGGCCCCACATGGAAAGATACAGAAGCTGCTATCATTTGATAAACTCCAGCACAATGTCTATTTCCTTTCTAATCCCTAACAAGATGCAGCAAGTTTTATCTTTCATGCTTTGAGCCAACGGATGTCCTTGACAATTAACATGTGAAAATGCAGCGTGGCGGAAAACATCAAGCAGCAAAATAGGACAAGGCTTTGTTTACTTCTATAAATAATGTAGTTTATTATACACATGGGAGATAGATGTTGGCCATATTTTCCATTATCATAAAGTCACATTGTGTTATGTAATCTAATGAGTAAAGTGGGCTCTTTCTCTCCTCATATCTTCCTCCTCTCTCGCTCTGATGAATATGTAATTATGCATAGTTATTACCTCAAAGCGACTGAAGCAAATCAGAAAAATCCAACTGTGGTAGAGGTGGTATTGGTAGCACATGTTGTGGTTGTGTTGTACAAGAGATGGAAAATAAAAACAAAGAATCGAACAACACGTTACAATACAATGCAATCCAATTCAGCAGCCACATTATTAATTTTTAGCACTGTGTTATTGATCTCTTTATATTAGAAGGCGTTCCTGTTATTTTGTACGCCTCCTGTTGGGGTTTTGGTGGCACGATGGCCTAATGTTCACAGTATGTAAAGATAATTCACATACACTTATAATACCTTCCACCTGTAATGTTTACAATGCTAAGTATGTTAGTTTAGCATGTTAGCATGAAGAACTGAAATCTCATTACATATGCAGGTATTTGGTTTTAAACCAAAGTATTAGACAAAGTGAAATTTTGACCTGATGATGGCGCTAGAGGAAAATTCAGGCAATTACCAAAGTCTTTATCATTCATTCTCTGGGCATCATGAATATCTGCACCAAACTTCATGCCAATCCATCTGATAGCTGTTGAGATGTTGAGATCAGTCTAGATCAACACAGTGGGCCACCTGACAATCCCTACAGCCAAGCTGCTATCATGGGTAACTGCTGACTGCACTTTGACTAAATGACAATAAAACAACTAAAATTCTGGTTGTCAAAGGCACTCTACAGCATCTACCAGAGTTTAAAGTCTCAAACCAAGTGAAAAAAATATGAAAACTGTCAGGATGTTCACAGCTTTACTCATAGTCCTGATTGTAATATAAGTCACTCAGCTTCATTCTGCAGACTCTTCACCCAAAATGGCCCAAGCAGCACGCCCATCAACAGATATATGTCCTGTTAAAGTCCACTCTTAAGGCTAAACCAGCTCAGCTTTGCAGTCCCTGGATAGGAGCATCAGCTTAAATGCCAATTTAAACTGTCCATGCATGCATCTTAGATGTAATTTGTGTTTTATGCGTCATATTGTGGAGGATTTCCATCACTGTGAAAAACTGTATGGCCGTATTGCAGTTGCATTGGTGCCACAGAGCTTACCGACTAGCAGTGCATCCCTCTCGGAGTGAACAGGACTGGGAGGATTCTTCTCTGGAAGTCCTTCCCTCTCCTGACTGCAGGACACCACAGATGATGCTGTGACATCCTGAGGACACACACGGAAAAAAAAACCCCAAAAACTTTAGTGTCAAACTCCAGAGATCGCAAAACACAGTTAAAAGACCGAAATACTGCGGTACCTCTAACACTGATGGGAGTGAAAAATCTAAATAGGGCTCTGGGTAGTAACTGTGTCACATTTGAGGGTTTACATCAATTTACATGGCAATGAAATGTATTAATAAGCATGCAAATGGCTTGCACTGTAAGCAAATGCAAAAATAGAACATAAACACACAATATTCTAGATAAAAAGAAGGACAAGACAATGAGCGAAACATGAAGTAGCCAAAGAATGAAGCCAGCAGCAGGAAAACTGGTTTAAATCAAAGAGGCAAAACAAAACAAGAGAGAGAAAGTACCAACGATGCTGATGATCAAGTTGTTGTTTACTCTCAGTCTGATACTGCGGCATTCTAGTGGTCATCAGCTACTCTCAAAAAGCAGCTGAGAAATCGATTAATCATAGGAGATATATCATATTTTTTCACCCAATAACTGATCAATTCTGGTCAAAAAGGTCCCAGCATCACACACAACGCCTCTGTTGCCATGATTGGCAGATGCTTCACCCGCCTCCCTGATGAACTTGCGCATGATCATGAAATAAGATGTGCCATGATTGGCTGCACAGTGCTAATGTCTCACATGGCAGCTATGACTTACCTCTTAGCACTTCTTTATTACTGCACCATGCTTAAACCACAGATAAAGATTAATCTATAATGATGCACAGAGTCGACTGTTGGTTCTGATAGTCGACTATTCTGTGAAGCAGCTACCTGATACACTGAAGTGAGGATGGAGGTCAAAATTTGGTGTATGTGGCAGAAAAAGACATCATGTGTGTCTCGTATGAGTGTAGTTTCTAAAGCGGGGATGCAAGGTGGCCTAGTCTAATCAGGACACAGCGGCCTTGTCTTCCAGTTCTTGTCTGATGTGAGCATGTGCATGTATGTATTTGAGTTCCTGTATATGTGTCTGTGTATGCTGCAGCACAGGTCCTTCATTTCCTAACCCAGTTGTGTCCGGGAGATTTATTCAAGTGACAAGTGCAGCCCCTGTGATGATTGGCCTGTAATGATATGTCATGTCAGTGGAAGAGCCACGGGAGGAGAGGAAAAGGGAAGAAAGAAGTAAAAAAAAAAAAAAAAGGGGGGAGACGACAAACATTTAGTGTATGGAGAGTATGGAGGGCTCAGGTTTTTCCCCCACTTACACTGACTTGATTAGCACTCTGTTCGCTCCCTCTGTCATCTCGCTTTAATGTCTCCAGCTAGAGTCAATTAGAAAAATGAGAGGAAACGTCAATGAGAGACAAGTCACCCACTAATGCAATCAGACACACCAAAACTCACTCTCATCCCTGTCTGACTCTCTCATGCGCACACACTGACACATACGTATAAACATGAACAGCAGCAGCATGAACAAAGCCCCGCTTCTGAGGGACTTTTCTATCCAAGTTTTGGAGACAAAGCCAGACAAAGAAAAGTCAAATAGTTTATAGTCCCAGAATAGCAATCAAAGTAATTGATCCTCTGCTCTGCAGTTCTGCGGGGAAAGTCACGTATGACCTCAAAGAATACCTTAAATACATTAGAGTAGAAAATGCTGTTTAAGATGGCACCCTGACATACTGTTTAAAATGATTAAAGCAGCTTCTCTTTCATGGCTTAAGGCGGCGATAACATGACAACAGGGCTGACAGGTGTATGATGAAAGATGACATCTCGAGAGAGGATTTAGGAGACTGTGGGACTGATATGGTGGCTACATTATTAAACAGATCCACGGCATTAGGAAATAATGCAGCACTGACAGCAACAATCCTGGATGAATGCACACGGTGAATGAATGTTTTCATGGTTTGATATGTAATCTACCATCCAATGTAAACACTGAACTATCCTGTCACACTGTATGAGAGGAGCTGAGGCCCCATACGATGTGTTAATATTCCGTATGTCTTCAGGCATGTACATTTGCTAAACGTATTTCTCCACCCATTATGTGCAAAGAAGAAACTGCCTGTTAGTTTCTTTGTGCTTGTTGGATAAATTAATTCTATGAGATGAAATAGGTTTCAGTGAAGAAATGCTCACGTTGGGAACAACCGCCCTGGATTTTAACACTATTTAACCCCTTCCCATCCCTGTAAAATGAGCCTAAAACGCCTAACCAAGGCATACCAAAAATAAATTATTTTTTTCCTGATTGATGTCTGCAGACTACATCTGGGCCTTATTAGCTGGAAAACACAATGGAACAACAGCACAGAGCCCTACCCTAGTCCAAAATTGATGACAATTGAAGAAAATGAATATTTTAAAGGTTTCTCTAATGATATGTCTAGAAAAAATGGCAATTTACTATATTTATCGAGATAAATATCTATATTTATATTCAGGCCATCTATATTCATACTTTGGGTACATATACTCATATTTAAGAGGTATTAATCATTTCAAACCCTGTGTAATATCCCCATTTGTACTGAATTCCTTGACTTGGCTCTAAATTAATCACTGAAGCAGCATATCCTCGTTTTTGCAGTATTTGAATACTTCAGCTGCACCACTCATCTTCATTTAATTGATAATGAGTTTCCATTTTCAAGCTCTATTTATGAGCATTGCTTTAATCACACTCCTTATTGTTGGCGACAGACTCTTACTCGTTGGACCCCCGTTAAGAGGGGACACATCTTCAAAGACATCACCCTTGTTAGGGCAGCCATAACATTTCCAATGGCTGAGGCCGATCATGAGGAGGGAAACTTGTAAACCGTTGCACTGGCTGTGGCTGAGTCGAGAGAGCTGTGGTCCAATTCACTGGGGTTGTGCTGTATGTCGGGGCTGACTGGAGTGGGAAGGTTGTGGGTAATGCATAGCTTGGGTAATGCGACATGTTGAAGGAGAGGTGGTGTGTGCTATACGTGTGTTGTGGAGGTTCTTTTACTTGCTGGGGAAAGAGGGGTGGGGGAGCGTGATGAAGCTGTGGTTCGACAAGCTCCAGCTGAAGCACAACATACTGCCCCTGCCTGACCAGTGCTGCTCATGTTGCTACTTGTCGGTCTCACAGTGACAAAGGGCTCATGGCAGTCTCCAAGGGAATGGGGATTTAAACAAGTAAGATCAGGGTGTACCAACATGTCACTGCATTATTTAGACTTTAAAACTTTGAGGTCAGTCACAGCTAATGATCTATAGCTTAAAGTGCTATAAGTTTGTTGGCAGCTACATGCAACTTTTATAACCTCCCATCCCTGCTTCTGATCACCTGGTGAACTGACCTGTGGTCCATCTTTGTTACAGCTACTGACAGGGCTCGCAAAGGTCAGTCAATGGATGCAGTGTTTAAGAAATATGAAGTTTCGGTGCTGTGTTTAGCACCCAGAGCGCCCACAGAATAATGATGCACGAAACGTCGTTGTTTGCAGTAATGTGAAAACCCCTGAAATCCAGAGGGAGGACATTGGTGTTTTCTCCAGTGACACAAACAGCTTGTAGTCGTACAATTGTCTCATGGGATTGTCCAGAAATAGCTGGACAAAAGGAGCTGTCATCTCCTTAATGTCACCTGAGGACAATATGCTCGCTGAGGTCCGGATGATGAAGTAACTCTGTTACTGTACAGCTCTGCGTATATGGAGAAATAATCCTCCAGAGATCAGGACAAAGTGAAAAGAAATCTTCCAAAGCGAAAAAATGGAACAACGACAGAAGCTGAACCAGAATCTACTGTCCCTGCAAAACCATCTTATCCTCTTTAACTGTAGTCTATCACCGACATACCGTGATACGTTAAGGAGATATTGGTAATGCTTTACTTCACATTTCTGAATAAAGTTCTTATAATTTCCAAGAGATGCAGGTGATGACAAATAAATAAACTGAACCCCAAGCGGTTTCATTTTTTGCTCTTGTCACATTTTTGGGCTCGTTTTTCACTGCAGTATATAAGTCCTGCACCTCGATGGAAACAGCACAATCGTGGCAAAAAGAATGGAGAACTGAAAATGTCCTTTGTGTAGTTAAGCAGTTGTAATACCCTAAATCATGAAAGTTGCATTTCTTTGATTATTTATTTGACAGACAACCATCACTCTATGTAAATATGATGTGAATAATTGGGAAAATAGTCTTAAGAAAAAGACCATTAAAAACCATGTAAACGTCCATTTACTATAATTTAATACTGAAAAGTTCTCAATAAGCAGCATGTTGAATTGTTTGCCTGCCTCCAGTGACTTTTTTTTAGCACTGAGACACATTGTTCTTTCTAGGAAAACTCCAGAAAAATTCTTAGAAAGTCCAGGACTGGTAAAATAAAGAGTTACCAAAATATTCCTTTATTGATGAACAAAAGAGGAATAAAGTGTGTGTAGGAGGCACTCATTAATCTATAATAGTTATGAATGAATCTCTAATCACCACGGCGGGCCAGGAGATCCATAGTAGGAGGAAAATGGTGGCAACAAAAAGCTGAGTGGAGCTAGAGTGTAAACTGCTCACACACATTAGTTCTTACAAAACTAAGCACAAAATCCAGATGCGGCAGATGTGGTGGTCATTGTGGTCGGTCTGCAGAGGACCAAGGTCTGTGAGGCCTGTGAGGGCCGAGCACACAGAAAAGGGAAAAGCTAATTCACACCGTTCAAATATCTGCAGCTGAGCGATCTCCCATCAGCTCACAGCAAACCAACTCAAGCAGCTCTGAGGATCAAAAAGATGACCTGAGAGCAGAAAGCAAGCAGCCAGAGTCATCAGACACCACTTGACGGGACTATTTCAGTATTATCATTATCCAATTACATAGCTGATTGAACCTGAAGCTCATTCTCATGTCAGCTCTATTCCCTGTAACCATGCTGAACCACGGTAGGCCAGCCAGAAATGGAAACGCGAGAGGCAGCGGAGCATACCTGCACTCAAATAAGATCTTTGTTGTATTTCAATGGGTGACCTGCAATGACATGACATCTTTGTAGTATTTTCTAAAAAATGTGCCTACCTCTTATGGAGAAGAAAAACAGTGAATTTCAGCTCTTTAAGACTCAGGGCAGTTTGATCTCGGCTGCCTAAAAGTCAGACACAGTTCTTTCACAGCACACAGCGGCAAATGGCTTCACATGCAGACAAACTGTCCTCGTCATGTTTTCTCCTGTCAGCCTGAGAGCAGCCTCATTAGAGCTGTTTACTTATGTCCCTCACTCAAGGGCACCTTGACGATCTCTGTTATACAGAGGAGATCACACTCTTTATTTCCCATTCAAGTTTCTAAAGCACTTACTCATGACTCCCAGAAAGCAGGAAGAACACGGTTTATCCCATCTCTTATTTTATGATGTACTTTATATTTTTGTGATGTACTTTATAGTCAACATACAGCATTACAAGAATGAAATGGGAGACACGGCACAGACGGCAATGAGCACAGGGAGGTAATTTTCCCAAGATATGATATATAAGATCACATTTTCTGCTTCAGAGCTACATACAGTAAGATAAATCTCATTTGGGTGCAAAAGTTCCTTCAAGGATTTTATGTACCCTCAGACACCTTTTAGCATACAGGGAACAGCTTCATGCTGTATCTTGATTTGTGTCTGAGAAAAGTCTCACAGTGCGAACTATAAGCGGCTGAAGTTTCTCTTAATGTACATTATGGCTTCTATTATCTATGCATTAAAAGGTCTAAAAACGATTAGATTCACGCTATATATATTGTTGTGTACTTATATTATTATAAAAATCTGTAATCTTATTCAAGGTAAAGGTGCATTTCACTGGGCTGCTTGTCCACAGCATCATATCCTCTTTATCCTTATATTTGTCGGCTAACTAGCTAGCCACTCTGTTGTTTCTTATTGTGTGTATTGCTCACTTGTGTTGGAGCACGATTAGTCATTTTCATCTGCAGTGGTGGTTGTTAAACAGTGAAGACTCCCACGATCCCTCACTACGTCACAATGTCATCCAACAGCATCTCTTGTTATTGTTTTGATTGAGAGACCCGTAGTGGCAGAAATGACATGCTGTGTGTTTATGGGTAATTTCCTTTTAACATTCACTCGTGTTAATTTATATTCCTTTCATGATATCAAATCTCCCTGATCCTGGTAAGCGGGTTATTTGTTGACATGAAGATATAGGTCTATTGGAGAAAGCCAACTGTAACCCTGAAACTTTCTCCCGCAGCTGTGTCAGCGCTGTATGAGGTGACAGTCAATGCTAACAAAACATTTTGCGACTGCTGTTGAGAAGCGGTAGTCAGCGCTGACTTCAATCATTCAACAATGCGTCTGCAGCGGTCACAACATGATGGAAAAAGGCAGATTGTTTACAGACTTCTTTATGAATACAGTTTGTTCGGCTGCACTGTAAACAGATACACCAGCTGCTCGTCTGCTGTATTTCTCACAAAGCAGCTGCTCAAAGAGTGTTTGCTGCCTCTAGTATTCAACCACACTTGCTGTTACCACGATTATGACTTCATATGCAACCTCTGACGTTCGCCTCTTCCTTTATCGTCTGCCCCGAATCTCAAATTATCCATTAAATTACACTGACCTGGTCTTTTTGGTACTTCACATGATCTGTCTTCTTCAATTCTAAATTTGTAAAGTCACGGTGAACACCAAAGATCTTGACTACTTGTTCATTATAAGTGCAAACTTCCATCTTTCATTTGCTGTGCAGAGTTGATTCAGGGACAAATCATTAGACACCACTTAAAATGGCCAAGAATCTTCTCTAAAATGCAGGCAGTGGTGTGTTGAATCATTTTCCCAATATGCAATATTCGTCATGCACTGAAACTCATTATGAAGTAATTTCTTTCTAACTAGACCACAAATGAGGCACTTTTTTTTTTCAAGAGTCTGTATTTCCATTTAAACGCACACACAAGAGCAAGAACACAAAGTTTTTCCTTGACTCTGGATGTGTGTGTGTGTTTTCTTCTGACCTGCTGTGTGTGTGTGGTCTGCAGGTTGTGCAGTCCTGCCTTGAGGTTATGGATTTGGTTCTTCAGCTGCTGTTTGTCTTCTATACTCCTCTCAAGCTCTGCGTCTCGCTCCTTCATCTCGTCCCTCATCCTCAGCAGTTGCTAAACGTGAAGAAGAAGAAGAGTGGTTAGTTATTAATGTTTATGCTAAGCATGTTTCATCAGCGCTGAACGTTTGTCTAACTGTTTAGATGCAGGGAGAAGAGGTTAATCTGACGCAGCAACAGCAAGACCAATGAGACCTTAACTCTGGTGAATCAAAAGGTAAAATTCCTGCTGGGAAAAGTTGAAAATATGGACTTCCTCATGAGCTTCTTCTCTTAATGTGATGCTGAACAATTCATCAGTTACAGTGGTGCTGCGCAGTGTGTGTCAAGTGAGGTGAAAAATGAGCAGTGGTCTGCAGACAGGAAGCCAGGGAGTGATTCAGCTGGTCAGTAAGGCAGACCTGCAGGTAATGAGCTCCTCTGCATATCTGCAGCCTCATTCATACAGAGTATTAAAAATATGTTTCCTGCATATTCTATCTAGATAATGACTGATGCAATTACATCCTAATACTTTTACATTATGCATTGTTATGGCCGGTGCTCTGTCTGAATCCCGTTTCATTTTTGGAATATGCTTGGCATTACAGGTGAGAAGACAGGTGGCTGGAAAACACCACAAATCTCATAATCACATGTGGCACTATGACGTGCCGAGGTGAAGAACTGGCTATGCCGAGATCATGGTGCAATTACTGGGCTTGAAAAAGGGAAAGCAAAGAGAGGTAAGTCACACACTCAGGCAGCTTCAAAGTGCTTCACGTATATTAAAATATAGGCGGGTTGTTGCTGAAGATCAATACAAAGTCTTAATGAATCCAAGTTGTAGAACTATCAGCCAACGTGTGTGAACAACTGTTAGCTAATCAACCAGTTTATACAGAACATATTACTGTGCATGCTAATATGATATGTGAACAGGATGACTGTGATGGTTTGCTTAATTGCTGGCTAACAAGCAGAGACTTGAACTCTGATGAAATAAATCAATTATGAACTTACAGGAAGCCTCGTATTAACTTGCTCTGTTCTGTTTGGAAATCTTATCAGGTGAAGGAATACACTGCACTCTGCATGATAATGTAACAGCACATGTTGTAATTGGGATAACTGAACTTCAGGTCCTGTACAGCAGGTGACTCCTTCTCCAGCCACCATGAGAATTCAGGTAACAACAAATGCATCCTGATACAAATATAAAGCCCATCAACTGAGGTCATGATCCAGATGACATCCATCCATCCATTTTCTATACCGGGGGTTGGAGGGGGGGGCTGGAGCCTATCCCAGCTGTCAACGGGCGAGAGGCGGGGTACACCCTCGACCGGTCGGCAGTCGATCGCAGGGCAACATATACGGACAAACAACCATTCACACTCACACCTACGGACAATTTTAAGTCACCAATTAACCTAATGAGCATGTCTGTGGGAGGAAGCCGGAGTGCCCGGAGAGAACCCACGCATGCACAGGAAGAACATGCAAGCTTCACACAGAAAGGCCCCACCCGACCCGGGGATCAAACCGGCGACCTTCTTGCTGTGAGGCACGCGCGCTACCTGCTGCGCCACCGTGCCGCCTCCAGATGACATACTAATATTAAAATAGATTGTATCTGCAGTGCCTCATATCTAATGGGAGGATATTATCTCAATAAAGACAACCCTTTACATAAACTACAGTTACATCTGGCCGCCTGAGGTCATATCATAATGCAAACAAACATCAAATTTGAGTACATTAATGTCTGTCAGAGGAAATACATCACAGAGAAGCTTGAGGACTGGTAAATGGGATGTAATGGTGTAAGCCTTGTCTAAAGAGGTTATTATTTAACACATTATTAGATGTAAGCCCAAAAGCAGAAAATTAATTTCGAGGCTCGACTCAAAACACTGAAATCAGAACAGGGACTGCAGAACCGGTGCACAGTTTGTTATAATTTAGACTTGGTGCTGAATAGACTATTGGCAAGCACCAGAGGCAAATCTCCACACGCGCTTCATGGCCCTCAGAGACTGAACCTTGTCACAGTGATAAACAGAAGACTGTGGATGAACTGTGCGGCTCCCTCGTGTAAATGTGTATGTGGGAATGTGTAGCATTGGAAAACAACAGATGTGCTCAGCCAACCTTTCGTAGGTAAATGTGCTCCTAAAATGTTTGAGCTTTTGGCACTGTTTGACTTAAGGAAAATGTGGTTGATGAGATTTTGTAATTATGAGAAAAATGCTTTTCATCACACGGATATGTTTCAGATGTAAACCTTCCTCAGCTTGTCATTACACAGTAGTAAACCACCGTGACATGTACGTTATGATGTGTATAAAAAAAGGCTCCAGCAAAGAGAAGTTCCTGAGCTGATGTATTAATCTCCTTTATACAACCATGAGTTCACAAAGTGGTTGAACCTCGCTCCATCCTCGCTCGTGAACGACTGAGCCTTTCCAGGAGAGAAAAAACTAAGTGCTCAAATTATTAACAGTTAGCGTAATTAAGTGCCGGAGACATGTTTCAAGAAGGTGATTACAATGCACTTTGTCAAATGAGATGGAGGTGGAGGAGAGCTTCGCCGCCTTGAAAACAATATTTTGTCTTCGCTTTAGAAAGAGTAAATGCAAGCTGGGGCTATTTGGCGACACAGCAGGTGATCAGAAAAGTGGACTGCTGCCTGAGGAAGTGTTTTCTTCTTTCAATTGGATTACTAAATGTTCCTGAGGGTAATATTCCATTAAACATGGCCTAAAGCTGTGGCTCTCAATGCTGGTCCTCAGGACACAAAGACTTGCTGCTTTTTTCATTTTAGCCATTTAGAGGGTAACTTCTGTCTAAATGCCAGATTCTACTGTTCAATCAAACAACAGCAAATTGATTCTCACCCTGGCCCCTCCACAAACACAAGCCTGCAGCTACCGAATGCTGGATCAGATTAGAGTGTAACAAGCCTTACTGTAAGTAAACGCTGCACATTAGTATCTAAGCTGCAATACACACTTTTCCTCAAATTGAACTACAGTAAAGAAACTGAAAATGTCACTGAATGATCAGGTGACACAATGGGGGGTGTGAAGCTGAATGACAAACACACACACTGCATTGCAGAGATGAATATAGCAATAAAATACTGTATTAATTCAGCAACATTTCAGATCTCATCTTAAAATCATATGGGTCTAAAGGGTAAAAGTATAAAGCACTGGGTTAGTGTATGATGATGATAGAGAAAGGAAAAATTAAACATGCATTAACACTAGAGCTGCAGCTAACAATTATTTTCATTATCAGTGAATCCGATGATTATTTTCTCAATTAATAAATTCACTGTTTGTCTCAAAAACTGGCAGAAAAAAAGTGAGAAACGCTCATTACAGTTTTCTGGCGCCCAAGGCGTCTTCGGCTCCGGGCTCAATGTCTTGTTTCGTCTACAATCAAAAGATTTTCTTTGCACAAACACACAATATGACAAAGAAGAGCAAGTTTACACGGTTATAAAAGCAGGAATTTTTTCTTGAAAAATCTTAAATCCTGAACTGCTGGAAATATAATTATAAAGCAACAGCCTCCTACATGACCAGCATTACAGCCCCTACACAGTCAATGTCCACCCACACAGATGTTTTCACTTAATATACCCTTTAAATGCACCTAGAAGCAGCCAGTTTCATTGCCTTACGTAACTCTGAGTGGCCATAACCCTGATCCCTGACATCTCTGAGGCACAATTTGACAACTGTTGGAAGTGCCTGCAAAGGGAACATTTTTTCTAGGTTAATTTTCACTAACAAATACTGTAGATCCCTCCTGTTGCTGAGCAGAAAGCCTCCACAGGTCATTTACTCTTTGTGTGCTTTTATACTAGTTTCAAAGTGCACATGCGAAGCTGATAACTCTGCAGTTTCTCAGAGCAGTCTGATCTGATCTTTGATTGAATCATTGATTATGGTCAGCTGTGATAACCCAGAACAGCTATGATTTACTCTAAAACATCCCTCCGCTCCCCATGAGTTCACAGTGTCATTTACGGCTGCTTTAACAGCAATACAAATTGAACTCGTGCTGATTGCAGCCACGCAGAAACCGGCTGGGGTCTGTTGTCATGCCCTGTCAAAGCACCTCCTGCGTGACTATGATGGGGCTTTTGTTTTGCTTTCCTGATAAGTGAATAATTTCCAAGTATGACTGCGACAGGATAATTTCACCTGCTTTCATGGCAAATCAACTTGTTTCGGGAGTCTTTTGGAATCAAGTGACAGCGTGATTGTCGAGCGACGTCTTATTATTCTGGTAGCAAGAGAAATCCGAAAAGGGGAAATGATAGAAGGAAAACAAATGGTGTTTTCTGCTTGCTTTGGAGGGAAAAATAGACTCAGACGCAGCACTAAACGGCTTGTTCAGGTGGATATTCTCTGCAAGGTAGAGGTTATGACTGTATTGACTTTGACATTTATTCTGTTTGGTTTCATACTGACAAAGAACACAGTGCTCATTTCAAACTTCCTGCATGCGTCAAAACAACAGAGTGAAGTCATCAGTTCAGCGCTCTAAGCTTGAATCACAGGACCCCTCTAATGAGACGATAAAAATCCAGTCCATCTTTGGAAAACCATAGTTTTAGCACAGCAGTCAGAGCAGCACCATCTGTATGTCTTTTGCACTCTCGGCCTGATGGATGAGGCATCTGATTACCTTCTGCATGCCTTGCAGAGCCTGCTGCAGGAATCTGAGCTGCTCAGAGTGTGTGTTGTCCTCTTCGCTGCTGATTGGTTGGTTCTTGCCTTGTTCCTGTTTGAGCAGCTCCACCTCGTTCCTGTAGGCATCCAGCTGGCAGCGCAGGGAGTCGTTCTCCTCCTTTAAGGCCTCTGCTTGGGAAACACCTACAGATTCAGACAGAACACAGACAATGACCCATTATTAGACCACAGAGGAAATAATGTAATCTATCGAGTCTCTGTCGAAATGCCAGACTCTATTGTTCTGTAAACTCAGATCTCCCAAATCAGGCGTCAACTAGAGACAAAAACATATTTCTGCTGTTTGAAAGAAAGCCAAATAATATTTCTTGATTATGACTTATATTTGAGATTTATTTTCCCAATTTTCTGCTGGTATCATGGTGTCGAACTCGATACACACATATTCACCGCGCTCTCACTAAGTGATGTTGTCATCAGTCTTTACAGGCATTAAAATACATGACATTTTTCATGACGCTGATGTAAAAATTAATTCTGTTTAATCTCCATAACAGGGAAAGTGTAGAGAAATCCCCCAGAGGCTTTTAGACAAAGACTCATTCTCCGCCTTTTACATTTCTGAACCAAATGCAGAGTATGAGAGCCTTTAAGAAATTACGTTGCCATGCAGGCACTGAAATACAATCCCTTTTGAAGAATGCCAAAAGTGCCTTTTATCTCTAAATAGGCTTTTGACTTCAACAGGATTCTTCTTTTTCCTATTATTTCCCCCCATTAACTTTCCTGAAGAAATTTAATTCACACACTGACCTCAGTGCAACAAAAAACAGATTTTTTTTTTTTTAATCTAAAATCGACTTAATATCTTAATAAATATCCAAAATCAGATTTTTACCTGCACTCACAAATAAGGCTTGAGAGGATCCAACAATGGCTAAAGGGTTGGCCCATACAAAGGCTACTAACTATTAATAATCATGTCTGCTTCACGTCTGTCTTAAAAGACCCCTCAGACTGACAACAATGCATCTGTGTGCTGCTTAAAAAACACTAATTAACTGACGTTGGAGGGCAAAAGTGTTCATACCTGATCTGAATATCCGCCGTCAAAGGCAGGGTGAATCATCACAGATGAGGGAGAAGTGATATTGTTGAAAAATAGGGATGATGGGGCACATTTTACCCTCTCCCCTGGAAGAGAAGCTCACACCCGGGCTCATCTTTCACTTCCTCACAGCTAATCCCATGTTGGAAGCTTGTGTGGCAGGAGTGTTTCTGAAGCTGTTCCACTGTCAGACAAACACTTCTGATGGACTACACTGGAGTCTTTAAGGGTTTGTCATGAGCTAGAGTTAAATTCAACACTATTACATCAGCTCAAGTCTGAGCTTACCATCTGCTGCTTGAATCAGATCAGCTGCCTGGAGACCACGCAGTCTTTCCCATTATTTTCTTAATCTATTTATCCATATTGGGTAGCTTGATAACTTGGCGGTGCCCTGATGTGCACCTGTAGAACCTGCAGCACAGGAACTACACTCATTTGTGAGAGTAGTGAGTGCAGTGTGTTTATGAGTCAGCATCAGTAATGTTTTAAACCATACTTAGACACAAAGGTTTTTCTTTTGAATCGCTGCCTTTTCATTTCTATTTTCTGCTCAATTCACACAACTCTTAAATTGCCAGATCACCTGTGGGTTTGCCAGGATAAATGCATGTTCAAGAGGGAGAAAAGTAGCGTGAATAAAGCTCATTCTGTCCAGCACTGCAACAAACTGAACTGCAACACATGCTCCAGATCCATCATTGATTTGTTCAGAGCAGTGTAGAAACATCATTCCCATTTCCTGTTATTAATCAAATTATTTCCAGTGTGAGCCTGCAAGTCAAATCAGAAAGACACCCAGTAATAAGATGACTAATATTTCATCCAGAATGGTGCCCATAACTACCAATCAGACTGTACAGAAGATGATGATGAAATGATGATATAGATTAGATGGTAACAATATCCTGAATTGTGTTCAATTTCACCACCATGATTAACATGTGAACCACATTAAGATCCCACATTATCTGTCAACGGCATATTTAAAAGCCTCTCATCATGTGTGATAGGCAATGCTTTGAAAGAAATGGGTTTCTTTTCCTTCTCATGTGCCGAAACATGATGAAATGACCGATTTATGGAAACCTAACGATGGATATGGAGAACCCAGCTTGTGTGCAAGTGTGTGTTTGTTTTCTCTCAGCAGTATTGAGTGAGGAAGGGAACCGGTGAGGGTAGTATTGATTATCAAGTCTTATTAACTTGCTGCCCAAGGAAACGCAACAGTTAGCCCAGATTCTGTTCAATTCCCCCTGAAGTTTCCCTGAATTTCCCCAGTGAGGAGCATTATCAACACTAACAAACATATGTATCTGCGCGCATTCGGCTATACCAACGTTATTCCCCATTTAATTTTATTTTTGGTGGCATATCAGATTCATCAGTTATTATTTCACTGCAGTAATAATAACAAAGCATCTCCCAATATGAAGCCGAGAGGGCGCGACTTTCCTTCAGAGAAGAGATTTCCAAAGATTAGCTCCATTTCCTGGTCTGCACAGCTTATTTATCTCTTATTGTGTTGCCTGGCTCTAATATCAGATTACAGCTTCTTTTCCGCCTCTCTCTCTCTGTTTGTGTGTGCGATTTAGGATTCAGTGATTTGCTTTGTGATAAACGGCTGTAATGCAACTTTTGTGTAACCAATTTGATCGAGCGTACTTTGCTATAACTGCTGTTCTTAGTGATTTACTGTGTTTCCCAGAACTTTCATGATCTCAGTGGAAAACTGCAAGACACCAATACTGTGCTGCAGAGAGGAGAATGAAATGATGGTGTGGGTCAAACACTTACCTCCACCCTCTAAGGCCATAACATCATTTACGACCACATCAGTTGTTGTCAGATTTATCCAACTATAATGCAGCTGATGTTAAATGTACCCAACAGGAGGCAAATTCCTTCTACTGGTGTAATCCAACCAGAAAAAATCTCTCAATTGAACACTTAATTATCGAGTTACAACATAACATTAACTGTTTCGAATATATTCTTCTTTCACACATTAAATATGTGCAAACTACAATAGCCAGATTTTTCAGTGTCGTGTTGGGGATCACTGTCATCACACAATGTGCAACCAAGTGAATGAAGGCGCTACCACAGCTTTTTAAAAGTAGAGAAATGGCGGGCAGTGCAGTGGGAGCTCAGGTCACAGCTCAGCTTTCTATTTGTGAGGTTTTAGAATTTAAAAAATGATTTTGAGTAAAGAATATTACACTTAGAAAGTTCTTTTTGCTGCCACTCGGCGCATCAAAGTACAAAGTGGAGTCGTTTTTGTTGCGTAGCTTTTATCCACCTTTCAGCCAGAACACCTGTGACATATGCAGCACTGGCTGGTTGGATGTTATATGACAGCATCCTGCCTCATTCAGCACCTGAACATGTTTACCTGAGTCCTCAGAGTCTTTGCCGTTGGTAGCCTCCAGGTCATCATCAGACATCTCCATCTCCTCCTCCCCTCTGATGCCCATCAGCTGCTCGTTGTGCACGTTTCTAATCTTCTGCAAAACACAAAAAGCATAGCAGCTGTAGATATACCTTCTCTGCTGCTCATGAACCAACATCACACCACAGCAATGTGGGTTAAGAAGGGCCATGTAGAAATGCAGTCTTTAAATAAACATCTGGATGGGGTGGAGTGAATGACACCATCCTACATGCATACACGCTTATAGTGCATTTGTCAGAGGCAGGAGGAGAGTCAATCTCTCATCTGAGCTACGAAGGAGTAAAAAATATGAAGCCCTGCGGTGTTTGTCTCGTTGATCACGATAAAATCATTTCAAATGATGTGAAAATACTTTGACCTTCACTCTGAATACTGTGAGCCTGACACAGTTTGACCTGCAGTGATATCGTATTGTCCTGTCGACCTCCTACCTTTGTATAATTTCCTGGTAAGCATGCACACACACTCAACGAGCACACATCTGTTCTATTATAACATTGGAGGGTGCGAGGCCTTCCTATTCTGGTTAATGCAGTGTGAAAGTATATAACAGATAAAAGACAGCAGGATTAAAACAGGCTAGTGAGCATGTTAAAGAACTAAAGATCAAAGAGTACTGTAATCCTTCATGAATCTAACGTCTTGCCGTTAACAATGAGAACCCCCTCAAATGTCATCCTCGAATGTTTCAAAGTAGCCGTGAATAAAGCATAGCAAAAAAACAACCTTTCCAGTGTCTGTTTATCATACTATATGTGACTCACAGCGACTGGAAAAACATTACAATTCCAACCAGGCTTGCTCAAGGGCAGAATAACAACACAAAACGCACAGCATGCAATAACTGCACTAGTGGTTACATTTCTACATTTGTTTTCCTCAGCCATCTACTTTTCAATTTGTCCACTTCAATTTCCTGTGACATGTCAAAGGGGAGGAAAAACCGGTGTCCCTTAAGAGACATAGCAGTTTCCACCATAGTGAGAGCAAGAGGGGACGTGACATTCTGCCTGTGCAGGTGATTTCCTCTGCAGCACAAGCCTGCACGCTACTATGATACTCACTGATTCTCCATGGTTTTCAGTACATCAGACCTTTGACCAGACTTACAAACGCTGTGTTCAAAATAACATCATCCACTTTAAAACTGATGCATACCCCAAAAAGTTTGTCTAATATTTTAAACAAATGGTACAAATATTTGGTTAGAAAATAATATTTCTGTCTGCTGCTGTATTTCTATTAACAGGACGACACTGTTTGTCTGCAACTTCCTAAAACACTGCTATCTTAGTCCAAAAAAGTTGGGACGCTGTGTAAAACGTAAATAAATGAAGTGTTCCTGAGCCCATGTAGTAATATCCTTTATACAGTAATGTGTTGGTGAACCTCGCTCCATCCTCGCTTGTGAACGACTAAACCTTTCAAGGATGTCCCTTTCATAACCCATTCACACACATGTGTACGGCGGCTAAGCTACCATTCACACACACTCACACACACTGATGGCATCAGGGAGCAACTTGGGCTTCAGTATCTTGCCCAACGATACCTCGACATGTAGGGATCAAACCACCGACCTTCTGATGAGTGGACGACCGCACTACTTCCTGAGCCACAGCCACAAAACATGTTCACAAGGCCAGCAGATATAATATTTACAAAGTCTTAATTTAGCATATTAGCATGCTAGCATTTGCTAATTAGCACTGAACACTAAGTACGGTTGAGGCGATGTGGGAAAGTTAATGTCATGTCAATTTGGGACAAATTAAAACTCTGACATGATGATGATGCTATAGATTCAAAGTAAACCAGCGTTATTGTAACTCGTCCTGTGGGAACAGTTAATGTAGAACCAAGTTTCATGGCATGAGCTAAGGCAACAGTTATAATTCTTACTCTTCTTTGCAATTTTTCTTCATCTTTGGAAAGTGTCATTGAGCACTGTAAAAGTGCCTTAAAAAACTTAAATGTACCGTGTTTACAGGACTAATTTGCATCTCTCCTTTAATGTAACAAAGCATAGATGTTTGATATGGAGAGAAGAAACAGCCATCTCTGGGACTTTAAGATTCAAAGAGAACAGCATGCATAACAGGATGAAACTGTTTCACAGAAATAGAGAAAGAGAAGAAATGAAAAACAAAAAATGAAAGAATGACTTGTTAGATAAAGATTTGCTTCATTTAGACCACTAAAAAAAAACATTACGTATAAATCACCCATGATGTTGCAACAGACCTGTACTTCTGCTGTAGTCTGCCTGGTGTACAGATGGTGAGGCAGTTTGTCTTATTACAGATACAGTGATGGAAACAAGACCCAGCCTGACTGAGGCGTTGAGAATAATTCAGGAGATGATTTACACTTACGTTAAACACGAGAGGCTTTTCACCAGCAGCACTAACAAACTTTGGGATCTGAACAAACACTCACCTTGTGCACTACAACCTCTGATGCAAAGGCTACCGTCACTACACGGGGGAGTTAACAACAATGTGTAGAGGCTTGGTGCTCCACCTAACAGCAAATCAATATTCGTGGTTTAAAGTGTACAGTGTGATTAATGTGTCAACACTCTGATGTGGACAGCTCCGAGCAGCGGTTCTGAATGCTTGTTAATGTCATAGATCTATTTCTGGAAAGTTATTAGCATTTTCATAGTTCTGCAGGGGATGGAGCAGAATGAACGCTATTCTCTTTTGATACTGTACATGAATATTCACAAAGAATGGGGCCTCATTGACATTCAACAGAGACAATGTTTCAGCAACATGCTGTGACAAAGCTTGATTTGCAATGATGTGTGTTTCTTTCTGTGAGTGGATATGCCACATTATGCACAGCATTTGTGTGAGTTTGTGTGTGGAAAATCTCTCACTCAGGCATTAAGAGACTCTCAGCAGATCAGAACTTCTCCTCCAATCAGATCTGCGCTCTTTATGAACACAACATAAACTCCATTCAACACAAATCTTCACCATAATCAATGTGGCATTTTCTTGACAGTAAATAATAACGAAAAAGCAAAGCTCTGTCAGTTTCTGAAAAGAATATGAGATGGATAACCTCAATTTCCTGCCCCAACAAAACATGCAAAAATGCAGTTATTTTCCTGTCTGTCCATATGTGACAGCAGACAGAGACTGATGAGACGGTTTAGAGCAGCGGAGCGGCATCAAAACAACCTATAAGTTACCTGCTAAATGAAGCTAGAAGAGACCAAAACCTCATCCACAAACTCACGCCTTAAGAACCCATTTACACCTGGTGTTAACCTGTGATCTGTCTCTGGATATGTCATCTGGATAATGGCACGTTACTAATATACATTCGTGATTCTGCCTGCGATGTGACGGCATTTTGAATTTATGTATTTCATTTACACCTCTCACTAACATGCACAGCTCTCTACCCAGTTGAGATATTCAGGCACAGACTGCATGTTCACGCTGGGTGTAAATGGGTTACTAAAATTACAGTGACACACAGCAACAGGTACTTAACATCTCAGCTAAGAATTTCAGTTTGGGATTTTGTTTCATTTCTGGATATTGATTTGTTAAAAATTAATATAACTGTTAAAATTTGTTTATTTGTTCTCGTTTCAAATTAATATAGACATAACGCTCATACTCCAATGCCAATTTATTTACCAATGTACCTGATATAAAAGCTGATCTTAGTAGATTAAATGATTGATTTTCCTATTTTTGCTGCGGCATTTAATGTTGAAAACTATGTAATTTAACTGATTGCATAAATTTCTTGGTTGCAATAAGGAACAGAGTTTCCAGCAGAATGAACTTCCACCCTTTGGAGTTCCTCAGGGTTCAATTTTAGAACCCTTGCTGATTTTTTTTCTGAAAGCCATGAGCGTAGTTTATATCTTTTATATCTTAACTGTGAAAAATTAAAACATTCTGATGTACAAAGAGACATTAGCATACTGCTACGTATATGTACTTACATACTGGGATAAAACATGACGTAATCTTCCAGGAATATTGAAATACTAACCTCCGCTTGTTTGCGCCACATGTCCAGGTTCTTCCGCTGAGCTTTGGAGAAATGGTCCCATGCCTTTTGTTTGGAAGCAGCATGGAACACAGATGCAATCTGTTCAACTGAGGAAGAAATGTGGAGGTGTGGAGAAGAGCGAAAGAAAGAAAGAGGGAAGGAGCAGAGGTGTGAAACAATGACGTCAGCTGGGGAAACAGAGCTGTGTGTCTACAGTAAGTAGAGTAAGTACAAGTTTCAGACATGTTTTGTATTATTTACACATATATTTACACAGTTTTTAAACTTACTTGATGCTATCCTGAAAAGACCACTTCATAAACTCATTTTCCGAATATATTTTCAGTTTTAGTATGTGTGCCTTTGATATTACTACAGCAAAATTCTTAAGAGGGGAAATTGTCTTGACAGGTGCGTAGGATCAAAAACTCTTTCCTATGTGGGGGATTCTTTGGTTTAATGATGCTATACAATTTATAAAGGGGTGGGATATTAATGCAAGGAGAGGAGAATCAAACGTGTTTCGCTGTGTGGTGGGTCTTTGCTCCATAGCATCAAGATTTTAAATTCCCTTCACTTATTAGCCTGCACACACTGATAATTAACAGATTTCACAAAGTACTGAAAACAAAGAAAATGCTGTTTTAGACTGAACTTGTTTTAGTGGAAGAGAATACTTCAGATAATAAACCACCCTCTTACATGTACTGTTTTATTTTCTATTTATTCATTTCTGAATTATGTGTACTGTAACTTGACGCCATCAGTGAAGACATTAGCAGCATCTACCAGCCACTAAACAGCATTTAACATTGCATCAGTCTAAATTTACAGGTCTATGGTGTAAAGAGAAACTGCTTTATGGCATAAAATTGGAAAAAACGGATGTTGTTCTGCCAGTGAACATTGCATTAAAGCTTACAGAGTTTTTGGAAGCAGCAGATGGGAGGCTGACTCAAAGACAGATGAAAAAACATTATATTGTATTATATATTTATTGCCTTCCCTACAGCAAAGGAAAGAACTTTACCCAAAGAAGCAATATCCTGTGTGTGACACAAAGCAACAGGATTTATAGGAAATCTGGTCCTAATTTTGAGCGACATCTGAGATATAGGACATACTATTCAATATGTTTACCGAGCAAAAGGTAAATTATATCGCAGGTTTATGCTGGTGTTGTCTGCCAGACACAATAAAGCAACAAACAGCGCACATAAATGATTTGTTCAAAAGCATTTCTGTCAAATCTGGTTAATCTTAACGTGGTTTATGGGAGAGATGGAGGAGACAATGCAGGAGACTCAGATCAGACAGACAAATCATAACACACGAGCGCAGACATTTAAGACAAAATATATATATGTACATATTTAAAGCTTTAAAAGTTTTTCACGTCTGATGCCTGGATGTCATGACTGCAATGAGGTCGACCAAAGCAAATAAAAATAAATTATCTACATATATACGACTTCCTTCCTTATTATTTCCAGCTATTTCACAGATCTGGTAAAACTCTGCAAATCATGCTCATATCTGTAATGGACATTGTGTCCAATAAAGCAATATGAACAGAAGGAAAAATCTCTTTTCTTTTTGTAAATATTCTGCTTTCTGGCAGCTAACTGATGTTGATCAGTCTTTAATCTGCTCACCTGTAGCAAATGAATACAGGCTTTTGCAAAGCTGTCCAGGCCAGTTGACATTCATTCAGAGTCATACATACACATTCATAAGATGCAGACATAACCTCTTTAATGGATTTTGCTGACTGGCAGACTTCCTTCCTTCTCTGTTCTTCTTCATTATGTTACTTTGGAGGCTATCTCGTTAGACTACAGTGGAGCACAGTGAACTCAACATTTCATCCTCCATCACTCATCACATGCAATAACCTTCCTGAACAACAAGCTTGCTGCAGAGCTGCATGTACTGCATTGTCACGACCACACGCTGCATCTTGTCTTCTATTGATATGTTCAGGGTTAAGACTGCATCAGCTCCAAGGTAGATTAAAGTGTATTGATATTGCTGTTTCCCTTCAAGGGGCCTGCGTTTATGCTGTGGGTGTGTATACAGGCTTTTATATTGTACACTTTTGCTTTTGAAAAATGTATGTACATACGTGTGTGTTTGTGTTTACTAGGTGTCGGTATTAATAATACATTTATTCCCAGATTACTTCAGTTTCATTGGTCAACGGGGAATGGAGGAACAGACCAGGGCTGTGACTCTGCCATTGTGTAAGTACTTGCAATCTACTGCATTGTCCTCCACATCTGGAAGAGGTATTGTTGTTGTTCTTATGTGTATGCATGAGGTATTTGTTGGTGCTCCAGCTCTACGGCAGATGTAAGTACATAAGTACAATTCATGCTATTTACAGTATTATTTTTTACTTTTAGCATGATTTTTATAGCATGAGGGTGTCTCTGTTTTACTGCGATTACTGAAAAAATAAAAAGTCAATGATCAGAGGAGCTTGTTAAGCTAGTAGAAGGAACATAAACCGACTTAAAATAATTTAATTAATCCTATTATATTTGAAGGATAGAGAATAAACTGGTGAGTAGAATTCAAAATTTCATATTTGTCACTGTGTGCAAAGCCAGGAACTAATCAGCAGCAAATTCATTTGTATGGTAAGAGAACAAATGAAGGTTTCGCTCTGGAAAAATGGTCCATTTTCATTCAATTACAATTGACAAAACTACTTTAGAATGCTACTTGTAAGAGGCTAGAAAACATTCTGTCAGCAGGAATAGAATAATTTCATTTGAATCACTGGCAATCTGCAGACTCTCAGTGTTTTCTACAGTACTAATGACAAAGTCTACTGGTGAGATATGCCTTAGTCTTGGTTGCAGCCAGAAGGTGGCACACAGGCCAAAACCAACACAGACCACCCTCTCTTGCTCTCCTCATGGCCAAAGGATGGAAAACTCAGATGACAGAGGAAAAGGCTGCTTTAAGAGTGCTTCCTCCTCCTCCTCTTTGGAAGCACTGAGCAGTGAAACAATCCCTCTGGTGAGAGTGAAGCACCCAAGAGATGTCCCCTGTGTTTCTGATGGAAGGCAGTCATGCCTAGCAAGACATGTCAGAAACGAGCTGCTGTTAGGGCCACGACACAGCCTGTGGTAGTAGCAGCGCTCCTGGTCAGGTTTTTCATTTTCTCTGCTAACAGGGACACAACCATTAGGTCTCGTATTCCCTGACCAGTTAGCAGAAGCTGGTGTGAAATGAACAGTCAGCACTCCATCAAATGGGGGAACACCTTCGAAGCAGTGGCAGGTTTTGGAAGAGCCAACAGAATACAACAACACAAAATGCTGTCAGCTAATTGAGTAATAGTGGAAATACAACTTAGCCAACCACCAGCCAAATTAGAGTTGCAATAATGGTTTAAATATGGGAACAATGCCACAAAAGTTCTAACTGTCTGCTCTCCTGGAAAGCATTCACAGTGTTACACACAGTTGTTTACATGGAAAGCGGCTGAAATAGTTGTATAATGAACGAGAGAAGACAGAGAGACCTTGAGAAAAGTTCAAACTCAGCCCCAACTCAAGTGTTGGCAGGACGTGGGAGGAAAGAGTTTCAGATGCAGTTTGACCATCCAACAAACACCTTTATAATTGTTTTTTCATCTTTTGTGCTGAACAACCACGCTGAATACCAGATAACATACTTTGTGGCTGCACTGTACTTTTCACAGCACTCACTGTGCAAAATACGCCGTCTCATCTTCATTTTGTATCTTAAACAGTGTATGTCAACAGAGGGGAAACCATAACCTCCTTTGCAGCCAGAGAGAACTGATATAAACATAAATACATACTGTACCTCGAGACAAAGTCAATATCAAATTAAACGCATCATTGACTATTCATTTCATGATGATTATCATTAAATATTGGGATCTGTATACATTCACAACTGTCTTTTACACTTTGGAGGTGAAAACTGTAACTAGCTGGGTAAAAACAGACAGAGCAGAGCATGAGCCACGAGCAAGAGCCTCAGCTTACATGTCCAGGGGACAATGGCACAAAGCTGGAACAGCAGCAGATTGTCTAATGTAAGAAATAAGTGTTCTATTGAAGAGAACAAAAGACACAAGCAGAAAATCCTGTAAAACCTTCAAGCTGATGGCGGCGAGTCATTTTACTGGATCGTGTTTTGTTGCTATGGCATTCAGTAATTTGACCACTTCGAAAAAATCTAAAAATAAAAGTACAGCAAATAGAAAAGAAAAGGGCTTGAAAATCTCCTGAGCCGCATGCGTTTTAATGTGTCTTCTCACATTTTGAGGGAACAAAATGATCAAACAGGAGCATTACGGCTATTTAAAGTTATGATGCTTCTACATCGCCACCTACAGGCTAAATGGCACTAAATTTGTCAAAGTCACTCAGACATGATATCTACACACCAAATTTGGTTGCAAAAGCTCAAAGTGTTTGGGAAATATGATGTTGTATGTACTGTTTGTGTTTGTGAGAATAAGGAGGGGGTTAACTGTGAAAGAAACCTGAAGGTTTGAGGTTAAAAACAGATGGAGGGAGGGAAGGAGGGAGGGAGGGAGGGGGCTCTTACCAGATAGACTCAAACTTTCTGTGAGGAGAAGTGAAAAAACTGATTTGAACAAAACTGAAAATGGTGGAAAATCTTTCTATGCTCAAATGAGCGTGACTTATATTGAAAGATTTGTCTGGACCCACTGAATCAAGGAAAACTGGAATTTTGTTTCTGAGACTTTTACAGCTCAAAAGTTACAGGCCAAAAAATAAAGTTTGTTGTGACAGTGCCGGTTTCTGGCCCCCAGATAGTTCCAGGCACAAGAAGATGAAGAAGAAGAAGAAGATGAATAATTCTCAGACAGGGCCTAAGACAAAATCTTTCCATTCGTAGCACTGATGAAAATTTCAGGAGCATCAGCACCAAATTTAGGTGATAAATGCTTTGTATTTGTGTTGGGAAAAGAGGTTTGTGTGCCTCTCCTCTCTGGTTATTATCATATGTAACAAGTAACATCAGGGTCAGACAGACCCATAAGGTAAATGCTGTTGCACAGTGACACAGTAGGATGTGTGATTTGGTTACAGCTCTCGATTATGAAAAAAGAATATGGAGTATTAATTATCAATGTTTAATGCACTGTACGTTGTGGGAGGGAGCGCTCATGTGGACAAGCGAGAGAGGGTGTATGAGTAGGCGAGTGTGAGTATGAACAGAAGTGTAGACGTGATACATAAACTTTCTAAACACAGTGTTACAATATTCTAGTTTATCAGTTAAGTGTATGAACTACACAGCAGATTGGATTCTCTACAGACAAAACAGACTGACTCATATGAAAGCGTTCATCAGTAGGTCTTTGTTATATACAGTATGTCTCATCTAAGAACTGTCTTTATTCTCACGCAGCTGCATTTTATAAACTATGATAATCTGGTCACAGGTCACCTCTCTCGTCCTCGTCCAGGCGCCGTCTCACTCCCTCTTGTTTTCCTGGGGAAGAGGGGGGGCGGACTCGGCCTCACAGGTAGAGTAACAAACACTCTGCGCAGCAACAACCGACTTGCAAATATGCAAGTCGCACTTACGCTCACAGTTATAAAAATGAATAGCACTGCCTCTAAAAATGGTCACAAAATGTGACTGAATGGTCGCAGTCTGGGGTCCTGTATGTGGTACAGTTGTGTTCCAGTAGCTTCGCTGCTTGTACCTCTAAAAATCAAAACAGGGACAATGTCCAGAGCTTTTAAATAAAGGTAATTTTATTCAAGGTGACAAAAGTGTGAACGCCTATAATAATGTGTCCTTGGATGGCAGTCGGGAGCTGTGACAAAAGCAGAACCTGGTAAATATGGATGTCTTTTGTTCACAGGTGTGGTGTGTAAAACTGCCTCATGGGAGACCAATCTCAGTGTTGACATTTGCATGGGTGGAACTACGGTGAGCAAAAGACAAACTCATGAATAGAAATAAGTGTTTGTATGGATTATTGTGTTGGATGTGGATGGCCTTTAATGAGAGAGAAACACTGAAAGAAAGAGAACGAGGGTGACTGACAGAGGAAAATAGAGACATGCAATGTGAGTGAAGCAAAGAAAGAGAAAGTCCTAGGAGGCTGTAACCCCCTTCAATCTGGCCTTTTGAAACCAATACAACATACGTAGATATCAATTCAAGCAAGTTTATAAATATGCATCAAACAGAGCAGCACAGTGATGGCCTGATCTCAGGTGACAGGTCCTCACTATTGTTGTTTTCTGCCATTCAGCTAGCCGTTCATAGTTTGTTGTGCCTTTTTTCATGTCATACATGTTGAATACAAGCGGGGACACAGTGTTGAGCGTAGCTGTAGCACACAAAGCCGGTGTAATAAAGATAAACGACCTGAATGTAAGCAAGGGATGAAATGTAGCAGAACTGAGCTTACACCCCCAGAGAAGTGGTCGTAGAGTATATGTACGAAACACTGCATTATAATATATCTTACATAATGAGTGCTTTGTACATTCATTGTATAGTAGGATCATCCTTCCTTACACTTTGAATGCTTTAGCGACCTGAGCCCGATGTTTTCTTATAGGTGGAAAAATTGATTTCTCTCTTATGAAATCATTCACTGCATAGAATGTAACTAAACTGTGATCACTAAGTCTTGACATTGACTTGATTGAGCTTGTTCTCATTTCTTTACATGGTTAAATAAATGACTAATTAATGAAAAAATGATTGAGTGAATGCTGTTTACTGTTGTTGCAGTCTTATATCGTATATACAAACCTAAGACAGCATGTAAAGCAATCATTTTAATTCCTTTAAACTTGACTAACAGCAGCTTGTACAGCTACGCCGCTCTCATCCATGCTCGTTGGCAAATTTCCGCGGCTATTTCGCATGCTAGCTAAATAGCTAGGAGGCTATGTAGGAAGATGATGCCTCATTCTTAATGCTGCCCACTGAGGGAAACAGCTGTCAGTGGGCACAACACCTGATCTGAATGAATGGGCAGCGATCCAGCAGTCTAGAACCAGACTATGTTAACACTATCACACTATAGTAATGAGTAAATCTTACTTCTGTCTGTAATGGTCATAAACAGCCAGTACCTTTGCTATGGTAAAGTCTCTGCAGTCCACTTATTCTTATGTGCTTGAATTAAACATAATCATAATCATCATAACATAATCCATCTTACATCACAAGAACAGAATCTGCACCAAACTTATTTTTGTAAGCCTTTACAGGCTCAGTTGCTCCTGGTATTTCTCATTAATGTCAAGTGTTGCTTGCCTTCCCTGTGTGTGTACGTATGCGTGAGAGGGGGAAAGCCCTTGTGTGTGCTGGTGTGTGTGTGAAAACGTGTGGGTTAGAGCGTATTTATGTCATGGTATTTCTCTCTGGGTATTTGAGCATTTGATATGCCGTGTATGGAGTGGTGACCTGTGATAAAACGGCAGACTGCAGAGTGTCATGGGAATTACTGCAGCGTAGCGTGGTCGATTGCACCTGTTACCCAAGTATAGCACTAACTGAATGGTAAACTCTGAGGGAAGGGGTGCTATTCTCCAGGGGCTGTCACATAGGATAAATTGTTTATCGAGTGCATGCATTCAAAGAGCCCGGAGGCTCCTTAACCTGGAAAGTCTCTGCTAATATCCTGTTTCTGTGACTGGTGGCTGAGGGCCAGAATCCATTTTCCATGTTAAGACACAAGCTGCCAACTCAGGACATTGTAAGATTTTGGTCAAGCCTTCATTTCAGTTCAGTTTGGCATACAGAGTGGTCGAAGCCTTTATGACACTTGTCCTGAGTTTCCCCTTTAACGTAAGCATGCACTGTGGAGCGAGACACAACAGGTGCACAAGCTGAAATCAGAGATCCTCTTATTTTGTCCCCAAATGGTTCAGTCTAATTTCAAAGGCTTGCTCATTAATATTAAGCATATCCTCAGTAATTTCACTGATTTCTTATTTTTATCTGTTTTTTCATTTTATGGTGCAACAGTTGTACAATAACTGCATCTCCTGTTGAGACACATAGGAGTTGATGACCTTCAAATAAAGGCATTTGTTGTCAATCACAGCTTGACTACTCTGGCCGTCTCCACTCATGACTCAGTCGGACAAACATTCTCCTGTTGATTAACAATCAGAACTGTCAACTAAATCTAAAATGTTGTGATCGCTTTGTACCGACTCTCCTTGACTGGAAACCTGTGACTTTTTGCTTTTACTCAAAGGCCATGTTATGATGTGTTTATATTTCTCCCTCCTTTATGTTGTCCTATACATTCAGCATCTGTTCCTAAAAAACATCTTTCCATGAAATGTAACATGGAGTTTTATCTTGCGCTGTAAAGCTCTTTGTAAGCTCGTTTTGAAAGCTGTTTCATTTAAAGAGGAAACTTAAGATGATGCTCTTTGCCAAAAACCTTCGCTGATTTGAATTGTGTATTAGTTGTAATGTCATTCTTGGTGATCTTATATGAACTGTTTGCTGGTTAATGTGAGTGTGGGAGAGGCAGAGGGGAATGTGGTGCTGTTTTTGCTGCATTATATTTTAAAAACTGCAATTAAAAATTTCCTTAAAAAAACATTTAATGCATGTCCTACAAAGTAAATTGCATGCTAAGCCCACATTAAGCTACTTTATCTGGCTGGTGCTATCCTGAAACTACACATACATGCACTGTGTGACAACGCAGAGAGGACTCACACTGAGTCAGTATGGCGGCCATCGCGGTCTTGAACTTGTCTTTGGCCTCCTCCATCTCCTTCTCATGCTGACGCTTCTCGCTCATCAGCCGGCGGATGTGGCTGTTGGAGGACTGGATCATGGAGTAGAAGTTGTTGGCGTTCCTGCGGTTGACCTCACCTCGATCCAGCCAGGTCAAAAGCACCCGCACTGATTCAGGAAATGTATTGTCATCTAGGGGAGAAGGTGGAGGTAGGCGTTAATATGAGCGTGGTAAGATAAAGTATATTTACTGCCTGAGCTGAAGCACTGTGAGGAACAAAGGAGTCTACATAAGGAAGGATAAAGAAATGCTGTCATTACAAACTATCAGTTATTTGACCAAGACAGGACGTAAGGAGAGAAAGAAATGTGGCCAAAATCGATACCACAGAGGTCCAATAACAAAACAGCCTCTGCCAACGCTGAAGGTCTGTCCAGCCAAAAAGGGACAAAAGAGTTAGGGTCACTGGGAGCAAGAAAAAGCTGCCTCTACAAATTTACTCTGGAACTATTTGATGATCAGGGACTTGCAGGAGCCAACAAGTTCAACAACAATCCAAATGAGAAACATTTCACAATGTACAACACAAAAGAAGGAAAGCAGCAGAACTTCAGCTCAAAGCGAGCTCATAAAGCTGAAATTACATGTAATTAATGCTGAGCGTTATTTCAATGTGTGTACAAGCCGTCTGAGCTCCTACGGTGGGATGTTTGCAGGTCACACGCAGGAGCGGCAGAGAGGAAAGAGTGAGGACGTGAAGATGATGAGATGAAAATAACTTCAAGGACTCAATGTCATCCTGGGAGGAACAGAACAGAATGGATTAAATACACGATTGAGGAGAAAAAATATCATATCTATACGCTGAAGAGGTTAAATGAGAAGAACACTTCCGGGTAAAATCAGTCAGCTCCCGTCTTTCCTATAAATATCTTTGGTAAACAACCTTCGCCAAATGTTTGCAGAAAAGGGGAGCACCGTGTTACATGGCCGCTGTGTACAAAGTGCAAGTTGTTTAGCAGTACTCCTGCTTTGTCTGGTGAATAATCAGATGATGTCAAGAGACTTTATTGATTTCTATTGTTGTTATTCTGCCGTGGTTGTCCTGTCCTCCTCTGCCTCGCTGTGCTGCTTACAAGTCAGAGGAGCAGAGGAGAATATGCTCCCACACATAGACGTCAGCACACAACACGGTGCCTCAGACCTTCACAACACACACACACACACACACACACACACACACACACACACAGCAGTACACATGCATCATGTGCGCACACATAAACATTACTTAATGTCTTTACAGATTGAGCAGCTGGGGAGGTTTATATTTATTTAAGCCGGGTTCTGCAGATGCTCTCAATTTCTCTGTGTCGCTGTCAACCACACACATGCAAACGCACAGTGGGGTCCATCAGACGGCTTGCATGAATGATGATCTATCACAGCTATAGATATTGAATCAAGGTGTTATCTCATGAATCCCTGAGGTGTTCCTGTTTGTTTATAGGCGGACTCAGGTCTCATAATACATGGGCCCCTGCAGTGGAATTATTAATAGACAATCTGGAACAATATTAGTGGTATTCGATCACTGACAATGGCCAGAGGCCACAGAGATTGGGATTCTCATTTAATGGATCTTCAGCTGTGGCATTACCTGAACATAAATTCCCAAATTCAAATATAAAAATGCATTATGTTGGTTTATGAGAAATAAATACCCAATTAGAGAACTTCTCGCCTCTTTGTTTATCTGCATTTTTCTTTTCATCCATTAATCAGAGCTATCTGACAAGGAGCAGATGGGATAGTCATTTTAAACTTGGAGAAAACAGTCCACAACATAACAATTTTACCAGACAATAAAATACTATTTTGCTGCAAGGTGTGGCATTGCATAAACACAGCTAACTCCAAGACACTCTGCTAACAGCTCTAAGAAGAAGACACTTGCTGTAAATTGTAAATCTGTGAAACATTTGGGTGAATGGTGCTGCAATTTAGGAAAAAAACATAATTTTCCTGTGAAATCATCCATCCATCCATCCATCCATCCATCCATCCATCCATCCACTCTTCTCAATTAATTTTGTTCTGTCATGCTTTTATTTCTTCGTTCAAACAGATTCTGAAAAGTGTTAAACTCAACGATGAAATAAAAGTTGGCCCAATCACTACAAAATCAGGAGAAAATTGACCCTTTTCTCCACATATGTGAGTCTTGGTTGTAAAGTGGTCAATTAGCAGATAAATCAGCTATTTGAAAAAAAAATAAAAAAAAGGCATCAAAAAATTAGCGGCACTCCAGATCTTGTGCTGTGAGTGCCTTCCTGGCTTTAAAGTCGCAGTAAAGAGGGAAAGGGAAGGACAGAGACGCCACTGGGGATCAACAATGAATCTCCTGCCACAGATGTTTGATTGCATTAAGAATCCACAAGGCTCGACAAGATACTCACATCCCAGAGGCCCCTTCAGCTCATCCTCTCCTTACATGTGCTCTCAACGCTGATCGCAACATTACTCGACCACTCAGAGCATTTAAATATAGTACAACTCCTGGCAGCCAAGACAAACCATTAACAAGCATCAAGTCACTTTGAATTCTCAGTAACAAGCAGCATTATAAAACACTCAAATTAGAACAGGTCTGCAGACACCGCCAGAGGACCACTTGATGAAATGTCAAGTGTGTTTAGATTACTGTCGGAGCGGACTCTAAATAAATTCAGAATCAACTTAAACATATTTTGGTCTTTTGGTCCATATTTGAATGTTCAGCACAGGGTGATATTTTCAACTCGTAAACATGCATTTAAATCAAAGCCACAAGGATCAGTTCATTACAAATAAGTCAATCAGCGGACAATTAGTGAGCAGCAACTCTGATCATCCATTAATCATTTAAGTCATTCAATTATCAAGAGTCTACGTGTCTACACAGGAGATGCAGTGAAAGCAGCAGTTGATGTGAATCTTCATTAGCTTCGCATGGATGTGGTGAACTGAGCGGCTGACACATCCCTAAAGCTATGCTGCTAGCATGGCTAATTACAATGGTATATTTTTACTAGTTCCAACTCCTCAAATGCTGCTTTTGTATGTTCTGTATGGGTGTAAGGACTGAAAACAACTGTTAGTCATACAAGCAAACTCTAAATAAACTCAGTGTGTATGTTTCACGTTTGCAAACCAACCTTTGATCCTGTCTCCAAGCTCACTACACTCGTGCTCGGAGTAGTGGACGATGGGAGGAGGGGAGGGAGGCCGGAGGCGATCTTCCTCCATCTTACGCCGGTGCCTCTCTTCTCTGGCCAACATGCGCTGCCGACACTCCCACTCATAGAGGTCGTCTCTGGCCTGGGCGAAGTCCACGTGGAGACGGCCGGAGTCTTTTTTCTCTGTGCTGGAGCCCAACCGAATGCGGTAACCTGGGGAGAGGAAGGAGAGGTTTGAGAGGAGATGAGTCAAATTAAGAAAAAAAATAAAGGTGAGGTCTGGGGGAAAAGATGGACTGTGGAGAAAACAGAGGATGTGGAAGATAGCGGAGACGTTTCATTGATTGGATGAGAGTGGCAAGAGGCTGAAATATCAATTTCTATCAACACCTCCTCTGATTCAGACGTACAGGAGGTAAGCACAGACAGAACAGCAAGCACAGATATACACAGATAGGAACGATGCATTTGTACACATGTGCATACACACACAAAAAATGTTCGACAAGGTCAAATTGATTTAACTCGTCCTCATTTTGCCTCAGACAGGAAGGGACAACCTGATCTATGCGTCCTCTTTGATCTCTCAGTGTGTCCCGCTATTGCAGCCACACGCCAGGTGTGTATTCACCAATACTTAGACAGACAAAAGCCGAGCAAGTCACTTGAGCTTTTTACTCTGTATGTACAAGAGTGTGAGACACTAATTACAGTGATAGCCCTGGATCACCCCACTGCCTCCCACCTGACACTCAAAGCTCACTCCACTGCCTGTGTGTGGGTGTTAAGCGCTATCATGCTTGTTTTGTTAATTGATTGCTCTGAATGATCTGTGAGAGGTTAGGGTGTTTGCAATACATTTTGCAGTGAAAACCCAGAAAACAAGCCCTGGGCCGGCCTCCCAGATATATGTGAACGCACACACTCACATTGGGGGAAAAAAGAGATAAAGTTGGATGTCAAAAGAAAGACACAAGTGTGAGTTTTGGGCTGTTTCTGGAGTCTGCTCTCCCTGCTTAAGGCTCTCAGGTTGCTTCAGTATTTCATAAAAGGAGACCTCGGTGTGCCGAGGCTGCTGTAATGTGTATCTGTGTGTGAACATGTGTGTGTTTTGGGAGAAGAGGCCACTGTGTTAGGAAAGCAGTATTTATGAGAAACCTACACAGGTCTGTCATCTAGCTGATATATGGACTTGTGGCTTCTTTCTTACTGTAGGGAAGAGGTAGATGAACTCACACAGAGACACGCATACGCACACACACATTAAATAATGCATAGGGTATTATTGCATTGGCTGGTGTTTTAAATGAGCTTTGTGAAGAGGGAATATGCGGCCAGCTATTCACATTGAGAGATTTAAGGCATCTGTGCAGGAGAAGGTGCAGGATGGAGATAAAAAAAAAAAAAAAATCAAAGCTGGTGTCGCATGACGAAGAGACTTCTTCTCAAGCAGCAGCAAAAGCAGCAGGCCGATGGAAATGTGAGCAAATACATTTGCCTACTGATGACCCTGTAAGAGTGTTGATACTGTGAGTGAAGGGGCACGGAGTTAAGTCAATTACTGAGTAACAGAGACCACACTACTCTGATTCTGATTCATGTAGAAGCAAAGCAAACCAACAACACTGTCCACTTGTAGCACTGAAACATTCATCAGACTGAAAGCAAATTTTTAGAAGCTCTAGAAATCTGTCAGAAACAGCAAATTGGGGTGAAGGTGCGTCCATGCAAGCTGAAAATGTTTCAACCTGAGCAAAAAGTTCAAGCCTTTATAACTAAAAGAGCTCGGTCTGTACCAGCTCTATATGGAAAGTGTCCTGAGACAACTTTTGTTGTGATTTGGCGCTATACAAATAAAATTGAATTGAATTGAATTACTACTGAACATATAAAGACAGCAGGAAAAATGAGAGGGCTGTAAAGAAAACTATGTAAGCTGTCACACCAACGCATCAATCAAACTAAAAGCGCCTTCATCACCATGAAGATTTTACTTTTATTTTCACACAGACGTTTCATTAAGCTGTGATGCAGTCCTGTCTTTTTCAGAAATACCCTGTTCACACTTAAAGAAGGACTGACATGCATCTCCTCAAAGTTGAGTGAGTTTACAGCCACTATAGAGACCCCACAAGGAGAACGCTGTGACTGGTCTTCTTCTCCCTCAAGCTTCTGAAGCTGCTGGATACTGTTGATGGTGAAAACAACACTGAGCAAGAAGAGACGCTCAGTACTCGTCTCAAATCAAAACCGTTTGCTCATCGTGAGCGCTGCTCTCATCACGCTGAATAAAGACAAGCAAACACAGCAATTACACGGTGGCAGTCTCCTATCCTGCAGCGACACGAGGCGAATTAGAAGTTGCCTGGATGTAACTTGAGTTCTGTGAGCACGTGCTCAGTGCACCGTCGCTCTGGATCACCAAAGGCTGAAAACACGGTTACTGTGGAGAATTTAATAAAACATGCTACGGCCTGATCACGCACAACGCTTCTGTCGACTGTGGTAACAACAGGTGAAATCAAAACAATAAATCAACCAGTAGATAAAAACCTACACTGTACGAATCTACAGCAGGTTGGTGATTAACACCTGACAGCATCGTGCAGTTACACACAATCACACTGCAGAGAAGATGAAAGCAGCAGCTCTCATCTTCACACCACCACCGCCCTACTTCAACTGTACATCTGCTCACAAACCTCCATTTAGACCTTACAACAGAGAATCTTTTACATTTGCAATAAAAGGTGCAGACGGATGTTGACCTGTGCAGTTCATTTACTCCGTCTACACAAAGGAGGACTTATTTCGACCAAGTGTTAAGTGCAGAACAAAATGTATTGGGGTCATGAAACACATGAGGTGACGCTGAACAAAAGAGGAAGGACAAACTGCAGCTGTATTCAATAGTCACAAAAAAGTTCACATACTATAAGCTATGACCAAATGATAAATGTGCCTATTAACAAACACAGGATCATGACCGATAAAACAGCAGGAGTCTATTAATTTGGTCTTGTTCTGTCCTCCAGACCTGCGTGACTCTCTCGCTCCTTCAGCCATACAGTATATCCAGTGCTGTTCCCCTCCAAACAATCTGTATGGAGTGCAGCACATTTTCCATCTCTCCGTCCACCCATGCCCGTATCTATTTATCCATCTGCCAAATGGTCCCGAGTGAATGTGTGAGGCTGGAGAATTGTAGCGCTGAGTGACAGATATCAGCCCTTTCATTTCCATCAGAGTAAAGGTTAACAGCTCATCATTCTTCGTCCACCTGAGGTGAAGGATTGCCGGGGTACTGGGAGACGGCTGGGTGCACCGATAGCAGCGGACTGACAATACAAGCACCCTCTATAGATTCAATGTTGTCAAGGGGAGTGAGAAAGAAAGCTGTTATCCTCTGACCTTTCAGCCCAATGCAAACCAATACATACCTTAAAACAAGGTTGGGGGTTTGTTGGGGTTTTCAATGTGCAGCTGTGAGGAATTGGCAGAAAAACAATAAACAGTCTATGTGATAGATTACTTATCAGACATAAGATTATGTAGACGTAATCAAATACCACTGAATATGGGGAGTATGAGTCTATGTTGGTTCTAGGGTGAAGGCAGTTTACCAGAGAGGAGGAGAGCCTTGTCCACAGTGAGCTCCTCAACAAATCGGATATGGCAGAAGTTTTTCTTGCTCTTTCTGATGGTAGCAATATCCCCACAGCGTCCAAAGACCTCCACAATGAGCTGCTCAGTGGCGTTCTCAGGCAGACCGCCGACAAAGACCGTCCTACACCCCGGAGGGCGCTCCCTCGTGGCCGGCGGCGGAAGGTCTGCCAGACATGGAGAAGACAAAAGAGGCGAGACAACATTATTTCAGTCGAAGGTACAACTGCACTCAGTTGGTTGATTGGATTCAATCATAGAAGCTACAACATCCGTTTTAATCAGGCAAATTGACATTTGTAAGTGTTGTTATGTGAATGAATGAATTCATTTTTTTAAGTCTGCATGGGTTTATGAGACACCATAAATGCCATAAAATAAACTCAATGTCCGTGTATGTTTAATAGATATTGTCCAAAAGAAAACCAATTTGCATGAGTTAAATAATTTACACAATGAGTTCTTCATGTCTGCAACAAAGCTCATAATAACTGACAAAACATATATTGTATAAGTTTGGAGAAATCAGAACAAATTCTAATGAAACAATCCATCTTGCTTTTTTTTTTTTCCCACATTTTTGAGACAAGTTAGGCAAACACATCACAAGTGTAAATCCATATGGATTCAGTCTGCTTTCCAATTCCAGTCCAGCTAAATGAGCTGAGTTTGCTTTGCATTGCTTCCCAAGAAGTCAATTATTTTCTCTTTGCCTGTGTTTAATATTGGATCAACAATCTGTCTTCAAAGAGCTGCTAAAGGCTGTGATGTGTCTTATATTTTGCTTTCCATTAATTAATTCAAGCACAGTCTTGGTCAGCTTGGCACTGTCGACGCACCCACTCAGCTAGTGAAGGACATGTGTGCTCATGATAGAACACTGTAACATTAAATTGAATGCAAGAAACTGAGTGCTTGAAAATTACTGAACATTATCTTCATATATAGCATCTACAGCTTCTACCTCTGAAAGTGTTCCATCCTGCTATTTTTATCATGCTAGTCAAGTCCAGCCAATTTTATGTAAATAGCACAATATCACACGTTTGCCTCAAGGGACTTCATAATCTATCCAGCCTCCAACACAGTCTATACTTAGACCCTCGATTTTCCCCCTTTAACGGGTAAAGACACCTCAGAAAACTGGTGTTTATGTCAAGCAGTGGCGATGACCAGCATCTCAGTTTCACCAGAGCAGCACCTATTCAAGTAGGGCGACTGCACAGCAGGATGGCCACAGAAAGAAGGCCAGTAATCAACAAAACCAAACCCAGAGCTCAGTCAGCTGACTGTACATGATGATGAGATAATGAGATGAACAGGAGGGGAGAGGTTTCTCTATGACCACGTCATGATGGAATTAGAGAATGATAAGAGATACCGTGGAACAATATGCTTGAATCATTTTTATTACAGAGATAATCACGTCATGCCATCCTGAGCATGAAAATCAAATCCTTCTGGCCAGACAGAGGTTGATCCTTTCATGTCGATGGTCCAAAGCTGACCGAACTGACTGAGCAAAGATAAATGTTGGCTGATCTAATCTCAGAAAGATCAGGCTCCCCGTGGATGATATGATTGACTGGTTAAGTCTGTACAGAGGAAACTGGGGAATTGATGGATGCTAACCCAGCTGTGCTTTGATGTTAGCACTCTTATTTTACCTGGAAAATATGGACTCAAGTTTGGTGTTACTATGGCGGGCAAAGAGCCAAATGACTTCTTTATTGATTGAACATTAAATGCAAAGAGTGCTCGAATGAAGCTTATGCTTTCAGGCTGAACATTTGTTGTCTTTGGCCTGGAACACAACTGGAGTGAAAATGCTGTATTTTTAAGGTTTGGTGCTTTTCCATTGATAAGTCAAGAAGGGTGCATTCATATCTTATGTTAACCGCTCGCAAAGGTCCGGTGAAACACCACTAAAGATGTGGAACGTCGCAAAACAAGACAGGGTACGTTATTTACCTCCAGCTGTCTAACATGAAACCATTAACGCTGATTAAACAAGTGCTAGTCATGTTGCTTGTAGCTATTATTTGAAATCGCAATAGATTTAAAATAATAGCTAACGTTACACCATTTCCACCATTAGCTGACTCGGCTCCCCTCGACCACAGGCCATTCACAAGCCATTTTTTCTGACATTTTTTGGTCAATTTCTTGCATTTTTCACCCTTATGAACAGCAACTTTTGATACTCAATAAAAGCTCCTCTTGGCTTCTCGGTCTGATTGATCTGAGCAACCATAAACAACACAAACATTTTGAGTGTGTGTTCACTTATATTCCTTCTATCTCTCCATTCCATTCTCTCCATATATATATGCTTAAAAGTATATAACGCTATAACCTGTTATTGTCTGGTTAAGTGAACTGAACTACAATATTTATGTAAATGTTCAAAGCAGTTGTCCCCATATGTTGTAGGCAGAATATAAAACCAAAATAACATCCTATTCTTAGAGCAGCCATCATAAAAGTATAGTGACATTTGCTGACTGACACACAGAACAAATTGGACCCAGCAGTTATGTGAAAGGTATCTCAGGCAGGGCTGAAATGTAGGACTCATTCATGTACACTTCGGATCTGAAATCACTTCCCCACTGCTATAAAGCTGTGGCCTGAATCATATGACTTTTAATCAATCATCCCCCAAAATTAGAAAAAAATACAGTGTATTTTTCAGTCAGCACTCAAAAGGTTGGACATGAAATTTTAAATTATAGGCCCAAGAGGAGCTATTATCCAGTCCTGTAGCTTTAGTGCTGGAGAGCCTGTAGCAAAGTTATGGTAAAACGCATCAAAGGTACTTTATGGCTTTGTCCTCCTCATGTCACAGCTTGCTCTGGCACATGGCCCAAATGCCTTCATCCCCTGACCTTGGCGATGATGATGGCATTAAAACTGGAACATGCACATACTCAACGGCTGCTCCCTCGCTGGCATACTCAAAGCCAGAAAACACACACACACACACCAACTCTAGGACGACACCAAGGTGATAGCTTCCCTGCCTTTACTTTGCAGTCAGCTAAAACATGCTGCGGTTCATTGCACGATTCAGCATTAAATTACAATTTCTGACAGAGTTCGGCTGATGAGCGAGGAGGACAACATAAAAGGACAACAAGGTAACAATCTGACATTTAGCTGACATCCTTGCTTCGTAAAAGCCTGCCTTTAAAAAGCAACATTTTTTTTTCCAGACGCACTAGAGATGTGACTGCATTACCAAATGTTTGGCTTTGAAAGAAGGATGAAATCCATGGGACTTCTTAGAAATGTAGGCACGTAGACAGGAGGGTTCTGAAGGGCATCTTTGGTCTTTTACTTGAGGGTAATTACAGACAGACGAGCCTGACATCGATGAAAAAGTGTTGGAAAAAGAAGAGCCGGGGGAAGTGATGACCATTAAAGACACTCACAGAGTAATTCCCTGAAGCAGCAAATGAAATGTAGGTCTTCAGCATTAAAGGGCTGAGAGACGAAAATGGGTTTGTGTCTGTGTGTACGGGAGTCATGGAATAAGAGAAAGAGGCAGAAGAAGACAGAGACAAAGTTTAATCAAAGCTCAAGTTTTCTTTCAAGAGGAGAAGAAGAAAAAGTCCAAACCCTGAGTGAAAATGGAAACTGGGACTACTGGTGGAGCTTGTTGACAGCTTGACTGTGCTGTTCATTCCAATTATGAATTGCTATTATATATTAAGACTCATTACTGTAAAGATTCATCAATTACTGTGCATTAGTGCAGTCCTGCTGTTTATAATTAGTCAAGTCAAACAACAGCAAGTTTTTAGCACATTTTTTGTTCACGTCTTGTAAACAATGTGCTTTATCAGGCTGATTTTTACTAAAATATTTGCTTTTATTGTCTATCTTTGTGTTTTGAGCTGACACAACAAGCAATCTGAGGATGTCCTTTTGGGCTCAGTGAATTAGGGATGGGTTTCATTCAGATATTTATGACATTTTATAGTCTGGTGATTACTAGAAATGAATCGTTAAAAGACCGTTTCAGTTCACATGATGATAATAATACTGTACATTTTGATTGAGCACTGTTGGCTGGCATGCATCACAGTTTACTGGAGAGCTGCTAATTCTCACATAATGGTTGAGGAATCCCAAGAATTGGACAAAATTTGGCATTTTCACATCGACTTGGATTTTCAGAATATGTAGAAACCGTCTTAAAAAGACAGATAAATGACATGATGTGAATGATGATATATAGGTCTTGTAAATCTAGATACTGTGTATAGTATATATGCATATTAACAAGTAAAAAGGAGGAGGACAGATAATGAAAGTTGAAAAATGTGGGAGAGACATAAAGATAATGATGCAGATATGAAGAGAGGCTGAGAGACAGATGCTGAGTTTCAGAGCTGTTCAGCTGAAGGTCAATGAGGAGGAAGCTGCGTGTAACGTCTGAGGTGGAGTAGCTGGGGGTCCTGCTTCCCGTGATAGCCACCATATGTAACCTGCTGCCCTCTATCCCCATCTCTTTCACACACAAACACACACACAAACACGCACACACAGCTACCGCCTGCCGGACACATAACGAATACCTGAGGAAATAGAGCACTGAGTCACAATCAACCTCCAACTTCACACACAGCGACACTTGCGTGAAAAAACACACTGTTAAAAGCAACATTTCTGCCCGCCTCTTCCATTTTCTCACACACACAAATGCGTTATATACAAACACCCTGTGATACTCCTTTATAAAAATAAACTTAAAGAAAGATGCATGTCAGCTTCTGTTGTGACCCCCTGCGTCGTCCCCTGGGGTGGAGCTTTGTCATGCTGTGAGCCCCTCAGAAGAACCCACAGGGGCCTCAATTACAGCGGAAACCCTACAAGTGAGCCAAAAAAATCCCCTCGATGGCTCTGTTTGGTTCTGGGTGAGTGTCTTGCCATCTCCTCAAATAAATCGCTGTGTTAAATTCCTGTCTGAAATGCTGTAATTTAGATGGCATTTCCTCTTTTTTCTCTTTGAAAAACATCTGTCACAAAGGAATATCTTCCTATTGGTTTCAAAGGACAGTTTTGACATCCTCTTGGTCGACTGTAGAAGGCAACAGTGGCATCTTTCAAGGGGGGAAAAAAAGCTACCCTTTCATGTTGGGAGTAAATTGGCTTCCTCTGAGGACTAACTTTCCAACCCACTCTCATCTATGGCGCACTTCTTGCCTTAAAGGTGACATAAAGGGAAGGAAATTAATAGAAGGAGACGAATGGCAAGAGAGAGAAGGTGAGCGAAAATGAAATTGTGGCAGCAAATATTCTGAAGATGTGTGAAGTCACTGTTGTAGAGAAGATGGAGGAAAGGGTTGAAGGGAGGGATTTTGTTCAAGCAGTCAAATAGGTGGCCCACATTATATTTTAACACACCACTGGGTGGATGTTTTTATCCAAAGTGCTTTACAAGTGGCACCAGTGCTTAAAATGTGTGTGTGAGTGGCCCAAAGGAGACGGAGCCCTTAACCTTAGCAGTGTACGTGCCATCTGTCCTCACGGAGTGCATCTGAGGCCCTGCTTATGATTTAAAAAAACAAAAAACAAAGTGTCTTGGCTGTTTATTTTACATCTTTTGTCATATACACAATAAAATGACTTCAAGGGCGATGTGAAGGCCTGAATTCAAGAATAACTGTCTTTAGGATTTAAGGGCAATACTACCTTCGAATCTGCTCCTGCATGGCAAGACAAGAAAGACAAGAAATGCAGAGGTGTTAACGCTGGGAAAGACTGTAACCTAAGTTCACACGATGAGTGTTTATGACAGGTTCCTGTGAGGTTACACTGAGCAGGTAACAGCACAGCTCCTCATTCCGCCTCAGGATCAGAATGAACTCTGTATAAGGTACACGGCTTTTCATCCATGTGCTCTGATCACATGGATGAAGGTAGAGGCGGAAATATTTATTAATGAATTCATAACATGTTTTATTTTTTCTGCCTGCATTAAACTGTGACAGTGATGCTTTATACTACGGGGTGAACACTGAACACAAAACTCACTTGGTCTCAAAGGCAGACTCCCACGCTGGTAGTAGTGAGGAGCTCTCACTACTTGTCTAGGCTGAAATTGATGTGTTCTCCATCTGACATGCGAGGCTGCCTTGAAAAAGCCCTGAGACAGACCGTTCTCTCCAACAGAAGGGAGGAAGTTCCTCCCAGTGGGAGCGAACACGAGGATCGCGTTTAATTATTAACAGAACCTAAGTGTGAAGGGAGAGTGTGAGCGCAGATCGTGCTCACCAGGAAAAGCTTTATTTCAGGCTATTTTTTGTGCTTTATTCCGTAATATCAATATACAATGAAAATAGGGCTGATGCATGACCTAAATACTATAAATAATATACTCACACTGCTAGACATATACATGCTGTGACATGAAACAAGATTAGAAAGCAGAGATTTCAGTCCTATTAAAATATGCTCTGTAGGTGGGATGGAACTCACTATGTGAAAAAGAAAGGTCCATAGAGTTTGGGAGGATGAAGATTAGATCTGGTTGAGTGGGAGTGAATTAGACCTGGAATAATTAAGATCTGGATCTTACCTATAAGGACATATTGTGAAAACATTACATCATATAGAAAAAAACACTTAGAAATCCCATATTGTCATGAAGCAGTCCTGATAATGTCTTTGCAAAACTACCCAGGGCCCCATACAAGCTTAGATATTACAAGCGAAATCACCTGCGTATAAATGCTACAGAGATATTGAATGTACTGAAATATGAAAAAAACACATTAGCCCTGTATCTCAGCCTGAATTGCTGTGACATTTGTGGAAGCTATAAGGGAGACTGGACACAGAGGCAACAGCCCCTTTGGGAGCCATTCCAGAGCCACCACTGAGTACAGGCATGGTGTTCAGTCCCTATTCCACTCGTCTGCTGCTCAGTTTTATATAACATTGGCTGTTTAACTTTTGTTGACCTGCTATTATGTGTGGTCACCAGGTACTCCTGATTCAGGCTGAGAGCTCTGTGCTTCCCAGTAATAAAAGATTCTCCTTTTATTACTTCAGAACCCAAAGGTCAGATTAACCCAATTACTATAACCCATTGTGTGAAGGTTCAAGGATGCCATAAACCTCCATTGATTCCAGATACCGATAAACCCAAAGAAGAAAACCTTCACACACCTGTGGATTGATGGGTGCAGAGGAGGAGACCATGGGTCCACAGGAGAGCACAAACACTCTCCTTTCCCCTTGCAGTTGGGGGAATTCAATCCTAACTAACAATGTTTTGGTACAGAGACCTTGATCAGGGAACAAAACAAGGAGAGGCCATCTTAAAATCTTAAAAAAGTGGGTTGACACACGTGGAGCAAGCATGTCACGCTGCAGGCTGACATGCCTCGTGTTAACCATAACCAACGCTGTTCTGATGAAATTTCTCTGATAGCAAGTGTAAAGGTGCTGGAGTCCTTAGGTCCTGATTAACATCCATATATGTTCGTGTAGGTATGAGTGTGCGCTTACACATGTGCCTACGTAACGGACGGAGCCTGACAGGGACCTTTTGAACTAGAACTAGCAGCTGGAAGACTCAAAGGTGATAAGGCAATTAAGTGGATTTGACCCCTGAAACACGAGGTGGGAGGAGAAGAGATGCACTATATGATAGAGAAAGAGGGAGCAACGAGGGAGGGAGAAGCATGTATGTATGTAGTACAGAATAGGGAGCAGGGCAGAGAGATTAAGGGAAGACGCAGCAATAAAGCTGAGCTGAGCTATGAAGAGGCCAGAGTCCGTCACCTCTCTGGCCTGGCATATTGAAGGCAGCAGCACTGCGTTATGTGCTCACAGAGGTCACTCCTCCAATTATACATTCACAGACATCACACAAGAGCACGCTTGCATGCAGACACACACCTCCTTTAATTCCTCCCCTCCCTTTCTTCCTGATGAAACGTGAATGCAAATCAGTCACGCTCTGCCGGGTGGAGGTGCTAAGAGGTATTAAAGGTGACATTAAGGAGGAATTTCTTTGTTGTCACACAAAATCCGGCTGAGTGGTGCGTATCCAGAGCCCAAATGTGAGGACGAGGACAGATATAAGTCATAGATAATGCACACTACTGCATCGATAAATAAAACATGCTCCAGGCTCGCTGAAGATGGGTCAGCGTGCAGTGTTTCCATGATGCTTTTATTTGTTACAACAGCAGCGATAACTAATATGAGACTTACTGGGGTTGGGAGGAAACAGCGTGCAGCTCTTGCAGTGGATGATCTCCTTGACAAGTGGTACATCCTGGGAGAGGGGCGGGGGCGCCAGGCCCAGGCCGGGCATCATGGGATTTATGGGGGCAATGCCAGTCATCAGTCCCAGACTGGGGTCAAAATCTGGAGTCAGGAGAGAAACATGGATGAGAATACATAAGAAGTAACACAGCAGCTGCTGGGAAAGCAGTGACACAAGGTGTACACGCATTAAGAAATTAGCTTCTGTTTACTAACTGCTTATCAGTCACTGCTAACCTTTACTGTGGCATCATTTGAGCACACGCTGGCTGTTTCATGTTCCATTTTACATTGTGTACTTCCTCCATGAACACAGAGCAACACTTCTGTCAACAGTGGTGACACACAAGCAGTTTATAAATAACGGAATGTCAGCGACTCATGAATAAATCATCTGACGAAAAAACATGAATATTTAAACTATTTTTACTTAGTCTCTTGTCTTTTTATCATTCTAGCCCTCTCTCTCTCTCTCTCTCTTTCCTCTCCTGGTGACTTTCTTTCTTTACATCTCTCACTCGCACACACACGCACACACACACACACACACACACACACACACACACACACACTCAATATCTATTACACACTGTCTCGCTTGCTCTCTGTCTCCCCCTCTCTTCCTCTTTCGTCTTTGAATGACGCCTTGTAACATCACAAAGAAATTTCAGAAAACACAGACACTGTAGTCACAAGTACTGATTTAGACTGCACCTGGCGCGCACACACGCACAAACACACATGCATACACGCATACTCTCACACACATTCCCGGCTTTTTTTTTTTTTTGAAATGGAAATACATTGCCCTCTCCCATGAGTCTCCGATGCACCTGCAGCACACAGCAGCAGAGAAAGGAGGCCATTGTGTGCATGTGTGTGTAATGCAATGCCATGTCTTCATCCCCATGAGTGACAGAAACTTGACTGAGACAAAATTGAAATGAAAGCACAACAAAACACTGACGCAATGTGCGCTCAAGAGGGCTGGCATGGAGTTTTTATTTTTCTTTCTGGAGGAGTCAACAGAGGAAGGAAAATCTAGTTCGATGAGCTTTTATGCAGTAGTGGGAGGGACGGAAAAAGTTATCAGTGACATGATGCTGCTGAACTAAACACTGTAAAGATGGAGAGCTGTGATACTGCGGTGGCTCGCCTGGCTTTCTCTGTCTGCTATTGATGACCCTGACATCCGTCTTTAGCCAGGTGACAGAGGGAGAGGAGGCAGGTGATAATGAAAACACTGCTGTGTTGCCAGAGCGATGAATGACTTGTTCTGGTGAGCCGGAGGAGAGGAAGATGGATAACACGGAGGGAGGCAGATAAGTGATGCAGGAGTGAAGCAGCAAAAGAGAAACAGAGCCATAAAATCTGATCCAATTATTACTACAGCGCACCAGGATGTACTGTTTTCCATTAAAACTGTATCTCTGTATCTGTCTGGGGTGGTCACAGATGTCACTAATTGTATTCTTATCTGTATTTGTGGAGACAGAAAAACAATAGCTGGATGCTGAATAACTGCACTGTTATGCAAAGTATCCTTTTCACAGTATCCACGCTTTGTTATTGTCTGTGTTCTGGGTTTCGTAGGGCAGCCGTCTCTCGTATTCTAGAATCAGAGTTTAATCACCACAAGAAAGTGTTGGACTTTCAGGAGTCTGCAACAATAAGATAACACTTCACTTTAAGGTGACAGTTATTTATTCTGCATGACCATATTCTACAAGTACGAGGCTGCTAACTAAGAGTTCTCCCTCAATAACCTCCTAATTACTGCTTATTGATATTAATAAAGAAGTTGTTGCACACGGATTATGACTTTAATGACCTAAATCTAACACTTAATAATCCCAACCCCAAGAATAAGTGCTTTATAATGAGTCATAAAAAGCCAATATGCTGCTAATATGCATGCTAATAAATACAAATTAATGGTGAATATGTATACCATGGCACAACATGACACCACTTTTACTGTGTTGTATATTTTTCTTTTTACTGTGCAAAACACTGTATTTAATATCCATATTTAATCAAATGCAGTTCAATGTTTATTTAGGCAACAGCATTTTTCTCATTTGCAATTCAATATACATATATATAGTTTTTCTTTTTTATTCTGTATCATTTATCTTGATTTTTCTGTGCCTCTCTTTTTATACCTTGCTGGCTGTAACAATTTAATTTCCCCAGCGTGGGATTGATAAAGTTTGACCAAAAAATATATATTTACTGGACCGCACTTTACTGGAATTGATCATTTACAGCTCAAGCGAGTTGATTTTGAAATGAACAGAAAACAAAGGCGGCTTTGAACTCAAGGAAATCCAACAATTGAAAATGCTGCTGCATGATTGGAAAAATATTCAGCCCTGATAAATAAGAATACTAAAGCTGCACCCAGATCACAATTTTAGAAGTTTAAAGTTTACTTCACTGTGATGCCCCATGAGTCTCCAGTCATGTCCTCTGCACAATGATGCTACAGTCTGGAGCCACTGTGCAGCAGCCACTCAACAATGAGCTCCTATAAGACCTTCCAAGTCTCACATTTCAGGTCTGTCATGTGAAAATATAAGATTTACTCACAGTAACAGAGACAGAAAGTGTATGTTGTAGCATACACACCAGACAGCAACACATGAAGCGGTGTGAGGATCTGCTTCATGAGTAATATACCCAACTTTCTAAGCACCGGGGCTGAGAGCATCAGAGTAGTGAGCAGAAACAAGGTGATGAAAGGTCATACATTGCACCTCTCTGCCCTCAGAGATGCTCTGTGTGGCTCTCTCCATCTTTTCCATTACCCTTCATTAAAATTAGGTCAGGTTATTTTGGGACGAGGCTGGGTTCTATAGGTTTATAGCCGCATTTGTGTAACAATGATGCAGAAAAAGAGCAATCTTTTGACTGACTTAAAGGGAGCCCTGAGCAGCATATTTGAATCTGGAAGCATCCCAGCTGTCTAGATTTGTATGTGAGGCTTTTTTCACACTGCAGTTGAATCTGCTCAAAACTCTGACTTTACTTCCTTTCGCAGTATGATTTAATGTTTTCTAATTTGTACTTCCAATCTGGCTGCTGAGTAAGTGTTAAAAATCAAATCTGTCTGCTTACTCAGATCTGACAATGCCATCACCGCCATGACAAGAAGTCAATCTGACGTCGTTAACCCGATGCTGTTATTACACTTATTGTTGGTCACTGGCTCAGCGCTGAGGACAGACGCAAAAGGAATAAAAGTTAAAGAAAAGCCTCAATTCAGGCAAAACCTGAAACCTCACAGAAATGTGTTCAAATCACGTGGGAGAGGGGAGGGTAAGACAGTGGACGTGGACGCTATTGTTACCCCGGACACGCATGGCTTTTCACCATCACTGACAGCTCATAGTGGTGTGGGATATGGCTTACATCCTGCATGGATATGAAAAGTCGTCTGAAAATCTGACACACGAGCAGCATTGATACACTGAGCATGCAGACCTGTTGGCGAGATGTACTTATCCAGCTGTCCATGTATGTAATGTATTTATACAAATGATCATCACTGATGTATGTTGCCTGTCAGTCAAAATGCGATGCCGTTTGTGTCAGTGTGCCTGCTTTTCTGCTACTTTTTTGTACTCTCTGTACAAAGGATTAAATAAGGCTCCATCTGACCCAGGAAAACATCAAGATCAGACAAAAAGCCGTCTCCAGGGTTACAGCCCGGCCCCACTTGCTTCTAGCACGCTGAACTCAGGTCAGCGCACTACCTTCAACAGACATGATCTGACTGCTCAGGGCTGAGTTCCTCTTTGTGTGCGAGCTTCCCTCTACGCCTGCACATTTCTGTTTAGTTAGTTTGTTTATCTGTTTTGCTCCATTTGTTTTGCCGTGATAATCCTATCAGACCGATGTTCCTTTACATGTGCGAAAATGCGGCGAGAAATTCTGTTTATTTGTTCTGTTGTGTTCACAACTTAAACGCTGATTGAGAGCAAATTAAGTTTGTATTTAGAGGAAGAGCTAATCTGATCAGGAGCGTGGCCGACTCACAGCCATGAAGCCCTTGTGTGTTTGTGCTCAATGTTTGTTTTAGCGCATTTAGAAACTGTCACATATTTTGTTAAACCTTTTAATCCAATAACAAAAATGTAGAAAATTCACCGATGTGTCAATATGATGATTACAAACTAGACTAAATACACGTATTATCAGCACATTTGCACTCAATCTAAAAGCTCAGATTGGATTTCTGGATGTATTCTGGTGCTTAAAGTCAAACGCAGCGACATCTTGTCGACACATTTCCAGCAGAGCTGCTGTGGCGTTTAACAGAAAAGCAGAAGATTCAGCAATATGACCCATCAAGCAAAGTGTCACGTTCTGCTCCAAGTCCATCACAATCAAAGAGGGAGGGCCTCCTCTCTTTTGCACCAACAGTCAGCAATCACACTGTCAAATCAAAACACTCACTCCGCTCGCAGTCGTCTCAGTCGAATGTAGCGGCGTTGAGACGTTGCATTAGAGGCTTGACTCTCATTTTTCTCACTCTCTTGAGGAAACTTAACACTGTGTGATTTTGGGCTGTCACAGTCCAAAGATGACAATTGTGAAAGAAACACGGTCGTCGGATCAAAGAATGGCGGACTTAGACTGTGAAACAGCTCTACTGATAACTGATTCTGAGCTTTGGTGACTAAAAGACCGACTGCATCACATTTCTGACAGTCTTAGAATCTCTAAATCTCACAATGTGATCGCTGCGGGGAACGATCAAAGCAATTTTTTAATGTGACCAAAAAAAAACGTTTTAATAAGTGATGGCTGCTTAATGATGTAGGTATTCACATTCACTGTCATCATTAGGGTCTCCGTTTGTCTCCGTCCATCCATCTGCAGACAAACACACCAGCAGTGAGTGCTGGGAGAGAGCAGCGGCGGCGGCAGAGCCGTGTGTGATGACTTATTATTTACTGTCTCTTCTTTCAGTTGATTTTCAGCTGCTCGGGCTCTGGCATCACTATGGCAACAATGGTGCTTCAGTCTGGAAGACATGTTTTATGTTTCATCACTAACAGTGAGATGACCCAGTGTTTGAGTGGTTTCAGTGCAAAAGGGGTCTGTAGTGAGAAACTCCTCCGAGACCCAGAGATCATGAAAGTGCCCTTAAACAAAAACATCAAGAGAAACCTTCTAGTTCTCCGCCTGCCCACACAAGGCCGCTCGTCTCTGTGTCTGTTTGTCTCTGATCTCTTCTTCTCTCGCTCACTGTTTGACCCTGGCTCCTTCTTTTGAATCTATTTTGCAGTGTGCTCTGTCATTACTGTACATGCCACGGCTCTAAAGCGTACAGTACGCCCTCATCTTGACGCTTTATTCTAACGTAAAATAATTCCTGGAGGTTTGTCAAATGGAAGTGCATTTCAGCCCGTCTGTGTCGGAGAAGCACAGACATGAAATGAAATTAAAAAATATATCATTCGACTGCAACAAGCTCCTGGCTATCACTGTTGTACTCCCTTCTCTGGCTTGACACAGCCTCTCCTCCCCCTTCCTACCTCCTCAAACTGTGATTTCCACAGTAAATGTTCCCTCTCAGCGGAGTCAGCCATGGGTGGCGGTCGGGGGGACACGGACAGCCGCTGTGAGGCATGCTGGGTAATATGGGTAATATTTTCTGATGAACAGACAGGTCCAAGCCTCCTGGAACTTGGCCTTTTACTCGCCCTGCCAACTGTGCCCCCATCTGCATCTCCATTTCCCTTTTAATCTCCATCAGATATCTCTCAAAAATCCATCAGTTTCTATTAACCACAAAGAATTCCTCACTTCATTTTCTGCATTGTGACAGATATAAGCGACACATTTGTTCTGCATAGATTGCACCTCTTAAACTGAAACTTTTATGAACCACAGCCGCCATCATTACTTTTACACTTCTCATGTTTCCCCTGACTTTATGTAGGACTTTAACCTCGGCCAGTTAAATCAGTCTCTTGCTGATCGCTGCAGTAGATCAGATCACAGAGCATGAGCCTGCGCGTGTTTGTGTGGCATGTTCATGTATAACGAGTGTGTGCCAAGCGAACGCAGCAGAGAGAACCGTGGGAAACTCTCCTGCTCCTGTGAGCCTTTTTGTTCATTCAAAAATACCAAGAACTGACTGAATTCCACTCGTGAGTGTTGGAAAATTCTACTTTTGCGTGTGAGGGCCATGTGTGTGTGTGTGTGTGTGTGTGTGTGTGTCACTGGGAGAGAGAGAGCGTGAATTCATCCATATCTTCCTTACTTTTAATAGCAGCTGCCTTGTGGCCTCCTTCCAATAACATTTCTCATAGTGTCCAAACCAGCCAATAAATCCCATTATTGCTTATAATAGAAACATCTATTCCTATAATGAGAGTCTATCCGAAATGCCCTTGTTGTCCTGGAGTGCTTTAAGCTAACAGAACTGTCATTTTGCCGTGAATACTAATGCAGAGATACATCGACTATTCATTATCATTTACTATAAGGCGGCGAGTGGTTACAGTCTTAGAGCTGCAGCAGGAGGATCTGTAAGCATGGAAAACACTTAATCCCCTCCAGCTGACTGCGACCTCTAACCTCCCAATGCAGGAGGGCAAGTGATCATTTTATTTCCCATCCGGAGTCAATATACCCTGTTCTTTGGTATAAAGGGAGAACACTTTGCCCGACAGTTAACAGGGATATTCTGAACAGCACTACACAATATAAGGTTGTATCTACAACCTTCAGGCAGCCACATTAAAAACCTTTCAAGGCCTTTCTAATGTTTGGAGGAATTCAGTTTAAGGGCAAGTTAAAAGGGAAAATAAACAAGGCTGGCAAACCAGGCCATTACTGATACAGCATAACTAATTACGGGGGTGATACCTATGAATGGGCTGCATTATAAAACAAAAGACACCAAGAAAATAAATGTTACGAGGCATGAAATCAAATTGGGTTCAGGTTTAAAGCGTGCACATTGTTTAACAAACCCCTTTTCTTTTATTAAAAAATGTACATCCAGTGTAAATAATCACTAATTACTTTAATATTTCTTCAATACTTGCATTTCCCCACTGGCAGTTGGTTTCAGTTGAATATACTGTTGCAATGAAATATTCACTGGGCTCCTCAATAATTTAGCCATTTGTTCTGGACCGTGTTTTAACCATCATGAAATGGAGGATGTGGTCTGTAACAGACATGGACATTCACCCCGACCAGCCAATAGAGAACACCATCATCTACCTGTGGTTGAAAGACCATTGGATGAGCAATTACAGGGTTTACTCAGCCTGCTGTAGGCCTGCATGTTGGCGTTCACATGTTTCTGTTCTTCTGATTAGTTTTGTTTTGGTCAAAAGCAGGTCCTGGTCTAGAGCGTGGATACTCGATCTGACCCTGATGGGACACTTCAGGATCTGAAAGGTCAGACCAGGTTCAACCAAGATCTTTAACCAAAAAAAATAGGCAGGGAAAATTTGCTGTGGCTTCAAGTTTAGTATTTGTTATGAATAAAGTTAGTACTATTTAACTGAACATTTCCTCAAATGATAATTTAAATAGAAGATCACTGTTTGTACAGAAAGGATGACGAGGAGTCGTGGAGGGACAGTCTGCAAACAGTGAAGTTCAACATCAGTAGACTGTAGCTGTCAATAAAAAGAAAACTTTTTGACAACTTCACTTAAAAAGTCATATTTGTGGCCTGTACGCAACATTTTTGACCAGTAAGGCCATAAATTTTTGGTTGGCCAGAGGAATACTGAGATGTAATCAGCACCGAAAAAAGTGAAAAGCCTGCCTTAATCTTTCTGTATTGGACAACGTTCGAGTTATGAGTCCTAAAGTCTCTTGAAAACTCTTGAAAAAAGCTAAATTATATCCCTGAGATAAAAAGTCTTAGACATAGCAGCCAGAGTGAATAAATCCGGCCAGATTTAGAGATGAGAGTGTCTGTGTGTCTGTGATAATAAGTGGTAGCTTGTAAGGTTGTAAGGTCAGAGACAGGGAGAGAGAGGGAGAGAGAGAGAGAGATAGACAGAGACGGGGAGAGGAAGGGGGAGGGGGAGATAGAGAGAGACATCGCAACAGGAAGACAGACGTAATCATATTTGACAGAGCGGGGAGAGATAGAGGAGAACCATTTTTGTGGCTATTCTACAATCTTCTGCTGTCGTCACAGTGTGGATGTATGATTCAATGATATAACAACCTCCATTCAATATCCCAATAATAACACCGCTCCAACATACACAACCTGCATTCATCAACACTGACCATAAAGATTTCTATCATATATCGATCAATAAACTCCTCATTTTTATGGTCAACACAACTCAAACTGAACAGAGTTTACCTGCCTGAATTCAACTGAAGCTGCGCTGACAAAGAAGTTCCTCAAAGAATCTGTCCGTCTCACTCGACCTCTGACTCAAATGTAAAAAAAAATAAAGTATGATTTCATACACAGTTAGAACAGTAACATGCTAAATGTGTTAAAAGACAGATGGCTTAACATTTTTCAGTAATAATTCAATAACTTCATAATAAATTAATGAAAATAAAAATGAGCAATAAACAAAGCTGGCAGGAAACATGTTGTCCCATACAAATAAAGCTTAATTTCAATCCTGAGTGATCAATTTTATGATTCTTCTATCATATGCATCCTTTAATTCTGCAGGGCTGGGACGCTGCGCTGATCTCCCGATTCAATATTATCGCGATACTTAGGTGCTGAGTTGATATGTATCGCAATTCAATACTACGATTTATTGAGATTTTTGTTTACTTTTTGAACACTAGACCATGGGAAAAAGCTGAATAATACACTTCTACAGACTGTATATCATGAGCCCTATTTCCAAAAACAAGTTTTATTCTAACAGCATTGTTGTTATACTCCATATAAAAGTGGTAAATAAAACACTTTTTGAAGTAAACTTCTACATTTAGCTATTCCCGATCCGCTAGGCAGCGCCATAAGAAAACTGTGCGCAGCACAAATGGGACAATATAAAAATGAGCATCCCTCACACATGAAACTGAACGTGAAAACTGTCCTTTCAGTGGTTCAGCGGCAGTGCAGCAGACTGAGTTACCACTGTGAAGTCAGCAGCTATTAGTTCATTTCCACAGAGTGTGCGGTTTGTTTTATGCTAAGCATGTATAATGGATCGCTTGTTAAGATAATGTTACTGTGGTCACAATGCTCATTTCCGTTGCTGGATGGATGGATAGAGAGATGGATTCAGGAATCAAATAATCAAGCTTTTAGTACAGCATACTTTGATATGAGCACTATAAACTAAATCACTGACACTTAATAATTCCATTTGAGACGTCACTGCCAATAGTACTTTACAGGTATATGTAAGGAATGAATGATATATCTGCTATAAACCACTACAGCTGTGTGTAACGATGTCACATAAGCTGCTCTGGCATCGTTGGAGAACTTTGCTTGTGTGGCTCAGGTGGTGAAGCTGCTCTTCTTCTTTATCGGCAGGTCTGAAGACAAGTGGAGCAAGCAGACATATTGATAACAGTTGATTAAGGGCCTGTTTACACCTATTTATGGTTAATGTAGAAGTGGAAAGGAGGCTCGCATCCAGCTCCACAATGATGAGATGAGATTTATGCATGACTTTATAATTCTGATGAAAAGAATGCACGCACACACACATTTCTGTCTTTGTGTGTACATGGAAGCTTTTTGATGTCATGAATCTACAGAGAGGTTTTGTGTCAGCTGAGCTGATTGCTCTGTCGCATTAATGAGGCTGCTTGTAAAGTGCAACATCTTCATATAATTCAGTCCCTTTCTGCACCAATAAGTGACAAATATGTTGCTTTGTTTTGACGTTTGGTTGTTATGCCACTGACAAATCGATTAAGATGAGTGCAGCTTGAGATGTATCATCAAATTCAGATGACTGGTGTGATGGACAAACACACTGATGCAAACTGATCCCAGGCCTGGCTCCTGCTGCCATGTTGAAAGGAAAACGCTAATTCTAAAAATAAGATGGCTGTGTTACAGAATGACAAATGACTTGCAAAATGACAGATAACAAGGATTTAATCAAATTAAGACACTTTTTCCTGCTGACAACGTGAGGACACTTTCGCAGAAGGACATCGTTACTCAGTCTCATATTATCTTTCCACACCAGCAATGCTTTAATAATAACAATAATCATCTTTATTTATATAGCACTTATCTAAAAGCAAGATTGACAAAGTGCTCTCCAGTCTGTTGTAGTGCAACTGCTTTGACAGCACTGATTAAATAAAGGCGGATGAAAAGCAGGGGCTCTGAAGTTAAAGGGAAAGTGTGACATTTGGGGAAATTACACTTTTTTTTACCAGCAGTTAGGGGAGAAGATCGATATCAATTTCATCTCTCTCTGTTCAGTATGAAGATCGGTCTGATATATGTTTAGCCTGGCTTAAAACTAGTTTTCAACAACTGCAGAGCTGTCACATGCACACAGACACTGTGTATTTTACATGTGCCGCATAGAAAATGACACATTTTGGTTTAATGAACCATTAGCTGCACTACTGGAGGTATTTACTTCAGCCACAGGTTGCACGCAGCGTCTCAAAAGTCCTGTCAGTGTTGCTGGATTTAAAGGCCCTGCACAGCCATGCTACACCCACACAGTTGTCAATTATTGTGCCTGATTAGATGTTTTCTCGGGACTGTGTTGGCGTGCGCAGACTGTGCTTGACAGACATCTCCCTCACTTTCATGTAAGCTTTGTTTCACCTGCCAGGGTGGGACAAATTACACCTTTATTCATAGTTATTAGTACAGCCGGGTGACCTCACATAATTCCAGCATAACTCTTTACACCTTCAAACTGAGCAGAGGTCTGATCAGACAGAAAGGGTGACAACACTTGTGTGGGAGTGCAGGGCCTTTAAATTCTTTGATAACTCTGAAATATAACCAACTACACCCAACTACAACAATATTTTTTCTCACTGGAACAATCTAACATTTTGGGAGGTATGGTTATGTCAGTTAAATATGTGGGATGGTTGTATGTCCACATATCAAGCTGTCCTTAGGTAAGACACTGAACCACTGAACTCGTGATTGTCATTCACTCTGTGTGTGAGTGAATGGGTGAATGAGCAGCAAAAACCTTGTAAAGCGCTTTGGATAAAAGTGCTGTATAAATGTAGCCATTTACCATTCATGACGCACCTGCCAGCAGCCATTTATGAAAGCAGCTTAGCATAAAGACTGGAAACAGCAAGGCCGGCTTTGTCTAAAGGTAACAGCCTCCACAGCTCGCCAGTTAACACATTATTCGGCTGTTTAACATACATAACCTGAACTATAAAAAAGGCAATTTCTGGCTTTACAGGAGGGTTCTGTGCAAGACTATGGGTCATGTCAAGTAGACAAAACAATTGTGTCCAGTGTCTTTTCCTAAACCTCGATTGAAAACATAAGGTAAAGAAAAGCTATGAAGGAGAATTCATAAGGAAAAGACAACCGCCATGCGAAGATAATCTGCCTACAGCAGATGTTCCTGACATGGGACTGCTGTGGTGAAACTACAACGTTCTGAAGAAGGACCAAAAGCACATCTTAGGTATTTCACTCTGTGCATTCTGCATGTGTTGTTTCATTTAGGGCAGTGTTTCTCAACTCCAGTCCTTGGGCCCCCCTGGCCTGCATGTTTTAGGTGTTTTCCTCCTCCACCACACCTGAATCACATGATCAGCTTGTCATCAAGCTCTGCAGTGGCTTGATGACGAGCCACGCATTTGAATCAGGTGTGTTGGAGGAGGGAAACACCTAAAACATGCAGGCCAGGGGGGCCCAAGGACTGGAGTTGAGAAACACTGATTTAGGGCATATAACCCAATGACAAAATGACTGTTTCCAGGGTTGGAACTGAAAAAATAGGAGTATGGATGAGGGAAGTAGTGGTGCTGTGGTGTGTTGACCCTAAAGCCAGGCATTATAAAAACCATTGATTGATACAAAACAGTGTGACACGTTGGACAAAAGTGTGATATGTGGCATAAACCGTAGATCTGCAGGAAGCTTATGTTAATACTAGCTGATTTATCAGTCTAGCTTCAACAAAACAAACAAGGATCTTTGATTAGTGGTCTTCACAGGACTTGGCTCCTCAAAACCAAGACCCAGCCACAAATCTGAGTCAGGACCTCTGTCTTTGACTTCATGATGGCGAGCTCACTAGCAAACAGGATACAGACTATTAAAAAGACAGTTTTGGAGCTGTATTTTTCCTCCTTTAACTTGTTTGTCTTATAGTCTGGATGCACAGATAAAATAATCTCTCTGCACTGAATACCCAAAGATCAGACCAATATTAATCTTCTAAATTCAAGCATGACAGCAAACAAGCCCATGATTATTTTGTCAAATTTGGAGCATTCATTTAAAAATTCTGAACCACCTGCACATTAATCGCACATACACACACACACACACACACACACACACACACACACACACACACACACACACACACACACACACACACACACAGTTCAGTTGGAAAGTGACCTGGTAACCTTTCTCTAGTTTAAAGTCAAAAGAAGCAGGACTCATGATGGAGAATCAGGTGTTAATCCACCTGGATTAGTTCAAAGACCATAAAACATGTGACATAACATAACAAGGACACAGTGTGTATGTGAGTCCATCTTCTGTACCTTACCTATGTGTGTGTGTGTGGGAGGCTCAGGGGGAAATGGCTCATGTTGAGTGTGCCTCAAAAGGTTCAGGAGGTTCAGAGCTAACAGACTGGAAATTTGACCATGCATCTCTCAGCAAAGTCTACTGAACATATGGATTATGGATGGAGTTCAGCAAAGGTCAGGCTTATTGCTGGGAGGCCTCCTTTCAGCTGCCTGTTTAAGTGCAGTCAGAACAGAGAGTGTGGACGCACACTCATAACTCAGACTGCACTTAGCAGCCAACTTTGATTGACCTGAGAGTTCCTCTTCATAAATGGTTAAAGGGAGGGAGAAAGAGAGAGAGAGAGAGGGAGAGAGAGAGAGGGGGAGAGAGAGAGAGATAGAGAGAGAGAGAGAGGGTAGGAGCTGACTAAAAGAAAACGAGCTGGTAGGAGTACTTGAAACTGAATTATTTCATTCTGTCTGATGAAGTGTCTGTCTATGTGCAGATGGATGATAGTGTGCTCCGCTGAGACAAAAGTACCCCACTGACTTCCTTATGAGTGTGCAGATTATATAATAGAGGTCTGCTCTGAGCACACATACGTATCATGAAAAAAATAACCAATGCTCTCACAAAATTACTAATAGCACAAAAGATTGCTGTGCTGTTACGAGTGTGTGAACTAAAGGTGTTTAAAGAGGAAGTACTTCATGTACAGCAAGGGATAAAGCCCGATCTAAACTTTAGATTTTAAGGCTTAAGAGTGAGATACTGAAGGTTTTATTTTCTTAATTTGCAGCAGAACTCAGTTTATCATGTGCAGTGGTTGAGTTTTTCAGTGTCACTGAGAGGAGGCCAAAACTGTGCTCCCTAAAAACCAGACGAGCAGCGTCTGCTCTAATGTGGCTGTGGGTTACAGTGGCTGACTCAGCTGTAATGAGACGTTAATGAAGATGTTGGGTAATTTGGGATGGCGAGAGAGAGAGAGGGAGGGGGAGGGGGGATAGGGGCAGAGAGGAGGAAGGAAGAGCTAAAGGTAGTGAAGCACCAGCTGCTTTCCCAGATGATCCTTGCGGGGACACACAGCTGTCCTCCACAACTCTCCTCCCTCTCCATCTCTTTCTCCTCCCCTCTCTCCTCTCCACACCACCCTTCAGAAACAGCTTTGTCAAAACGACTTTAATGAAGATATATTACCGCAACTACGGCTTGATTCTTTGTACGCCACACAGATCAAATTCCCTCCACATGCACCTCTCCCTCTCAACGCGTGGGCACGAGTGTTTCCCTCCATCTCCATCATGCTGGACAGCTCCCCACTGTCGGTAATGTCTAGGATACTCTTGGACGGAGAGCTTGCAGAGGCTGTTTCGACTGTGAGAGCAGTAAATACCACAGATAACATTCAATAGGTGAGCTGTGGGAGAGAACGTCAGCAATTTCTACATGCATTTGTCTTAAATATGGACTCACAGACAACCATATGCATGTATGAGAACACAAGACTGACAAGCATGTGCTAAATGCTATAAATAATGGTTAAAGATGGAGAGAGAAATAGATTATAAAAGGAAGGTGGAGTTGGTAAGACTGAATGTAATGTTCTCAGTGCAGAATACTTAACACTGAACTGCTCTCTGAGGTTGGAATAACATTGGAAGATGACAAACAAATGGGTACACGCGTCAAAGCTTCATTAATCTAAAAGCTCTGTTTCCACATATTTATCCAGCGTTTTCAAAGTAACGCTGATGAAGGGTTTTAAGTCGCTGTGTGTGCTCTTTCAAGAACATATCAATGGCACAGCTCTCTGATTATGCTCATGAGCTGTGAAAAGAACAAACACATAGCAGCAACGAGGCAGGCCAGTTTCCATGTTGAGTCCACTCGCTTCAACAGCGTACTTTCATAACGTGTTTATTAACTGCAAAAGGCTGCAGCAGCGCGAGCTGAAACAAAGCTTGGTGTAATAAATTCATTATCTCAGTTATCTGTTATGCACAAAGACATTAAAATCAATTGAGTTAACTACCATTGCGTAACCAGGGCAAAAAAATCCCTAATACAACCACAGTAATGATGTAAACACCAGTATCTTGTTATACAGTATTTTCACTTTTCATTCATGCCAACTTATGGATGAATATATGATTAGCCCATCCAATAAAACCCTTTCCACACAGCATGTGAGCTAATAGGAATTAAACAGTCCCAATTTAGTGTCGCCATTCAATGCTTGTGCACTGTCTGATGCCAAAGAGGCATTACTTAAACAGACAGATGAAGCCAGCGATACTTCACAGTCTGTGTCTGAAAACAGCCAAATATTAATACAATGCTTAATAACAATACTATACTTCAGTGTGGCTGTTCTAAAACCTTTCTAAAACTTGATATAATTGAAAATGAACATGGTTGAAGACAGCAAGGCTGCCAGCAGACGTGTCTCTGCCAGGGTTCAAATTTTAGAAATGACCTCTCCTCTTGGGTGACCTCTAAGGGCTGCTACTGGTACTGATGTGCTGTGGGAATTATTGACTATTTGTATATGATGTACCGTAAAATGTTAACATAGTAGATCTTGTGATTCTGAGAGTTTTTAGTGTACCCAAAGAGGTACGCCAGGATGGGCGTTGCGGCGCAGTAGGGGGAGGTGTCGGCATAATCAGCCGGCGGATTTGGATTTTCGGTCCATTTTGCTCCACGCCGGCAGCGTGGGCTGAAAGCTCGCCACCCCAGACCTGGTCAATTCTGTGCGCCAGCGGTGCACCGCTGGGCAAGTGGATTTTGGTAAACCGACGGAGTCGTGCGCCCACTTCACCAATACCTCATAGGCAGGTTTCCACAGTGTCTGGCATTTCACTGCGATCAATAATTAGCAACAGCCACAATTCAATGCAACTATCTGAGTCAGCACATACAGTCAGACCTAAATTTACATATTTTGATCAGTGTCTCATCTGACCGCATCGCAAGCACGTTCGGCACGCGTAATGGTCACTCAACCTGACCGAATGTACACAGGTGAAACAGGGATGCAAACTAATCAATTAACGTCGCTGTGCCAACCAGAAACAGCCGTGGCATCCTACAGAGCAAATATACTGCATCTATGTTAGAGCACTCGAGAGACAGAGAGACAGACACACGGAAAAAAATGTAAGTGATGATCGTTGTCCGCTATTACCCACGTCATTTCATTCCAAATACAAATGTTATCATTGTAATGCTTAACGTTATCTAAAAGATAGAGTATATCATTGCTTTGAGGAGGATGAGGAGGAGGAGGAGGAGGCGGCTGATTTATCATCTAAGGACCTCCTCCTGGGAGAAGTTTGGGTGTTGGACAGTTTCCTGCGCGGGCTCAGTCATCCTCAAAACTTGCCATGCGCCTCGCCAGCAGCGTTTTTAAAGTGAGGCGATGAGCTGGTGTGATTGGTGAAGATTGGACTCGGCTGTGTCAAACCCACTCCATGCCTTCTCCCCTCCCTCCTTCCGAGTTACGCCGCCACACCCCATCGGCAAAGCGGACCTGACTTTGCGCCACGCCGGCAGAATCAAAAATAGAGCCCTAAGTCTAAGTCTTAACAGTCTAAGTCAGTCTATTATCAGATTTAATGGCTTTCCTTTCAAAAAATATGAACAAATGTAACTCACTTATGTTAATAAACAAATGTATTAATTTAAAGGGTATTTATAAAAGCAATTTGAGAGACTTGTTTCTTACACAAAATACCATTTCTGACTAGCAGCTCCTCTCAATTAAACACTGCAAAAATGCCTCAGTTGTGACGCCTTGTCTGTTGTTAGTCTGAAACTGCCTTTAAAATGCCTCATTCTGGAGATTTAATAACTTCAAATTGAATCAATGCAATAAACAAGCTTTTTTCTTATTATTAAAATAGCAAACACAATAAGCAAACTGTTTATAAACAGGGGAACGGTAATTGTATTTCAATAATGTAACTTGTTTATGCATCACTGTCTATGGAGAAGGCATACACCACCACCCTGTGCTCTGAAGTTTACGTTTTTGAGTCTAAATCATTTATCTCATTGTTGAATTGTATTATTGCATTGGAACTGTGGCATTTTTGTCTTCAGGGCATAGCTGTACCAGCTGACTCACACTCTTAAACAAAAGGAGGATGCTCCTGCCGCAGTTGGGGTTGCGAACTGTAGTTTAAGGAACCAGGCCTAAGAGGGATTACAGGGATGTTGATGTGTTTATATATCTTGACTTAAAAGAAGGTAGGTCAAACAGAAGGGATCAGAATGCAGAAACACTGTTGTCTCCTGAACCCTTTTGTTATAAACTTGGCGCATTCGATATTCCAACAAACACATACTACACAGTGGCATTTTTTCAGCTGCTGAACCAATGTGACCTGAACCCAGGCACTAGTTATACACCATAACTCCAGTTCTATGAATACAGGCTGAACCCTCTGATGGCTCTCTTTCATTGGAAGAGTTTGATATTTTGGGAGGTATGATTTTTCGCTTTCTTTCTCCACTTCCTGACTTGAGAAGATCAATAGCACTCTCGTATCTAGCAGTTACATGCGCGGTGGCTGTGGCTCAGGAGGTAGAGTGGGTTGTACACTGATCACAGGGTCTTGCCTAAGGTGTCCTTAGGGAAGACACTGAACCACTGATTGTCAGACCTGCACTGTGCTCTCCACCATCGCTGTGTGAGTGAATGGGTGAATGAACAGCAAAAACCTTGGAAAGCGCTTGGATGAGAGTGCTATATAAATGCAGCCATTTACCATTCATGAAGCACCTGCCAGAGGCCATTTATGAATACAGCTTGGCACAAAGACTGGAAACAGCGGGGCTGCCTTTGTCCAGAGGTAACAAAATCTGCCTACAAGACCCTCCAAAGCTCAGGTTAATTAAAACATTATTATTTGGTTGTTTAATCCATACAAAACCAGAATTGTAAAAAAGAGTTTTACAAGTGGGTTCTGTGCAAGACTACGGGTCATGTGGAATAGTCTTAAATGTACAATTTTCCTTGACCTCTGGGGACAAAAGTCATAGGGTGTCTGATCTTCAGTGTGATCCCCCCAGCCTCCTCTCCTCCTGAGCACAGGTGTGGTCAATCAAGCAATCAAGACTCACCTGCATACACAGTATTTAAGCCCCAGGGTTTCAACGAGTATCCGACATACTGTCTGTCTTGCTGTGTGGTAACCGACCAGTACCTTTGTCAGAATAGTCAGGCTTCCTGTCGCGCATACCCTGTCGGTCTGCTCTTACAGAAGAACTCAGACCTGTCTCCACTCGCCTGCATTATATTCACTAAATGGTTAAACTTACATCTGCCTCCTGTCTAATCTGTCTGAGCCCGGTGTTTTGGGTTCTGTGAACTCATGCTAAAAGCATTAAGTGAATCCAACCGCAATTACACAAGGCTAGCATAATAGCTGATGTTACTAATGTTACTATCAGCTATGAATGTTAGAAGTACAGTGTTTAGAAGATGGACTAAAAGCGCATCTTGGATACTTTGCCCTGTGTGGTCTTAGTGTTTTGTTTCGTATAGGCCATACAACCTGGTAAAAAATATCACTTCATTACCAAGGCTGGAACTGAAATGAAAGTGCTAAAATCAGGCATTATAAAAGCCATCAAATGACAAAAAAGTGTGATGCAGACCACACAGAGAGAGAGAGAGGGAGCATGAGAATATGGACAGAAGTCTCGACGTGATGTAAAAACTTTGATCATGAAGTCTGATTTTACTCTTCAGTTTTGTGGATAATCAGTGAAGTGTATGAACTACACTGCAGACTGGAGTCTGTCAACAGTGACAGACAGACAGACAGACAGACAGACAGACAGACAGACAGAGCTGCGATATGTACTTGTCTGTATCCTCACTGCGCTGCATTATCATAAGCTATGATGAACAGGTCATGGGTCACATCTTCAACCCGTGTCCTGGCGCCGTCTCTCCCGCTTCATCTCCTTGCAGCTCTCATGCATTAGTTCCCTGTTGCTGATTGTGTGGTTGCTGTGGCTGCTTTGACATACAGTATGGCGGTGTTCAAAATTGCATGGCTGTATGGAAATAATTGTTACATTTATACAAGATAGGTATCATGTTAGGCCCACAAATCTACTTCCATACATATAATCACTCTTAAGCTTCAACCATGCTGAATTAACTCCATCTGACTAAAAATGTCTTTCTTCATAGATGTCAAGCAAACAGTCTCATATCCACTTTTCTTGACAGACAGACTGTGTTATGGTTAATTGGCTCATTATGAGACTATGCATATAATAGCTTAAGGACCAGAGCTGAGTAAACACCTTGAAATGTTGAATTGATTGAGCTCTGTAGTTGTTATGGCTGATACAAGCTGTGGAGGGAGCACTGAAGCACCTTTCCTAAGCATGAGAGTTTGAACAGCAACATCATGGCTGCCACTTGGATACTCCTCTGTTAGGAACCTTCCTAAGCAAAAAAGAATATCTAGCTGCAACCTATTTCTTTGGTGCGATCACAGAGTTTGGTCATTATGCTAAGCTAAGCTAGCTGGCTGGAGTTTGATATTTAAAGTGCAGGCGTGAGCGAGGTGTTGATGCAACTCTGGTTAAGAAATTGAATAACTTTCCAAACTGCACAAACTTTTCACCTACACTTGAATGCATGTGCTCAGCCAATCAGGAAGAACCTAGTCAACCCCATGGGGGCTGGATGAGGATTACTAACTCTTCAGTGACGAGTGGAAGAGCGAGGGAACACCTTAAAGGGGTTGCCACAAATACTGTAAACACCCTGAGCTCCAGCTGGATTTTGCACTGTCTGACGAGGATGACTTACCGCCCCCGCGGGCCCCACACAGGTATGAAAACACAACACAAGTCATCATCCTCTGGACACATTTGGCATTTTCAAACCTTTACTTAAGCAGGAAAATTATCTAACAGCATTTCCTTAATTATATCTGCCTGGGGGAGTAGATGCAGAGGAGGGGAGGCTCCAGACATTCAAACACTGACGCATTGGGAGCTGCCCAGTGCGATGACTACAACTGCTCCAGTGCTGATGCTCACCGACTTGCTCAAGGGCACTTTGAGGGCAGCAGAGGGGGAGGAAACACTGTTACTCATCTGTCCTCCTACACACACATTTTCCCAGCCAGTCTGTGAATTCAAGTCAACAACCAAAAAAGGTTCTGTAACTTTTAGGCTGCTGTTTCTCCCACCTCTGAACGTGTAGGCAGCTCTGCCTTACTTAGAGCAAATCTTCTACCTAAAGTTTCAACATCAACCTGACAAATTCAGGTTTTTTTTATGAGCTGTGGGACAGAAATTCCCACATCAATATATTCACTGTACAATACAATGCACATTTCTGTGGCACCGTGTGGCCTGCTTGGCAGCATGTAGCACGTTTTCTGTGGTACCTGGCATGAGCTGCTGTCCAGTCATGCTTATCGGAGGGATCCCCAGGTTGCTCATGGCCGTTGCCCAGGTGCTGGGGTCTGACATGGGCATGGTCATGGAGCTCGAAGCCATGGTCATGTTATGGTTCCCGTCTGCAGAGAGACACACAGGAGGAATGAGAAAGCGAGATTTAAAATTCCCTTTTTGGGTTCGTTATTCAAGTTCTGCAAAGAGATGTGCATTTATTTCAGTGAGTTAAAGGAAAGTCCAAGGTCAAAAGCAGAATTACATTTTAAAGGTGTCAGATCTTTGGCTTCCTGTTATGACAAAATCTCTGTACCTTACTGACATGAGTGCTTTGTGATCTCCAGCCTCATTTCAATTCTGCGCTCTGTCACAGGAGAGAGGAGAGGCCATTGTGACCCCGCATTCAGCCTGACTCTGTATTGACTTTTACAACGCTGTCATTTAGAATATATTGCCTCTTCATGAAGTTGTCTGTTCAACTTCCGCTCAGAGTTTCAACAGCCTGGCCTCTTGGCACTTCCTGTCTCAGTGGCCTCTGACCTCGCCTCAAAAGGTTGCAGCTGCTTTGACTGAAAATGCTGACATACACACATGTACAGCAGCACAGAGACACTGTATTTTTCCCACACTGTTTTACAAAATGTTCAGATCAACATTTGGACAAGGAACACTGCAACTGAATAACAGAGCTCATAATCATTGCTCGGACCGTCATTTTGGACTTACTAAAACTAATAACCCTTAATGTGAACTTGTACTCATAAACTCAAGAATAAAAGCTTACAATTTAGAAACTCTTACATTAAAAAAAGCTCCAGGGATTTCTTAAGTTGGTTAAAAGTGCATGCTAAAAGGCTGCAGTACAGTCAGAGGTGAGCACAAATCTGTATATATGGAATTATATGTAATATCAAGTGTAATATGCAATATGTACAATTCAAAACAGGGCTGTTTGAGATGAAAATTTGACAGGATTTTTTTTGTTTTTTTGCCAATAACATGAATAAAGGTGGCATTTATATTCTTTGTGATCACTTTCCAAACATCTTCATTGTCTGCGCTTGTCAATGTAGAAGCATAATCTCCAGTTGGCTTGTTTTGTTTCCATTTCAGCCAATTTTCCTATGACATAATCCCTATTCATGCGCATATCATAACGATATTAGATTGCTGTTTCTTGTTAACTGCTGCAGAAGTTATTAAAGATTTTACATAAATGGAATGAACTTTTTTTAAGAAGTTAAATGAACGATGGGGCAGTCCTGCTCCGATCATACACGTGATTAAACATGTGATCATTTGAGTGCTGCTGTGTCAGTTTACTCTTACAGTTCACTTTGGCCTTTTACAGTATTACAGTAATACAGTATACAGTAATACTGAGACATTTTAATAAATATAAACTCTGACCAGAGCTCATCTTGACACACAAAGGCATAAAGCAGTATACATATAGCATTACCTCTGAGCAAAGCACAAATCCATCAGTATTTCTCAGGCATAAAAACACTGAAAATTCCCAAACCTACCACAACAAACGTACATATTAGCTGGCACATAATACCCCGGGCTCATGGTTCTCTGCCAAGTCTTGAGCCTTGCATAGAAAAGCAAACATATTCAGATCCCCATAGATAAAAAGCCTGCAGTAAAGTCAACAGGAACACATCATACACAGTTCATTCTCCTCATATGGAATTCATTTCACAGCTCTAAGTACTCTTACAACACTTGCTGGTTGAGCTCTTGCTGGCAGACCTGTAAACTGCAGCTGCTGGCTGAGCCACTAGCCTGTCCTCCTCTTCACTGACACTAAGTTTAACCGTGGTAATACAACCAGTTCTGAATTTTACACCTAAAAAACACTTTTCCAAAAGCCTGGTTTACATGTACTCCCAATGTGTGTGTGTGTGTGTGTTTGCGTGCGTGTGCAGTCCCCAGGCCGTTCATGTTTGTGGTTGTCTGTATATGTAAACCAACACACTGCAAAGCAATTATGCTTCCCCCAACACCAACAAGCTTCTTGCGCTGCTAAAAATATACTGGAGAGATGTTTCAAACAAAACAGCAACATCCTCTTTTCCACATGACAGTAAATACGACATTAGTGTAATTATGACATTTCAGCCCATAACATTTCATATAGCCTGGCCACAGCTTGACTATTTATGTATCATTAATTAAGCCTGTGTCAGCTTTGCGTTGTGTAAATAGGTTTTGACAAAGAGGAAACCATCCAACCAGAGTGCTTGTCATATAGCAATAGCTGTACATTGCCTTTCATCCTGCTAATTAATATTCTTTTAATAATTCCACTAACACAATACCAGCATCCCTGCACAGACCCACTCATTAAAAGTTGTCTGTATGTTGCCATGGCGAGGCCCGATAGCACATTCATTGTTGTGGTGTTGCTATGTTAATGTTCCCGACAAGAGCTTCACAGGCCTGTTAGCGGCTTACAACCGCATTAGCTGTCCTGCTGACTGGGTGGCAGTACACTTAGAAGAGGGACAATACAGTGGGAGGAGAGGAAAGGTGCGACATAAAGGTTTTCTACACATCTATGATCATTTTAATGCAGGTTTACAACCCGAGGAGTGCTGGGAGGACGTATGAAAACTAACGCGGGGGTTTAACAACACTGCCTCCTGTCCTGCTGGCGCTAAGATGCTGATTTGGGCTGGAAAAGAGGTCAGAAATTGGTCCAGTTGGGTATGTGCCCAGAAATAGTTTCCTGACTACTATTTCTCACCCAGTGACGCTGTTATCTTTCTACTGCGATCGGCCCACTCTCCACTTTTTTTCCTTTTTTTTTACGTCTTTTTAACAAATCCGATTGTGTGCCAGCTCAGAGTTAGTCAGAGCGTAGTGTGGTGCATTTGTGTGGGATGCTCCTTTGAATTACAAAGCAAAGAAAAGCATCAGTTGCCCATTAGGTGAAAATGATGAATCAGTCTTCACGAGTTTTGGACCATTTGTCAGCAATAAGGTGCTCAGAGCTGGCAGAGTTTCTGAAAGCACCAACAGTTGCCACACAAACATGCCAATAATGGCAACAAATGCCACCAAATGTAGCAAGTAACAGCTGCAGTAGCCCGTGATTGTAAAGTGACTAGGTGACAACCATTTTCAATCATGAATATGTGTCTGCAAGGTGAGTATTCACTCTTGGACTGTATTAGCAATCAGCCATTTGTTGGTCACCTTCGTTTTCACAGCTCTGGTGCTGCACAAAATGTTCACGTCAAGCCATGACTATTTTCAGAGATGCAACTAATGATTATTTTCCCAATTAATTCATCATTTAGACTATAAACAGTGATGTCTTCAAGTTGTTCAACCAACACTCCAAAACCCAAAAACTCTTCATTTACTGTCACAAAAGGCAAAGACAAGAAGCAACTCCTGACACTGAAGAAGCTGGAATCAGCACAGACTTGATATTTTTGCTTGAAAAATGACTGAAACGATAAATCAGTTATTCAGTTAAAGTTTGCAGTTTTCTTTGGATTGACAAATCATTGCAGTTTCAGACTATTTCTTCTTCATTCGTTCTTTATATTGAGCTACAGACCACGACATTCAAGATACAGCCTCCTATTATCACGTTCCATTCTTGGTGTCACTTAATCACACACTAATGAAATACCATGAGACCTGAGCAAAATCTGTGGGATGTGGTTTAAAGTTAACAAAAAGCTTGTAAGTGGACTTTGACATCAAACATGCCCATGGTCATGTTAATCACCTCTGTGCCTGGATGTACAGTTATTAAAAGAACACTTGCCATCCAGGCTATTAAATCAGTACAGGTCAGTTAATATGTTTGTGGCCTCAGAGAACATACAATAATTTCTACTTTTTAAATGAAATGTGCGTTTGTCTTCAAACATGGTCTTTTCTCCGTATCACATGGTGGCACTAGAATTTGTTTTCCTCATTTTATCATGACCTAATGGGTCATTCCTTTTGCCCACACATCTCATTTGATACGGATGGTTTCTATGTCCCTGATGCACACTGACTTTTACATTAAAAAGTTCAGAATCCTTCTGTGACTTCTTGTCCCCATTATTGCCATTGCTTACAAATGTAACCATGCTTGTTTGTTAAACTGTTTGTTTAACCACAGTTCCATCATTGACTACGTTTACATGCAGTCAAATAACCCTTTCATAACCGGAATATCAGCAATAACCTGGTTGCGCACGGCCATGTAAACACCAATAACCCTCTGGTTTTTAAAACCCAAATATGACCCCTGGATTACTCCTTTTCTAACCCGAATATTTGGTCATGCATACGCCGGAATATCGGTCAGAATATCCCCATTGAACGGAACATTAATTTGTGTTCTGCGCATGTTCTATTCGCAAGGAATCTTGGTCTTCTGAGTGCAGGAACCACTTGTTGAAAACATGGCGAAACGGAGGACACCACACTTTTGGAGCGAGAAGGAGACAAGTCACCTCGTAAGTGTGGTGAAAGACATGAATATCATGTCTTTTGTAGAAGGTAGAAAGTACTGGGATAGCGAGGTATACAAGAAGGAGAGCGAAAAGTTACACGAAGCAGGGTTTGTACGAACGCCAGACCAGATCAAGCGCTGCTGGAATGCATCATGACGTTCTCCGTGCGTCGGTTATTCCAAATGTTTCAGAAACCGGAATATTGACCATAACCCGAATATTGACTGCATGTAAACGTAAACTATCTTAAGTTTGTTTGTGTTTTTCTTTATGTTGTATTACAATTAACCATCATTCTAGTTAATGTAAACCATGGAAAGGCATTGATAAGCTAAGTTGTGGTTTATTGGTTCAGGTCTGTGTCAAGTTAATCATTTTCTTTCTTTGTTACTTACCACCATTTCCTGTATTCATACACTCTGTGACATCATCAGTGATGTCACTGGGATAGTCCAACTATGGGGGGAGGTAAATTAGGTTAAGTGTGTGTTCTTCATGTTGATTGTGTTCTGTTTATGTATGGCTGCAGCTGTTCGGTATATGAGAAACATGTGGAGAGGGTCTGCCTGGAGACCAGTGAGAATGAATTACTTTATCACTTTCCTGTTGTCAGGAGAGGGATGGTCGTCACCTGCATCGTGAATGGTACAGACTAGATTGGCCCCTGCTGATGGAAGGGGCTATTTAAGCAGCTGCTTTTTGCCTGTGCACATATTTTTGGTTAGACGTGTCTCATGGCATCACTCTTCTTTTGTAAATAAACGAGCTGCATCAAACCTGGACGTAGTTTCTGAGTTGGCCTCCTACAGGCTTCCCAGCCACTCTGGTCAGGCCTCCCCACGCTTTCTCATAACCAAACTAAGTGGCTCCATATGTGTGGTGCGTTTAGATCTGGTAACTGTATCTTTCAAACTGTTTTTTGAGAGGTCTTTGCTGATTGGTTAACTATTGATGAAACACAGCAGTGGTTTTGTATCTATCGAACCAACAAAGCAGGTAAAATTGCATCATTTTTTGGCAGCTCAATAAAACAGAGACCAGCAGAGAAAACAAACAGGCATCTAAACTTTGCAATCCTGCAAACAATTTTAATATTACACCAGCACAGTCATCCCTAAAAGGGTTTATCTCAGTCTATTTGATGTTATTTGATCTGTTAGATATTTGCTTTTCATTTCATCATGCCCATATCCCGCTCTCATCATCTGTCAGAAACAATAAGGAGCTCCAGTAAAGTGCAAAACCAGTTCATCCAAAGAACCACCTTCACTCTGTGGGGCTGGGTCTCTTTAACAGAGTCACGGTTGAAAGTTCTTTCTTTTTAGCTGTGCATTCAAGGAGAAATTGTATTAACAGGGTCAAAGTTAAGGCACAGTCTCGCAGCTGTTGATAATGAGCCAAAACGCATAAGAGAGAGAATTCTGGGACAACTCTCATCTGATTATTCTCAGCTGGTTGCCACTGGCTGAGTTTGGTTTGTCCAAAGGCCAATTCAACATGTGGTACCACGCTGTTCCACACAATTATATCTGTGAGTCATGAATGATTCTGTATTGAGTTGTGGCTCAGACACCGAACAAGTCATTAAGAGAGCTTAAATTATGTCAAGTTAATGAAACTCAGCTGGCCTAATACAGTGGCTGATTGAATTAAGATAACACTTGAACACTATGAATGAAGGCTGCGTAGAAATGGGCCGACTTTTGACCTATACCTGACTGCTCATCCTTGTCCTGATGTGCCATGCCATGAAGATAAACGTTCAGGAACGAATGACTTCCCATTCTTTGTACTCTTTATGCTAAATTTGGCTAATCATCTGCTGGCTGTAGCTTCGTATTTACCAGTTTGACTACTTGGTTAAAGGGGAACTCTGATTTTACAAATCAAAGTCTGTTTGCAGGTCTTGGGGAAGACAGGGGCATAGTGAAAAACTTAAGTAGCTCCACAGGTTACAAAGGATTGTTTAAGGCTAGCAGCTCAAGGCTACATTTGCTGCCACGACCATAACACATTGAAATCTATTGAGCCAACTAGCTGGTCAAGTTGCATCATGGGTAATGTAGGTGCCAGAGTGTTGGCACCTACATTACAATTACATACATAGTACATATACATATTACAATTCATAGATCAGGAATCCAAAGAGCGGTCTACACAAAGCTAAAAGACCTGCAAAGCGAACCTAAAGCTCCCAGAAGTCTAGAGGCCAAGTGCTCAGTCAGTCTCACTTTCCACCCTGATGAAGACATTGTGAGGTCAAAGCCAGTCGACGTTTTAAACTAATGTGTCCAATGAAATGAAAGCTTTCACGCTAAAAGCTTTTCTCCTTCCTCTGTCAGAGTGCCTGACAGACGATTTCTTTACTGCGATTCCACAGTTTGTCTCCGAAGCTGAACATGAATACAGACGTACAGTACAAAGCCGCTCGGAGCATTTTCAGTAATTGTCATACATCTAATGATGAATGAGGAGCTATGCCTCTAGTGCCAAATTTCATTGAAAATTTAATTAGCCAGAGACATATTCTTCAGTGCATGTCATTTTCTTTGTGCTTTTTTTATGACTTACATTTCCTGCTGTGTCAGAAATTGTAAAATGTCAACTCATGGGCTGACTGTTATTGCTTGTATTCACTGATCTTGTGAGCAAATTCAGCAATACTTCAGTCTACTGTCACCTTTATATAGTAAATACTGTTGTGCTAATAAACTAAGTGCAGGAACTGAGAAATACAAATGATTCCACAGGCACTGTTTTGGGGGGTCTAATAAGTCAATTTGTAGTTTGCCTGAGGTGGAGTGGAATTTCCTTAAGCATATTACATTTGATTTCTCTGCCTCAGATCATAAAATTTCATTTCCATTTGAGAGCCAGACCCTCTGCTATACAGTACTTTCTGTCAATTTGGTTTGATCCCCACAGCCAATTGCTTTGAATCCACTGACATTCTCTTTGCACTGTGGTAGCCAGCAGCCAGTGAAGGCTGCATTAATTATTTAACATACAGTTAAAGCAACAGGTAGGAACCTTCAGGTACAGTATTCCTTCATTTTTATCTCACATCTGCATGCTCACAGCTAAGTGTTCAAACTTATTACCTTAGCAAACACAAAATGAATATACAAAATGAGGGAAACTATCCTTCAATGAAGCTACGGCTAACAACTCAACAGTTAAAATCCTCTTTTTATCTCTTGTGATGGAACATTTTATATGGAAAATGATGCAGGATCATAGCTTTTAACAAGGCGTTCCAAATATTTTGCACATGTCGGTCATTATGTCATATTATCTTTTGCAATATTTCTATTGACAAGCTTTTGGTCCTTCTGAAGGGACTAAAGTTAAAGGTGCAAAGCGTAAAACTGGCAAACTGGCCACCAATAGGGGGCAGCATATCACCAGAATAACTGCTAGTTGCTGCTCACTAAACTCTGTTTTATAGCTATCTTTGAATGTAGTTACTAGTTGCCTTTAGCTAGTTAGCTCAGTTAGCTCTGTAGCTAGTGGCCCTACTTGGTGCCTAAATCTGCCCCGGTTGGGAGCTTGGAGCACCAGGGGATTGTTGGCATTTACATCACAGGCAAAGGAACTCGGCTCAGCATCCCTCCAGCATCCAGTGGACCGAACAGAGCCTCAGAGACAGATAGAGGTCAGTTAGATGACATGGAAAAGACTGCCGAAGTGATTTACAATGGTTCTGACCTGCACCCTGACTCCAGAGACGGCTCGGACAGGAGAGCTGTGACCCGGGAAAGCAGAGAGAGGAAGGTTGGTCATCGCCAGTGTGGAAAAGTAGCGTTTGGAACCAGAGTATTTCCACCAGAGCTGGTGATTGTAGTAGCATTGGAAAAACAAGACGGGTTTGGTGAGTTTCATTTTGATTCTGTCGTAGTTCAAGAATAGGATGGGCTGTATCTAGCTGGTTAGCATGCTAACTTATAGTTATCTCTTGCAACACAACACACAACATCAGAACTGTGACCTCTTCGCAGAACCAAAATTCTGTCCCTATCTTACACATTGTACCTTTAAACTGAATTTGTCAATGGGAAGTTTATTCCCCCTGTGGCCCAGAGTCATGAGCTTGTGAACTCTAAGGATTGATTTCAGACCAAGGCTTAACTGATCTCCTGGACTCTCCTGATTGGCCTTTAGCTCCACTAAATGGTCCCTCAGGGGGGTGGGGCTGATGGGAAATGAAGCCATTTTAAAGCCTGTTGGCCGTAAACCTCCCAGCTGATAGAAAAGAGACCATTTCAGTCACAATGAGAAAGCTTTCAAAAGCAAACCGCTCCCTAACGGGAGAGATGGAGAAGAGGGAGAGAGAAAGAAATGAGGCGGCTGATGACAGAAGTGAGAAACATGTAAAACGGCAATTATAATAAATACAACATAACAGCCAATATGTCTCTTGGCTATCTCTTTGAATTTACATGTAATAACAGTGGCTGACTCAATATGAAGAACTGCACTTCTCTACAAATAAGCTCATTATATATAACAAAAAAAAAAAAAAAAAAAAAAAAATCACACACAATTTTCCTGCAGGGAAACGAATGTCACATAATTCATCATATGCTTATTGTAGAAGAAAAATGTGTATGCATTGATGTATGTATACGCTTACATTAATTGGGGGTGCCAGGGTAGCACTTTATTCAGTATTTGGGTGACATCGTTTGCATGGAAAGAGAAATCTCACAGGCTCGTTGTGCAAATTCAACCTTAATCATGAAAAACACACAGCAGGCACAATAAAATGCATGGAGTGCAAAACTGCCGTCTAGTAGTCGATGGCTTTTTGACCTTACTGTTTTCTGCGTGTGTGTGTGTGTCTTTATACATCCTCCTCACCTACAGACAACATCAGCACAACCAGGCAAGTGAAACTACATCAGCACAAAACTGGGATCATCCCATCTGAGAGCAATCTATCACAAATTTAAGTGGATTCGGAGTGGAGTGAAAATGACTGTAATGACGGAGCTCACACCAATCCAGTCACATGAAGGCCTTTCGTGTTTACAGTAAAGTTTTAGGTAAACATAACGCAGGTCAGGATGTTTGCCTGAACTATAACTGAGGGGTCTTCGTGGCACTAACCTGCTAATTAACATTTTGTGATGCTTTAAGACAAATGTTATGTACAGTATCATTGCTAAACTGCTAATTTGCTGCACACACACACGCACACACACACTGAGGAATAGTAAGTACACACACACAGTTGCTCTTACACATCATTCTATATATCCCTGTTAGTCAAACACTCGGCTCTCTTCCCCAGCGCATAAATGCACAGATACACCCAGACACAACACTGTTAATATTTTATATCTTCTTGGTCTGCTTGCTGCTTTGATCTGTTACTTACAGAACAATAAAACCAGTGGGGGTCAAATAATTAGAGCTGTGCTGCACAAGACCTACAATTTATCTTTATATACAAGGCTGTGCGTGAGGAAACAGAGGACTGGCAAAAGAAGCAGCCAGAGAAAATGAAGACACAGAATTCCACTGAAGCCATGTGAAGATCTCTAACCCCTCCAGGTATTTTCTACCTGTAAATGCACTTCTCTGATTGCACTAACTAAACCGCAACTAGTGTTTCTTTGCAATATGAACTGAGGATTATGGAGTACACAAAAATGAAGTCACGGCAAATAATTTTCTGAAGGTCAAAAATTTCAGTATGTAAATGATCTTGTCAGTGTTTTTCTTGCTGCTAACCAGTTTAAGAAACACTTAGCTAAATATTAAAGACTCCTCACAACATTACGTAACTCATTATACACCTCCAAAGTCATGACAGAGTTAAATAAACGTCTCTCTGAAACAGTGTTTCAGAGTTGAAACTATTAAAAGTTCATTATTCGTTTATTCATTGTTCATTCATTCATTTTTTTTTTTTTGACATTTTGTACATTCAATGATTGGTTAGTTAAGAAAATAATAAGCATATTTATTGAAAGTGAAAAATAAATTAATTTGCGAGACCAGGCCAAGGTAGCAGCCGTACACAGTCACAGCATATTCAAATACAACATGGTAGACAAAAAAAAAACCAAAAAACAATCATTTGCCTCCTTCTCCACATTTTTTATTATAGCCAACACGTCAATTCTTGCTCTAAAATCTAAATTAGATGACAAAATACATTTAGCAAGTTCTGGTGCTTGTCCAATGTCATCACAATGAACGTTTTTCTATAAATATGATATTAAAATAGCAGAAATATGAAGTTTTTTTGAGTGCACCTTTGACTTTTGTGGTCGTAAAAAACCCTTTAATTAAATCAGAGGTGATTTTTAGATGAGTGGAACACATATTCTGTTCATGTTGTGTTCAAACACTTCAGTTTCTTTCTCAGAAGAAGAGGCAGAGAAGGGGGAGACACTTAGATTCCCCGCATGTATGTATTTGTGTGTGTGTGTGCGAGCTAGAGAGAGCAATAATAGAGACAGGAAGAGAAAAGCCTGGCTTCTCTTACATCCATATAAATCTCCTCCAGCTCTGCACTTCAAACAATCAGCAGTGCATTATGTGGTTTCAGATGGACAAGACTGATTGATCCTTTCTCCTTGTACCCTTGAGGGTCTACTGCCAGCAAATGTGTCTTCATCCCCTTCAATTAATCTAATCAGCCTTAATAAAAGCATCCATTACCGAGGCAGCGGCATTGACAGGCAGGAGCAGAGTGTTTACTGATGAATAATCAAACGCAGGAAAATACTGATTGGTCCGTTGATCCAAACAACCTCCAAAGCTGCAACATTTACTGACCATGTATTCTGCCAATGAGCTCGTCCTTATCAGTTTTCTGTCAAAGAGGACGGCCAGCCTGTCAGCCGGTGAGATTTATCTTCATCATCCACAGCCAGAGGTTGGCAGAGGTATTCATAAGCAGACAGAACCACACTTCATGTCTCAACATACAGTAAATAAAACATGTGGTTCAGTGGTTGCGGTCACCTTACAGCTGCAGGGTCCTGGCTTTGAGTCCCAGTTTGAGTTATCATGCAATCAAAACGTGCATTTTAGATCAATTCTCCTTTCAATGCCCTTGACCAGAGCACTGGCTTAGAGCTGGATTTGCTCCCCAGGTAGCTGCCTGTTGCTCCTCTAAGATGGGTTAACATGCAGACAACACTTTTCACTGCATTGTACAATAAAAATATGAGAAAAAATAAATAAAAATCTAAAATATATTTGAAATTTGACACTTTCTAAGGAGGAAATGGTGAGTCAATTGCTCACTTACACCACTGAATTTCCAGCGCTGCTTTGCAACACTTCAAGTGTCATGACTCACAGATTTTATTTTCTCTTGACTTCCTCACCAGCTTTAATAAGACAAAACATAACTTCAGGCAACGTGAACACCGGGGAACAGGTAATTCTGATGTATTCATTCTCTGTTTTGTCTTTGAGGAGTTACACCAGGCAGGCAAGTACAGTAGCATCGTGGTGCGTGTTTTTCTAAAAACTTTAGAAATGCAGCAAGAAAAACGAGTTTGGAGACACCACCTACGACGAACTGTGAATGTGCCACACACACAAACGCAGCTGTTTTGATTAAATAAGAGGATAACTTATAAAAAAGTAAAATTTTTTTCACTACCTGAAATAATTTCTCTGGTTCTTTCTGTCAGTGTCCGCTCTGAAAAGACGACCTGCTCAGGCCGCTGTATAACCACCAGACTTATATACTGTATAATATACAGTAACATGCATGTGCACAGTACTGCAGTGCGGAGGATAACATGCTACATAGAGAATTTGTTGGAGCTGACGTGAAGCATGTGTGGGGCAGCCTGGAGATTAAAGAAGTGGACTTGTGACTGAAAGCCACTTCTTTGATTTGAGTTGAGACCAAACGACTAACACTCTCCCCTCCCTCAAATACCATCGATTAGGCCTTGATGAAGGAACTTAATCACCGGCTGCTGCAAAGGAGCAGCTTAAGGCACAAAAGTAGAAGACTTGGCTGCTCGGTGTGAAAGTGTGCAGCATGAATGTGAAGTAAGAAGTGCAGCGCGTCCAGGTTAAATTAAACAATTAAGATGAGTAAGGTGAGTTGTTATCTTATGATTCTTATTCTCCTGCGTACTTTAAGGTCGCTTTCACACCAGAGCTGTTTGGTCCGCTTTAAACGGACCAGAGTTCGTTTCCTCTGATAGTCTGCCTTGTTTGGGCAGGTGTGAAAGCTCATCCGAACTCTGGTGCCGACCAAACAAGCGAACTCTGGTCCGCCTGAAAACGTGGGTCTCGGTTCGCTTGCAAGTGAACCCTGGTTCTGTTCGTATGCAGTGTGAAAGCTCAGCGGACCAAACACAGGACCAAATGTACGTAGTGACGCTATACGCAGTGCATACTCAGTGCATCTAGGGTAACAAGTGTCCACTGACATTAGCAGTTGCTAGCTAGCTTAGCTCAATTGTCTGAACAACAATAATCCATAAATTCACAATTTGCCATATTTAAACAAAATCAAATCACAACTATCAACAGTCACAGTCCTTAAACTCTGAGCTCATATGTTGTCATATGTTAGATCATCAAAGTTAGAAAAATAACAGAATCAATCCCTGACAAGCTACGATAGCATTATAGGAACAGTTGCGTTCACTAACGTTGTAGTGTTCCCTAAAATAATGGAAGGGAGGAGGGAGGGATTTCCCCTCCTACTTTGTCCAATCCACGAGCGCCCCTTTCAACCACGTGATGCTGCTCAGAAAGTTCGGTGCGCTCTAGAAATCACAGTGTGAAAGCAGAACCCAAACAAGTGATAAATGCAACAATGTTGCGACTTTCAGCTCCCCAATCAAACCGAGTCCGCTTGGTCAGGTGTGAAAACGACCTAAGTAGCAGCTGAAGCATCTTTAGCCTCTGTGATGTGACATATTGAAAGTGAAACAGAATATTTCATCTCAAAGGGATTTCATCAGAACGCTCAGGGACTTGATTTGATCACTCAGAGGTGGGCGAGCACGAGAATCACAGTAATCCCACAAGTCTCTACCTCAACAGCATGTTAGATCAAGAGTGTTTTACCTGCTGTCAACCCATGAGACACCCCTGCTAACTACTACAAACCACAAGCTAACAGTAAATGGTCGCCCCAAACCATCTGACTTGACCATTTCACAAATTTCTGTTTATACGTCTTCTGCCCTCACAGTGTGCATCGTTAACATTGTTAGAAAAGTTACAGTATTGGACGACAAATTCAGTGATGGTGGTAAAACTTTAAATCAGACACAGGTGTGATTCTATAAAGAAGACTTTGGCCACAGGTATTGAAAAATGTATAAAGTGAAAAATGAATATCCTGTCCTCCGGCTCCCCGTGAGATGAGCTGGGATTATGAGCTGTTCCCGCTGACTGGCCGTGGTGGCCCAGCGTCTGTCTCTGGAAGTGATTGCATGTTTGCAGAGGTTTATGAGTGTGTGTCTCCCTGAGCATCACATCTAAAGTCATAAGTGCAGTGACCGGGATCAGGGAGGCAAACATGGGTGTCACTGGTTACACATCACCTGAACACAGTAAAGCTCTGGTCTCTATAGAGTTATCAATCAGTGAATCAGTCATCGATACGATACAGCGCCACACACGCACACACATGCACACACACACTCAGATCCTTGTTTTATACCTGGTTTAGTTTGTTTGACTTGACTTGAACCCTCCAGGTGGTTTCTCCCTTTGTTTTCTTTTCATTTTCCTGATATAAAGATGATGGACAAGCGAAAATGGATTTATTTATAGTCAATAAAAAACTCCTTCAACTCATCTCTCAAGAACGGACTCTAAGCATATGGTACATCAAATACTAATCTAATCCTGCAGAAGAGCAATAAAATTGGTTTTACTATACCTATTAAATATGTCACAGCTCAGTGTGAGAAGATATTGGATGAACAATGATAGGCACACAGGTAATTACTACAGCATTGACTAGAAAGGGCTCCCTTAGAAAAAGTAATTGGAAAAAGTTCCTGTTGTGTTTTCATAATCGGGATGAAATATTCAGAAACAGAACGACAGCAGGAAGTAGGGCTTACATTTGAGATGAAGAAAAGAAAACACACATCAGCTAGTGTAAGTTTAAGCACAGTATATGTGCTCCAAATCTCAAACTGTGCCATGTGAAGTACATTTAATTTATAGGTTAATTTAAGACAGCAGCCTACACATTCCCTCATGTGACTCATCTATTATACAGTGAGTCAGAATACGACTTGAGGAGTCATCAGAGCGGTGTGGTGTGCGCTGGCCGATGCATTCAATGACACCCAGCCATCCGGCTCAACAGCCAGTCAGTCATGAAGACAAAATGGATTTGAGCAGACAAAAAGAAAAAAAGCAGCCTGAAAGGGACAAAACAAACTTTTAGCAACCACAATAAAGATAAAGTCAAAAGAACAACGGCTGTCAAAAAATCTGCTACAGAGAGCTGTCAGTCAAAGCAATCCCTCAGAAGACGCGCAACAGAGGAAATACTCCGCTGCCGTCTTGTCACTCAGACACGTCGAATTCTTCAGAGGGAAAAACAAAGGGATGAAAAGACGAAAGAGTGAGCTGTTGATTCTGGGTTATGTGGGAAACACAACACGAGAGCAGGTAGACAGAACGGTCAAAGCCCCACTTGCAAAACAAATTCAGAATTCTAAAATAAAAATATGTATGTTTTCCTTGAAAGACAAGTGTCTCAGTGATGTTTCAGCGCTTTCATTTCCAATGTCTTCAAACCATCCTGGAGAAAAATGAACTGAAAGGAGGGTTTTTCCCAAACTTTTCCAGGCTCCGGTGCTGTGTCTTCCTACACTCAAATACAAAAAGGATAATGAGTTGAGGGGATACTGTATATGTGAGATATGAAGAGAGAGACAACTTGCTGTGCCATTAAATGTCCTTTCAGCCAAGTTTAGGGACTTTTCAATGAAAGAAAGAGTCTATTAGGACACTCTAGCTGCTTATACCTCATTCTAAAGTATGTCTGAACTTCAATGTGACACATAACAGCCTAAATCAACCACAAGGCTCCACGCTGACCGATGAAGGTCTCCATCTAAGTGGGTGTCTGGGGAGCAGTCGCTGAGCTGTGGGCGTATGGTCAGACATATTTACCCGTACTCTCTCTCTCTCTCTCTCTCTCTCGCTTCCCTTTGAAGACATGAAGATGCTCTCTTCAAAGTCATATGTTATTTGATTCAGAAAAGGCCAGTGCTTTTAACGTCCGGAAATTACGGCCCCCTCACTCTTGTGTCTGAAAACAGCACAAACCCTCAAAGATGACCAAATAAACATGATGGATGTTTTACATACGTGCACTGCGCACAGCACACACGGCAGTGCTGGTGTGCCAGTGCACCTCTCAGGGCTGCACAATTTCACTGAGTGCATCCTTCGTGCTTTCTGAAGTGCACGTTATTATTGCTAGCAAGCTGAGGGTTTTTTTTTTTTTGTGCAGTTGGTAAGTATGTCCATGGATAATTGATGCATGGCCTTCAGCCATAAACTCAAAGCGCGCTGATATTTTTTACACAACCCTTCAGTCCCAAACCTAAACCACACAGCTGCAGGGAAAGCCAAATGTGCCATAAGATCAGAGCCAAATTTAATATTAATACTCATCTCTTAATTCATCTCTCTATCAGTCAGACTACTCAATCACTAAATATCAACTCCCTGCATAAGCTGTCATTAAGATGAATGACTGTTAATAGTTCATTCCAGAACAAAATGGCGATACAGGAGCTGGGCGGCATTTATTCTCTCTGCATGCTCTCCTCCAAATTACCTTTAATAAAACAACACGGCTTCGCCCGCAAACCTTCGTCACTGGATAGCACGAGGAAAAAAGTTACAAGGAGAAATAGATTTGCCAGCAGAGGAAAGGCCTTTATTGATACATCATCTGGAAATAAACCCTGATATCTTTCCAGATCTTAGTCAGTCTGATAATCATGCCACACTTCAGCAGCCGTAGCAGAGCAGCTATGGTGTAAGATTCAAATTCTGAGGCTTATTAGGCGGCCATCTGTTACAGCATTGATTTATGAAAACAACATCATGTATTTTAGATATAGTATGAGGAAGGCAAATAGTGGCTGGATAAATGTTTGAAGAAGGTAAATGGGCAGATAATTTGGATAGCCACTTAAATTAAACTGATTTTAACCGGGCAATGCGGGAGCCATGAGCACAGAGAGGTGAATCCTGGAAGAAAATTCAACCAAATGTGCACACATGTGGATCCAACATTTGAAAGTGTTCACATTAGCAATATTCAAAGAATTGTCCATGCAAATGTTTCCTCTGGGAAACACAAATTGGTCAAAAATCTGTTGCATGTAAGCGCTGGCAGACGAGTTTTCCCAATTTCACAGATCAAGGGTATCATCAGATGGGAATCTGTTAGAGCAAAAAAATTATGTTTATTTCTTCATCATTAATGTTGAGGTTTTCAATTATTTCCGTGCGGATTCCTTTCAAGAGGGTTTGCCTTTCAAAAAGAAATCGAGCCCGTTTCATCAGAACTCTTCAACAGTTTAATCAAACATGAGGGAGACCGGGCAAATAAAAAAGTCATTATTATACTTAGTGTGCTTGAATTCACTAAGTTGGCAGACATCAGGAACCAAAAATCAATTCTCAAGATAAACGTTATCATTTCTGCGAAAGAGTTGTGCAGAGACTTCACATTATCTTGTGATTTTCATTGGCCAGTTTGTGATAGTAGCATCAAATTCACAGCAGTTAAAAGCAGTGACATGACTTCTTATGGAATCTAATCAAAGCAACTGAAAAGTCTAAAGATATGTGTGAAAAAATGTCCAAAATACAACATAGACATTAGTACTGTAAACTATGTGAATTCATGTTCGTTACAATTGATGTTATTCATGGTTTATTTGTGCTTTGTCAGTGCAGGAAAAAGTACTGAGATCTTTAAGTAAGCAGCAACAACATAATGATAAAATATTCTATTACAAGTAAAAGTCCTGCATGAAAATCTCACAAAAGTACAGGCAGTAAAATGTACTTAAAGTATCAAAAGTGAAAATACTAAGTAGCCTGATGCAGCGTTTTACTGTTGTCAAGGTTAAGTTAATTTTAACATCATCATATACTTTTGGGTAGTTAAATCTATAAAAATACACATCTTATATACTGAGCAATGTACTACTACTACTTTAGGAAAGTGGAAGTACATTAAGACTGAATGCAGTTACAGGTCTTGACTACATGTACTTACTTTCAACTACTGGTCATGATTACTGTATTTTTGTATGATGATGCAGTTAAACATGAGTTTACTTTGGGGGGTGGTGTGTTCAGGTGCAGCTGGGAGGCCCTAAAATGTAAGACGTAAGAGTTGGCCGCAAAATATCAACCTTTCATATAAGTCATATATGCACTGGTCCTTGGCAGCTGCTTCAAATCATGGATCATGGATGCCAGAGCTTCCCACACAATGACTGAGATAGAATACTATAAATGTTTTGAAGTGCTTTACCACCTACCAATAATGTAACTCTGACTGTGATGAATTATCTATCTGAAGTAGTTTCAAGTCTATGCAATTTTATTCTTATGTGGAACTGAAACTAATGGTTGCATACAAAGTTCATCCAACAATTTACAACACTGTGGTTTGGAAAATAGTCCACATATTGGAAAGTACAGGGCAGTCAGAATATATAAGGACAGTGATTGGCTGATTGTGTTGGCTCTATACTCCATTGCATTGAATTTGAAATGACATGTCTAGGTGCGATGGTTTTGGGGTTCTTGTTTATTTCCTGTTTTATGTTGAAAGTTCACTCTCTGCATGTGTTATGTTTTGTTCTACTTCCTGTCTTTGTGTGTTATCCTGCCTGCTTTTCTCTGACACCCATGTTTCATTAGTTAATTAACCTCTTGTGTATTTAGTCGGTGTATTTTCAGGCCATCTGTGTTCGTTGCTTGTGTTCCTCGTGTCATTCCAGTTTGTTTTAAGCTCGGTTTCTGTGCTTCTCTTGTGTTCTTGGTTTTGTCTCAGCCTGCTCCTTAAGTCTTTGTTGCTTGCCAGTTTTGTTCGCTGGAATCAGCTTTATGTTGCTAAAGCTCGCCTTTTACTTCTTACACCCGCCTGCGTGGTGTTCTGCATTTGGCTCCTCTTTTGAACTGCTTAAAACACAACACTATGATGTTTTAGTACTTAACTCTCTCTCAATTTCAGGATGTTTACACCCATATCAGATAAACCGTGTAGTGACTGTCGCTGTTCCTCTAATTTTAAGCAACAGAAACATGGTGAATCAGTTAATGTAAATGTCTATAAAATTATCATATTCAGTTGACTGCAAATCCCAGTCCATAATTTTCTTGAGCCTACAACCAGTGCACATTGGCAAATATTTAACACATCTCTAATGAGGCTCTGCTGTTTGTTTCTTGGCTCTTTGCCTGGTTGATCTGTGTCTCATCTGTTGGTAAAACTTAGTTCCAGTACTCTATAGCGTTCATACAGTACTTTTTTGCAAACTTTACCCTATGGTGAAAACTCTGAGATTACAATGGACTAGTCCTTTCCTGATAGCAGTCTTTGACATCCCAGAGTGTTAACTCGATCTTCCAGACAGACGTAAAGAGGGGTTTCTTCTATTTCAACTATTTAAAAAACTGTAAGAAACATCTGATTTTCAGGCACTTCATATCTTAGCCGTGCCTCGTTTATTCAGATTTTTCAGCCTCATGCTGGACTACCTTTATTCTTTATGTTTAGAGACAAAAACAGCAACTGTCACACCTAATCTCAACCTTTAGCTGTTATTTTTGTACAAAGCAAAAAGCAAACACACTTGCTCAAACGCAGTCGCCAAATTCTGAAAGGACAGAGTACAGAAACTGCAGTATCTAATAAAGGTATTTGAATATACTGTAAATGCATGTTAAATACCTGCCGTTTGCATGTTCGCAATCACATAAACGACACTTTAAATGAACTAAAGGAGAAAGAAACTAATAACATCAGTCCACAGAATGCTTGATAGTCACTGTCACACTGAATCCTCACTACACCAACGGACACCCATAGAGTGTTTTTTTAAGCAAACGTCACTACACTAATTGTCTGAATTTCAAGAAGTTATCCATCACTTCTTTGCTTGCACATATGTTTGACATTAGGGCATCTTCCCTGCAGAGTCGGCTGAGTGATGTATGGCAACAAAGTTACAAATGACAACACAAAGCAAACATCAGCTGACAAGAAAAAGAAATACACACACAGATGCTCCAAAGCTCAGTTACCGCAGTGCAAAAAGGCAAGAAACAACTTCTCCTTCAAGGGTGAGAAACCTGCTATGAGTGTGCATGCACATTTATGGTTCAGTGCTTGCTGATATGCTCTTGCAAGAGTCTTGTGGAGCTTTGAGAGGAAGACTCTGTCTCTTAGTTGTGCTGCAGACTTACTGAAAGAACAGACTGAGCTGACAGGTTAAGGCCTCCCATACCAGGCCAGAAAACAAAGGTTCAGACATGTTCAATTAAACCACAGCAGAACCAGCAATTTTCATTTTTGTGCAGTGAAACAGTGTTGTGTTTCTTGTAACCCTAACCCTTTGTCAGCAGGGTGGCTTAGTGAGTAGAAATACTTCTCTACTACACTAAACAACAGATGGAGGAACAAGGTTCAAGACATCATGTCAGCAAACAGCAATTCTGCCTCAGTGTCTATGAGAAAGATAGTGAATGTACCACCTGTACAGAGCTAGAGGAGCAAGCATTTTCCCATTGTTCTCATGGTGTCTAACATGATCAAGGCTTTATTTTTAGTTGAGGAGAAGACAGGACTATATTTCTGACTGGCTTAGACATTTGGGGGGATATTGGTTGGCAAATCCCAAAAATGTCATTCTGACTGAACATGGGGTATCCACAAAGTCTGACTGCATAGAAAAAGACAGAAAATTCTACGCGAAAAGCCTTCATCAATTTGGTGTGATATTGCTTCATCAAAGGTGAGAGCAATATAAATCATCTTTTATCAGTTGTCAGGGGATGAAGGTACCTTGGAGAAGTGAAATCAGCTGGAGTATTCCCTATCTTTTAATGTCAAACTCGAAGGTAACAATGCTGATTGATGTCGAAAGGATGTGCAAGACCTTGGGAAAAGTTACTTTAAGTTTGGTGTTCATCATGTTTCACAGTGCAACTTTACAAGGAAACACGGCAACACTACAGACTGTCTATTTGATCCATTCACCAGTGTCTATCTCTGGGTTTTCCATTTCCCAGGAGTTTGCAAGGAAAGACAAAAACAGACAAGAGAAATTAGATCCTGCCTAAGATATTGATTCACAACAACACAAGAGTCCACTGGAGCCCCACAGAGGAGCTGGAATACCAGGAGCTCCCACATGCTGTACAGTGCATGTTAATACACAATGGGTGTAGGCTTGGAACTGAATCTTTCCCTGATCACATAAAGCACGTGAAAGATAGATCCACACATTTCACAGACATTTCCATCAGTTAGACGCTGTTGACTGCAGAGGGTGTTGCCATGTAATGGATCTGTCTCCCACCTAATGGCTGCTCTGCAATCTATTTATCAATAAAAGGAATCACAGGTCTTCCACAAGTCCAATTAACTCATTATACGGTCATCTCCTGCAACCAATGAGATTTCACAAAGTAATCCTCGGTGCAAAGTTTCTTCGTGTAGCTAAAGAGATTACAGTTAGACAGATTGCAGAGATGGAAACTGTGCAATTGAGAGGGCAACAAAATCCTCTTTGCAGAAGTTTGAGTCTAAACACGAGATATTTTTGTCAGTGTCTTTTAAATCTATACACTGAAGACTGAAAAGCGGTCGTGTAGAATGGCCATTTCAAGGAAAACACTCTAGTTTCAGCAAAGCAGCAAGACGGAGAAACTCAGAAAGGGTCACGGTAAGGGACTGATTCTCTGGGAAATAGCCCAATGCCCTGAAGGCCACAATATACAGTACCATAATATAATGACACCGAGGATTTAAGCAGCCACATGAGGGCAAAAGTAAAGGTGTGTTGCAGCAAGTCTCTTGCTATTATGCAGCCTTTTCATGACTTGAGCTACAAATGTTTTGCAGAAAAAAAGCATTCATTTTGTCTATTCAGGTTAGCTGTGATCGTCTAACTACTGCTTCAGCACTTCCACCTAATTACAGCACAGGATTCAGCCAATCAGGAGGAAGTCAGAGAAAATGTCAACAGTTAAGGTGAACAAAACAGACCTCCCATCTTCCATGCCTCTTCATCAGCACAACTCCGAATCTATTGTCGCAGTAACTGCAGATGATGGGATGCTGCGACGGGGGAGGTGGGAGGCGTGGGCTGCAAATCTCTCAGCCTCTTTCAACAAACTCTGAAAAAGCTGTGAATATTCCTGAACCCTCCTGATACTCGATAATTTTAAAAAATGCCACATTTACTCATTATCTATTTGTGATAAGAAGCAGCTTTCTACATTTATTAGTGTGAAAGAGAAACAGAAACAGAAGGAATTAGACATTTAACAGCACAAATCATTATGTTTTAACAATGTTTCACAGACTATAGCGGGTTTTCTGGAATGTGAAAAGTGGGTCTATAATGATGTCTTATTTTGTCTCAGTGAAAGTGAAGGATAACTGAAAATCTGCATGATGAAAAAGATTTTGATTTAAAGCCCAGCTGAAATTAAATTGTGTATTGTCCGTGATTGGCAAAGACCGGGTTGCGACCTGGAACCGATGCAGAGTGTTGGCTACTGTGTTGTTATTCGACAAGAACCGATCTTTATTAGTGTTCATTCAATTGGATGTTTTGGCTCAATGTGCAGAATGATGTACGAGCAGAGTTTGTTTTCACATTCATCTGCTGAAGGGGGAAATTTGCTCACCTTAAATCACTGCAAGTTTAAGTGCAATGCAGAAACGAGAAGTTCCCAGTGCACATACGCTGAGAGTGGAGACACCTTGTGAGCAGCATATCTGCATATTCATAGATTCTGGGAAATGTCATTCAACACAGATTATATTTTTGTGTTTTAGAACATTTCTGGAGAGATTTTTTTTAAAGTAAAGCAGCCCAGCCTTGTGTGTCATCGCTTGTGGGTTATAAGAGATGCTAACTAGTTCTTTCCTAATTGGCAGTGATCGCTTTAAAACACGAAGATTGTTTTAAAGCAGCTGCCAAGGTGTCCATTTCTCTTGCACGCTACACTGACAAACCAAGGTTGGACAGAAAGAATGAGTGGCACTTTATGGTCCCTGAAGGCAACAGCGGCACACATGGTCACACACAAGTGTTCATCAGCAGAGACCGGCGTGTCATAGACTGTCACGTGTCATCAAACTTGATGGAGAAACTCGACAGCCTGACCTGATCGCAGAAGCTTCTACAAGATGGGGAAAAAAACACAACATGGGCTTAACCTTCGGATGGCCTATCAGAGAGTGCCAGTCCATCCATCTCACCAGTCCATTACCGTCAGTCAGCACAGAGTGATACACCACCTGTGCCCCCTGTGAGCAGAGGTAAGAGTCATGAGGTATGTAGCTACGGTCAGCTGCCTTATCCATTAAACCCATCAGAATCGAGGTCAGTGTTATTGTTTTAATGGTTGACCCTTCTTCTTCTGCAGGGACGGCTGATTGGAGCTCTGGATCACAGACAAGAATATTACGAGTAAGACGATGGGCAAACGGTGACCTGTGGCCCAAATCTGGCCCTCTGACCAAAATACTCGGTCCCGTGCTGAAGTCTTGCCTTTCATGGTTTACATTAAATATTTCACATATCTACCACAAATAAAACCTTGTAACACCTAATGTTGCCCCCACATGAACAGTGTTATGCTTAATGGTGCTGACAGACAGTTTCAATAAGGTTTATTCAAATAAAATGACTGTATTTTAGCATTCTGACAAAAACCAGTGCATTACTTTGTGCAGTTCTGCAATCTGTCTGTCCATCCAGCAGTTTTCTTCATATACGATACAGGTTTCTTTATGAAGGCACAGTCTCAGTCAAGACTACAGTAGCTACAGCATGTTAATGTGGAGATCTGCTGACTCCCCTCATTCTCCCCATTGTGCTCCTGTGTTGTCCCCTCCTGTTGTCTCCCCTGTCTGTCATCTCAGAGTCTGTCACTGGGTGTGGCCGACAGGTTGGTCCCAGCCTCCTCTCCTCCTGAGCACAGCTGCTCAATCAAGCAATCAAGACTCACCTGTTTTAGCCAGTATTTGTCGAGTCGTCAGTCTACCTGTGTGATCACTTGTGTCATTAATCAGCGGTCGTGATGCCCTGAATTCTGGCAGAAATTTGGCCAGATTTTAAAATTAGTTGAAGGCATCTCATTCATGGTGAAAATATTAATATGTATGATTCATGCAATGTATTGAAAATAGATAGTTGTCTGCCTTTTGGACAAGAGCCTGTTAAGCCCCACTCAATACGGTGACAGTACACCATCCCTTAAGAGTGAACAGTCTAATCATTTGCTGTAAGTTCAGATTAAATGAACAACACCTCCTTATTATACAACAACCTGAGGGGAAAGGAAAGCCATAAGCTGCAGCAGGGGAATGTTAAAAGGCTCTTAACAAAGTGACTGTTGTGTTGACACAAACATTGCGATGCTACAACACCCTCCGGCCCTCCTAATATATATGAACTGACACTTCAAAGAGACAAGACTTGTTGTCACTGCCAAGTTGTCCAAGAGATTAGCAGAAAGAGATGACTGTACACCTTGACCATTGTCTATCTACTGCACGTAGGACAATGCACTTGATTACAATTTGTACACTTGTGATTGAGCTTTTTAATCCAAAAGCAGTGGGAGCAAGGCCAAATCAAAACATCCCTCATTTTCCTGTAATATTCATTTCTACTGAATTAATAAGCTAATATTTTGGAGATACTGGAGGTGCTAAATGAGATATAATAATATATATCAATACAATCTGTGGCATATAAGTGTACCTCTTAAACAATCCGGTGAGAGTAATATGTGAATATACTCAGATCATGAGAAGAATTTGGTGTAGATTGTATTCAGTGCAGCAGATGATGAAGCCTTTCAGAGGAAGTTTTGAAGTTGTCATATGTGTGTGAAAAGGTCAGAGACAAAGACAGTCATGAAGGAAGACAAGCTGCACTTCTTGGAGGAATTTGATTGTTTCACATTGAGGGGTTTGTCAAGCAGATGATTACGTTTTCTCAGCACAGTGGACATCTGTTGCTCTAAAGTGTCAAGGATAGACAGCGACGAAGCCAAAATAAGCATCGGGGAGCAAGCGGAGTCAAATCCACAAGGCTTCCAAAACAGCAGCATCACAATACCGCCTCTGTAAAGTGCTGCCATTTTGCTTGGTGGAAAACCATTTAAGAGCTGATAATAAATATTTCAAGAGAGCAGGGAGAGGATCGTGGAGTCTTACACAATAGCTTTTATCACAACAATTTCTTTATGAATAACCTTTACCTGATCATAGAGCTCCTGTATCACAATATCAGAAAGAATACAGGCTTTGAGGTTGAGTGGGGTTTTACAAAAGCCAAAAACGTAGTACAGAGGAAATGCAAATATGTTGGCTTATTCCCAACAGAGCGGGGCTCACAGTCATAATGAGAGGGGCTGAGAGAGACAAGTAGAGCCATGGGCCAAGATCCAGCTGCCAAACAACAATAAAAAGCACTTGTGTGTGATAGATCAAGCTGTGAGAGGAAGATGAAGGGCACGCTGGGGTCAGGTAGATAGAAATCCTCTGTGATCTCCCCCATCTTTCACAAAGAGCGTCTGCGGCATTACAGGGGACACAGAGGGGAGACAGATGGGACTGAAGGAAGACAGTATACAGAAGAAAAGAGGGACAAAAAGAAAGGAAAAACTAAGAAGGAAGCAATGAAAGAAGGAACTAGACATGGATGGATTGTGAGACGATGGGCCCTTGGGCATAAATATGTAAAAGACCCCTCGCTCCTCCTTCATTAAGAACAACTGAAAGAGACACAAAGTGACTATAAACAAAGTGGCTGCATCATTTGTAAACTGTTCTGTCTCTTGCTGTTGTTGTTTGTTGTCTCTGTCACTATTCTGTGCCTCGTTGTGGTCGCTTTGTGTGTCTTTCTGGTTGCTTTCTGTCTCTTTGTAGTGGTGTTGCCTCTCTTTGTGGCTGTTTTATGTAGTGCTGCTTTCGTCAACGAAAATTCTGACTAAACATCGTCATCAACGAACCTTTATCACGTGACGAAAACGAGACGAGACGCAACGTAAATGCTGGTCATGTGACGATAACTATAATTAAATATATAATGCAATATTGTTGACGAATAAAAACGAGACTAAATGTGGTTTACAAAATAAAAACGCTAAATTGTCTCTTCATTTTCGTTGACTAAAACATTTAGTCGCATTGTTATTATTATTTTGCAGTATTTCTGTTTCCTGTGTCTCACTTCAGCGGCTGCATCAGGTCGCACTGCGCAGTCGCAGGCGACGTCACGGCATTAGTTCCCACTCACGCGGCATTATTTAGAAGATGCAGCTGCGGTCGGTTAGCGTTAACGACAGACAACTGACACAGAGAATGGGACCGATGGCCGGCCAGCCAGGGTTAGTCTTTGGGAGAAAAAGAAGAAACAACATTTGGCCACACTTTCATTAAGTAGAAGTGGAAAAGAAAACAGAATGTGTTATGGAAAAACATGGGGAGAAATGTGGCCACAAAATCACAGGAAAAAACACCACGAATCTTAAGAGACATCTCAAGGCATTCCATAATGAAATCAGAGCGTCTTCGTGTCTGGAATGGATGTATTCTTGAGTCTATAAGGTAACAATAATATAATAATAAGACAACCTTGTTTGAATTGTGCAATGGGTTTGGCTAAAAGAAAATTTTGGTTTTGTCTATACAACTAGGTACTTATACTATACTGACTGGGTTAAATAGAATTGCATTACTAAAAAGAGACTAAAATACAATTTTCATTGAGTAAATCTAGACTAAAATGTCATCAGTTTTTGTCGACTAAAACTAGACGAAAATAGTCACGGATAATTCTGACTAAAATTAGACTAAAATGCTCAGACTTTTAGTCGACTGAAACTTGACTAGACTAAAAAGAGTATGAACGTGACTAAAACTAATAAAAACTAAAATGACAGCTTGACACAAAGACTAGGCTAAGACTAAAATTATAACAGGCCGCCAAAAACAACACTAGTTTTATGTCTTGTAGCCATTTTGTGTCATGTTGTGGTCATTTTGCTTGTCTTTGTGATCCCTTCATGTGTCTTCATAGTTGTTTTCTGTCTTTGTAGCTTTTCTGCATCTTTGTGGACATTTTGTGTCTCTTTGTGGTTGTTTTGCATCTTTCTGGTTTTGTGTTTTTGTAGTCATTTTGCGTCTTTCCGTAGTCATTTTGTTTCTACTTGTAGTAGTTGTGTATCTCTTTGTAGTCATTTTGTGTGTCTGTGCAGTTGTTCATTTCCAGCAAGAAATGTTAACAGTCCACCCCGCCTCGACCCTTTGGGCTCCTGGGCCTATGAGAGTCTTACAGGACATCTGGGAAATGGCTAGTTGACCTCTGGAGCTTCTGCACCGCATGGACGGCTGAACACACTGCATCCGAATGCCAGACCAATGTAGAGAGGGGATAAAGATGATGGAAGCGGTGAGATGGGGTGGGGTGGGGTGGGGAAGCTCTGTGGTTTAGGTGTGAACCGGGCGTTTCTCACATTAATCATGGTCAGGTGGAACACTGAATGAACCTGAGCAGTCGGCCCTCCTTGCTCTTTACTGCAGCCTAAAGATGATGGAACACCAGAAACCGCAGGGGCTTTCTAGGACAACACATTAGGATGATATGGATTACTGGAGAAAGAGTACAGAGGAATATGCAAGCGAATTTATTTCAGATTAACACACCAATACTTTGAACTGTTTCACTTGTCAGCCGAAGCTCGCGGGCTTTTGCCTCCTCCTAAAAATCAATTAAGGAACAGATTTACCAAACCTTATAGGAGTGTGACGACTGATGAGTATTTAACTATCTCTCTGCCTCTCTGTGTGTCTCCCCTGCTATGGATCAATAACTCTTTTATACTGTCTATAATTGAAATGCAGGGAGCCTGAGGTGATTTATTTGGCTTTAATTTCCTTGTTTGTTACGAATACAAATAAAAGCCCAAGGACATCAGATCTCCATTCTCCAAACAAACACACGCACACATGTGTATTAACGTATCAACAGAGACATACTTCGGTTACATACGTTCCACCCATCCCTCCATCCAAAAAGCACACTTGTGCTGCAACTTCTGATTATTTTTATTGTTGATGAATCTTCTGTTTATTGTCTCAGATGGTAGGTTACTGTTAAATCTATAAACTATAATAAAATAGTAAAAAATATCTGAAAAAGTTCCAAAACCTAAAGAAATTCAGAAGAGACAGAAACAATAAATTGGCGGCTTTGCTGAAGATGAAGTATTAATCATTAATTGACTGGTCGCAGCATGTGTGTTGTATTTCAGGGATGTGTAAGCTTGTTTTTGTTAATTAAGAATAAACTAAAATACAAAATCTTAATTCAATATATGCCTGTACATTAAGCCAATTCAAATTTGGAAAAAGGATGAGAAATGTGCAGGCTCCTGCCTAATAAAAGGCAAAAAGGCACTACTGACTTCCCATTGCTCCCCCTACTTAAGCACCTGTACACTTTACCCTCAGAGAAAGTCGAAATTACAGGGGGAAAGAGAGGAAAGTGGAGACAGCATGGTAAAATGAGGAGGAAAGAGCAAAAGGAGTGCAGGACCTTGTTAAAAGCCCCTCTGTGACAGCCAAGGAAAGGCTGCAGCTCAGAGTCATTAAATGTGGCTGAAGTTAGAGAGAGTGACTGAAAAAAAGAAATGTACAGACAGAAAGAGAGGGTTTCAGAGGTGGGTGCTGCAAAATGAGGAGAGGACTGTTGCTTTGGAAATGGAAGATAAAGTAGAAGCTCACTAAGGTAAATGATGATGGAAAAGAATGGAAGCAATGAGAGACACAGAGGAGCAGAAACAACAATCAGTCTCACAGATCGAATCTGCTCCCTTACAATTTAACCACAGTTTGTACTGGAGCGCTTAAATGAGTAAAATGTTGTAAACTCCAAATAACAATAAAGAGAATAAAAAAGCAGGATGTCACAAAGTTGAAGAAGCACTAAGATGAAAAAGTGCTAATATCACAGAAGGCAATATTCACTTTTTGTACAGTACGTATATGCATTTCAAAGTTTATGGAAAAATGTTTTACTATTAAACAAAAATGATGGAAACAAAAATGTCTCACAGTCCACAAAAAGCAAACTCAGGGGAGTTTTTGACCTCTGTAACACCAAAAATATTTTACCTCATTGAGTCTTCAGTCATTCAACTCATTCACGGACACCGAGTCTGGCAAATAGCACAAATGAATAATTCAGCGGTTGAAGCGGCCTATCAGAGAAACGAACTCCTCTGGAAGTTTCGAGGCCGTCTCACACAGTGGTGTAAATCCAACAGTCACCACACGCTTAATGAATAAGAGCGTAGATAAAATAGCTCGACTGCCTTTACAATTGGAAATAAGCCTTCTGATCCTTCAAATCTCCAGGCAACACTCGGGGTTCAAGAAAACGTCCAGTTTGATTTCAATGCAGAGGAGCAGCACTGATACAAAATACAACACAAAACACTGAGCGCTCAGAGTTTCTCACACTTGGACATATTAAAAACATTCCCCAGACACAAAACAGACTCCTCCACCGACACCGACAGGCTTCTCCTGTGGCAACAATCAGGTGGGAATTCACTATTCATTTCCTGTTTTGGTTTCACTTAATGAACTTTGAATAACTTCTCAGCTGCTGGTGTCCCACATTTATCCATTTCTCCTCATATGACTTCACAAAGCCTAAAAATCTTCCTCCACACAGCTGAAGAAGATGAGAAAAGATCTGAGTCGAGAAAAGATGAGATGTTACAGCTGAAGGTTTTAATGGCACGAATTGCCTCATACAAGATGTACTTTGAACTGACTTGCAACTCAGGTTCAGTGTTTCGACTTTGACAGGCAATTTTGCTGAAAAGGTAAAGCAGTGTCTGCGCTCCTTCTTTGCGATGCTAAAAGCACTGCTTTTAACAAGAGAGAGCGGAGAAAAAAAAACGCTTTTAATCCGCCAACACCCTGACAAAGATGGAATCGTCCTCGCACGCTTCTGAGCGTTTCAAAGTCATCCTATCAAGGGGGGAAATCTAAAGGTGAGTGTCTGGGGAAGAAAAACACTGGAGGGAGAGGACTCTCATTTGGCTTCAGCTCTCCTATGGCAGCCATGTTCCCCAGGCTGATGGATGAAGGGAGAAACTCATCTCATGACTAATTATTTATCTTCCCTCCAGAACTGTTGTGTCTGGGGGTTGGAAATAACACAACCCTCTGCTCTGACCAAGTCGTAAACAAACCAGAATGATGGAGGTGACTGAGTCTGCTCTGTCTCCCACACAACACTGTTGAGCATGGCTACCATACATACGGCCCACGGACAAAATCTGGCAGCTTATATTTTCCCTTCCTATGGCTGTGTGTGTCTTAAATAAATTCTGTTAGATCAAGAGTGATGTTTTGGATTCAAAAACATAATTTCTGCCAATAAGGGCTGTCAGAGTTTTCCATCTACGCTGCTGAGTCCAAAATGCCTCCACACATGGCAGGACTCATGCCATTAGTGACACATTTTAAAGGAACACTTTTAATAAACAGCCAGAGTATTGATGAGTACAACAACAGAAAAACTGACCTTATTATCACAATAACACTGCACGACCAACATTATAGCCACATGTGATTGCTGAATCCCTCATTAAACATCTAAAACCATGGGCACTGATAGGTTGATACACAGGAACATATATACTGTGTCTAAGTGAGGTTGAGCTGCAATGATTAATCAATTAATTGATAAGTCAATTGACAGAAAATTTATGCGCAATTATTTTGATAATCGACTCCGTGGCTTCACTCAAAAATGACTTCTCTGGTTCCAGTTTCTCAAACATGACAATTTCCTGCTTTTCTTTGACTTCAGCTTTAGTAAATGAAACAGCTTTTGGTTTGAACTGTTGACCAGACAAAAGACATTTGATCACATCCCCTTGGGCCCTGGAAAATTTTAATACAAAACTTGTACAAAACAGGTATTGATTGCTGTAATTGTTCCACCTGTCTATACCGGCCTTGAAGCAGTACCTTTGCTAACCAACTACATGATACAAAATCACTAAAATCTTCCTTTTTCATGCAAAAATGCATTCTGAATTTCAGCCAAAAGTAATCAAATGAGTCAAACCGAGTGGACATCCTCCAGAGTTACAGACATTTAAGCACACGAGTCTGTCTTTGTGTTTCCACCGACAGTGTTTCCTTACTGAGCTGTGGCGGAGGGACATTCCTTGCTGTCACATGTAGGTGTTGTTGCCATAATAAAACACTAGCAGTAAACCAACACGACTGCCAGGATGTAGATACCGATTCAATTTGGCTGACTACTGAAGCCTTATATTAGCTTCAACAGAACTTCTGATTGCACTTCTGCACAGGACAAGGATTTTGTGGCTTCTATTACAAGTGTAGTAGCATCACTTCACAGGCAGTATGAAAGGAGGGAATAATTCTACATATTGTATATATATTTTATAGATTCCCTAAGGAGTTTTGGAGTTATGGAGCTGTGTTTCAGTGCTACCAATGGTGTCACACTATTCCACTGACCAACAGGTGGCGGGAGCATGCCAAGATATGCAGAAGAGAAGAAGAAATCTGTCAGCGAGTAAACATGAATGTACACAATGCTGGATTTAAAATACTAAAAAACATCTTTGCAAATGTTTAATGCATGTTTAATTAGACCTCAAGGATACACAAAATGAGTTTTGGTGAGACACACTTAATTGAAAAATAACTTTTGTTTGCTTACAAGAAAATGCCACAGGGCCCCTTTAATCAAGGGGATGATAAGGTGTCCACATGCTTTGAGCCAAATATAATAATAATGATAATAATAATGATGATGATGCTTTGTTATCTAATCATACAGTTTAGCCTGTAGTCCACCACTACACAGTAGAGTACAGTTTACCTTTCAGGATATACAATAAGATGTGCCATAGAGACCGGCCTTTGCTGTAGACTTACACTCAGCTTAAAACTAAGCAGACACCTAGCAGGAGGCATTCAATTCTAACAGAGCGAGGTCTGTGTCCTCTAGCACTCTGAGCTCCTCTAATCTCTTATTCATGCATTCAAGGTGAGAGGGGAGAGGAGCAGATACAAGTGAGAGTCCAGTGGGTCAGAGGAGCAGGGATGGAGGGGAGGAAGAAAGCTGTGGCTGAAAGAAGGAGGGAGTGAGAAGAAGAAAAGATGGGAGGAGAAAAGTCCCGACTCCCTCTCATCCTTCCATGAACCTATCAGTGGATCCTGCGGATGAGAAGAAAGGCACGGGTCCTGGAGCCCCACGCGGACCTGGATCAAAGAGAATCCATATCTGATCCAAATGTCGTTTGAATGTTTTATGGTAACCAAGACACTGAGGTGAGGCTGGAATAAGATGTGGCTCAAGAGAGCTCTGATCAGAGGTGGCCCGTCATTTTCAGACAAGAACATCACACAGGGGACCTTTTTTTTTCTGAGCACATAAACTGTACACATGCATTATTCAAAATACTGAGCACTTGGATCATGACGTATGATTGGATCTTCAAAGTCCCATACCCTTTGCCTTATGCCTTGATATTGTCACTCACTCAACACATTAATGGCTGCTGAGGCTGCAGATGACAGCAAACACATGACTGTTGAAGAATGGAGCGCTGAAATTCTGACGCACAGACACATATTTAAACGCACACATACCACACTGGCACACCACACTGCATGGAGGTTAATTAAGTTGCATCACTGAAAGTTTAGCTACAGTGTGTAAGTTTTCCAACTTATCAACCATCGTCCGGTTTTCATATGCTCACAGCGACATTCCTGCAAAAAACCCTGATGCACATATACATTCAATCAAACATGGATGCTGCTAATGCACAGAAACCTGCAGGCAACCTCCACAGATTCTCTCAGCTCTGACAGAGCCCTTCAAGCATGCGGTAGAGCTTTTGTGTCCAAAGCTTTGTTTCCTCGGAGGAGAGCGTACAGGCAAGTGTATTTACAGTTTATTATGCAGATGCCATCACTAAGCACCCTCATGTAATGGAAAAGCACACAGACATGCATGCACGATAATTCATTTCGAATTTAGCATGTTGTCCTGTCTCAAAGCTTCGTTTGTAATATTGAACAGGGAAGGGATTTCTGCACACATTAAGCACGCATGTGAGTGCACAGTATAATATGAATAATGCACACCTGAATGAAAATCACTGTTCTTATGCCTTTGAAGTCAAGACTGGGGATGCATTTTATATCTCTAACTAAGCTCTAGTGGATTTAGAAGGAAAAAAAAAAAAGCTCTGAACCTGGGTCAAGAGTGAACTGAGCCTGTAATGGGTTAACTTGTTCCAGATAGATGAGGAAAAGGGAGGGGGACTGGCACCGTGACGTAACGGCTGAAAGAGAAACCAAAAGGAGGAAAAAGCCCACATGTTTCCACTTTTCTTTATAGATCTGAAAGATCTGACAAACCTACACAGCAGGTAAAGCTGCAATTTATAGTGTTTGCAGTCTTGTATTTCGTGTTAACTGGTGTTTCTCAGGGATTTCAAACACTGACGATAATAAAATTTCACCTTATATTTTCCAGGCATGGCTTCTGCTCATAGTCTAATGGATGACAAGAATTTCATTTGTTCCATCTGTCTGGATGTGTTCACTACACCTGTGTCGATTCCCTGGGGTGCCAGGTCTGTCTTGACTGTATCAAAAACTACTGGGACTGTGACAATACTGTGTTCCACTGTCCACTATGTAAGGAGCCTTTGTACAACAGACCAATGCTCCGGGTTAACGCTTTTACTGCTCATGTGGCCGAGGAGGTCAAGAAAATCCTGCCATAAACAAGCAGGAAATGGAAATGTGCTCTGTGCTATCTGTGCAGGGGCAAAGCTCACAGCTCTCGAATCTTGCTTAGTGTGTTTCGTGTCTTACTGTGAAACACATCTGGAGCCTCATCAGAGAATTTCATCCCTGAAGAAACACAAGCTGATCCACCCTGTTGAGAACCTGGAGAGCAAGGTGTGCAAGACACATGGTGGAGCTGGTTTGTAGGGTGGAACAAATGTTTGCATGCAAGTCCTGTAAGGACAGTGGCCATAAAACCCATAAGACAGTGAGTCTGGAGCAGGAGGCTCAAATGAAAAGGCCCAGCTGGCAAAAGAAAGGAAAGACATGGATCAGATGGTCCAGACGCGTCAGCAGAAAATTCACGAGATTCAACACTCAGTGGAGGCTAGCAGAAATAATGCAGTGAAGGCAGTGTCATACAGCACTCATGTGATGACTGCTGCGGTGGACTACATTAAGAGAAGCCAAGCTGAGCTGGCTGAAGTACTTCAGATGCAGCAGAAAAGAAAAACTGAAACAGAGACAGAAGGCTTCATTAAAGAACTGGAGGGAGAAATTATGCAAATAAAGCAGAACAACTTGCAGCTTAATCAGGTCTCACTCAGCAATGGCGCCTTCATACTTCTCGAGGATTTTCTTTCTCTTACAATCATTGGCCCCAGGTTAAGGACTGGTCTGGTGTGACCCTTAAATGTGACCAGTTTAATGTGCAGGCAGCCTTGACTGGGGACAACAGTGATGAGGATGAGAGAAATAAGGATGCTGTGTGATCCCGACTTGAAAGAAATGCAGCGGCATGCTGTGGATCCTGACACAGCAAACCCTTTTAGTGTTTCTGTGGATGGGAAACGAATCGCACACGGAGACAGAAAGAGGAATCTCCCAAACTAACCGCAGAGGTTTGATCATGTCCTTAACGTGCTTGCAAAGAAGGGTTTCTCTTCAGGAAAGTTTTATGATGAGCTCCACGTCAAAGACAAGATACTCTGGGATTTTGGAGTTGTAAACCAGTCCATCAACAGGACGGGCAATTTAAGATGAGCCCTAGGAACAGATACGGGACAACGTGACTGAGAAAAGGAAATGAGTTTACAGCCAAAGCCAAACATGTGATTAACCTCCATGTAAGGGAGATGCCTCAAAAGGTTGGGGTGTTTTGCTGATGAGGAAGGTTAAGTTTCCTTCTATGATGTGGAGGGCAGGGCTTGCAGCTTCTCCTCCACTGGATGTAACTTCACAGAGGAGCTGTTTCCTTTCTTCAGCCCCCTTGATCATTACTCCTGTCAAATACAACAGCTGAGTTTTGGTTTTGTTTTCCAGGTTTGTGGAAGAATATGAGGCAGGACGAGGGCCTTGGAGAGAGATCACAATAACGGAAAGCTGAAATGTTTTTATCCATGAAACTCCACTCCAACAGAGCCACACCAAAGAGGGGTTACATAGCATTTCTAAGTAGTTTATAGCACTTGTTTTATGCTGCTTGGAGTGTCACATATCAGGACTGTTTACTTATGACATGAGGGATGAGTTTGATACCTGCAGCCGGTTGATATTAATGTGTTTAAAAAGATTTTTTGACCTTCAGGTGATACACTTCGAGGCAGCATGTCTCAAGGTAACCTCCACTACACAACCTGCGATGGAAAATAAATCAGCACTCTGGTGTAATAACAGCACCCAGAAAATATTAAAAGGAATTAAAGGACTCTAATTATTCAGTTCTTCTAATGTGGCTCTGGATAAAAATTATTTTCTCCACCAATTAATGTCATTCAGTAAAAAGGGTAGTTATTGTATAGATCAGTCACAATACTGGAGCCTGAATGGTGCATAATGCCACGTCCTACAATTAAAATAAGCCGAGCCCGCTAGGAGCAGGCTTTCCAAGTTCAAATGCAGAAAATGTGTCTCATTAGGGGAGACTGAAACGACTCCTTACTGAGCAGAGCTAATTAAAGTCTATTTGTTTATTGGTGGCTCTTTTTTTTTTAGAGTTGTGTATCTTCTCTACTTGGGAGACTGCCAGCATGAATCATGTCGGCAAGGACCTCAAATTGACAGTATGTTTACGATCAAGTGACGAAGCCCTCAACAACCACAGCGATTACGACGAGGAAGAAGTCAGGTGACATTTTGCACCAAACATCTGAAACGGGAGGAAGTCAGGGTGGACAGATGGCTCAGCAAAATGTACCGTAACGTGGTAAACAGCTCTTAACGTCCTGTTTCCAACCAAATTATAACCATGACGATAAATGCCCCCTAAACCTTAACAGAAACTAACCTAAAACTCAGGGGAGAGGAAGAGCTGGTCAGATTGAACCAATGAATGGCGATGCCAGAGCTGAGAAACCACACACTGGGCTAGTGCGTGTGGTGAGGTGTTGGACGATAAGAATATATCTAATAATAAGTTGTATAATATCTATTACTAATGATCACTCGTTTTCCTGTGACTTTCATGCATTTTATTAATAACACTGTCAAATCAAAGAGGATCATGTCATCTGTAACCTAAAAATCTTAAAACAATGTGATCTAACAGATCTTAAATAGTCATCTGTTTTTACTTAAACGTACCCAGACCACTGAAGTTCAGGTGAGCCTGCAGAAAAAAGCTTTCTTCCATTGGCTATTATCCTGTAAAGGTTAATGCGCATCTTTTTTGGACGTTTTTCTTGAATGCATGTCAAGTATTTTGGTTAATCATCAAAGCTAACCAAGAACACATCATATGTAGCTGCGATTGATCGAGTCAGTGAGTGAAATCAACACACCGGCAGCTCTTTAACTGCTCATGCTGCTCACTTTTGTTTGTTTAACCATGTTTAACAGACCTGCAGAGAGAAGGCCATTCTTGACTGCTGTGAAATGCTGATACCAATAAAAAAAGGATAATTCAAGCAGTTTGTACGGAGGCCCTGAGGCAGTCTTTGTTACGCATTGTTTGAAAAGAGACGCTGGTGAGGAGAAGTGAATAATGAAAGAGTGAATAATGAAAAGTGTAGTATCTAACTTCTCTATAAAAGAACCACAAAGTGAAGAGATGATAACGTGTTAGAGTCACAATCCAACGATGCAAAGCTTTCCTTTACAGTGTGCGTGGCACCTTCGTTAATTACTTTCCGCCTATTAACAGGTTATAATTTTAAATATTTTCTTACTTCATAGTACAAAAACAATTAATGTTGCCTGGCTGGGATACAGACCCACAGAGCTTTGAACAACTGCGTCCCCATTCAGCTGCATATGATTTCATTACTGTTGTCTTTCCCACCTGCAGTCGGTTACTAACACATAATAAGCTGAATTTTTTCCAACCTTGAAGTTAAGCCCTGGAATATGCAGACAGCATAACATAAAATTAACATATATATTAGATATTTTTAATGTATTGCTTGAGACATTTTGAGCTATGCTAGTGGCGAGGCTCTAGGGATGGCATTGTTGGTCAGTCAGTCCACAACTCAGTCCAAATGGACCGGTACAGATATCCATGGTTCCTAGAGGGTGAATCCTAATGACTCTTCCTCAAGTGCTACCATGAGGTTGACATTAGTGGTTTTGAGGGAGATGTTTTGACAGCTATTGGATGGATTGGCATAAAATCCCTTAACTTTTCAGGCAGCACCAATATCATCATCATATCATTAAACTAATGACGCTACTCATCATCGTCAGCATTACTTCATTATTTGGTGCTAATTAGTAAATGTTAGCATGCTAACCTGCTAAAATAAGATGGTAAATCTAGTGTACACAGCAAACATATTAGCTGCTAAACATCAGCACTTTCTGTCAGTGTGAGTGTGCTAACATGTTAATGTTAGCATTTAGTTGGATTGCAAACTCAACACCCCCTAGGATAACAAGCGTTTTGGGATTTCTCGGTTGACAGAAGGTTGATAAACTCTAAGTTTCCCATCAGGATGTTCAGATGATTGTCTCACTGTGTTAAAGTTTGTAAGGTCGTAAATAAAGTCTCTGAGTATGCTGGTCTGGGTAATTACACTGCCTTAATGACAGTGTGCGAAAAATACAAGTACATCGTGTGGTGTGTGTGGATGTGCCCATGTTTCTGCAGGCACACATGCCTTTGTCCTACAGTATGTGTATCTAATGAAGTGCCAAATGTAATAAGATAAATCTGTCCATTAGGGTCCCTTAACGAGACGAAATCCACATGGCTGCTAATGAGTCGTTGCCCCATCAGCTATCCTCAGAGAGCTGGAGGACTTCACTAAAGCTGGAGACGACCCGCAGCCAGACAGATTCAAACCCTCTAAGCCAGTAAATCCACAGCTCCAGCTGTTCTAGACCTCCATCATTTAGCTACCGGCCCTTCAGGGAGTGACTTCAAGTTAGAAAGCAGCTACAACCGATTCATACAGCGGAGACAATGGAGTCATAGCCGGCACGGGCAAACACTAATCATCTGTAATCATTGATCTGCCATTACTGGGCCATACTCATTAGCCTGATGGAACAATACTCTGTAGAATTCTGTTGTTATTGAGCTATTATTAGCTTTCAAGCTACTGCTGTGCTAAACATGTGTTCTCTACACCGGCCCTACATGCTGTGCAACAACATGTGGCTAATGTAACAGCATAGGGCTGAAGCGATTACTCAAGAAACTGTAGTTATGCAAATAATATAAACCCTCAATTCAAATTCTTTGCTTCAAAGCTTCGTTTCATCCGTGGAAGAATTATACAGTGAACAAGTTCATGTGCATTTATCACTGTCACACCAAGAACTGATGCTGTGTATTGACCTTGCAAGTTGAAAATGGAGGCGAGAGAAAAGGAAAAAAGAGAGAAAAGCGGAATGAGGCTGTAAAAACACTAGAAATCATTAATGTTTTGGGAGCATTTCAGTTTGAAAGCTGCTGTAGTGGCCTTTACCAACACAGCAGCGCTAGCAAAAGGCTAACACAGCAATGCAGTGCAAAGGGCTACTGTATCTTAAGATAAGACAAGCCCTGCTAGCTTGCCTTTAAGGATCAGCAATCACCAGTGCCGTATTGTGTTTAGTAAAAGCTGTAATGCCATGCAAATATGCTCATATACAACTGAAAAAACACTCACAGGTGTCACCAATATAGCAGCACTCTAGGCATGTTCATGTAGGTGCTGCTTTAATGATAACGTTTTTCTTACTTTTATGACTGTGCTATTATAAATAATACCAACTCACATTAATTCTTGCTTTCTAAACAAGACAAGCGACTATGGCCATGCTCACGGCTCTGTGAGGCTGCTCTTAGGCTCAGCTGTGCCTTGGGCTAAAGCCTAAAGTCAGCAGCATGCTAACATGTTCACACTGACAATGCTAACGTGCTGATTTTTAGCAGCTGTGTTTATTAGGGACGTTCCTAATGAGTAATTTCCTGGAAAATGGAGGTTTAAACTTAGACTAGTCAAGAAGTCTAAAAGTAAGATAACCCTCAACAAACAGTTAAAAGAGCACAGTGTAGTCTGTTAGGTTAAACATTGTCCAAACAAATATTGTATAGTATAAGAGCCATTTTAAATCACATTCATTTTCAGTGCTTTTGAAACGTGTGGCACTTTGCGCTCTGTCAGAGTTTCGGTGCCGGTCGACACACTGGTCCATGTGTCACAGAAGTTTCTAATGTCCCAGACAAATTGGAGAAATTCTGGTTAATTACCTGTGTTTATGGACCCTATTTTCCCATTTCTGTGTGCGACTAATGGGGACACCAATTTTTGAAACTGGTCCAGTATTGAATGAGAGCGTTGCAGCTGGCAGCTGCGAAACAGGCTGTACTGTTACCCCTCTGGGTATTTGTCCTTCACCACTGTACGGCCACGAAAAGTGTTTGTTTTTTGTCACTGACAGGCTCAAATTGTTATTCTAAGTGTCTGACAACATTATGGAAAGGACACTTTTTTGTTCAAGAATAAGATCCTATTTGTTTAACCAGAAACAGCCGCTGTATTGCTCTCACCAAAGCCAGCACACTTCATTTTATCATCATAAAACACACCTCACTCAAACTCGACAGACAAAGAATGAAACCCAACAGAACCTTGCTGGTTTGTCTTTCCACTGTTCCAACAACGACCAACAACTCTGGATGGGTTGAAATAAACCTTTAATTCACTATTGAACTGAGACTGAAGGAGGTCTGCGATTGTGAGTCCAGTGAGGGAATGTATTTTTTATCTATATAGTTGTTGTGTTTCACAAGATTCAATTTTCCAGGGGGCTGTTTCAAGACATATATCGTATATACAAACATGAACCTTACAGGAAAACCTCAAACCATTTGAACAATTTTTCTTTTAAGGTTTCCCTTTTGTTTCCCTTAAAGCTGTGAGTAAATGCAGAAGAACTGCAAGAGGTGCCATCATGATAGTCACACACTTATACTGCATTAATGGGACCTTTATTATAATAGTGTTCATAACTTGACTGACAGAAAAATAATGGATGAGTGACTCTCCTCTCTATCTGCGAGATGGAAGGAAAAAAACTAGGTGGCTTTTCCAGTGACAGATCAGATTTGTGCTCCACAAAGGCTTTGATCTTAAGGCTTTCTGACAGGCTTTAATCTGAGCAGACCAGACACACACACACATAGGCACACGCACGCACAAACACACACATACATCTTTTCATTTAAGCCACAATATACAAAATGGACTTCATTTATAGCCAGCTGTCTTTTTATTTTTTTGTGAAAAGTCAGCCCAGTGACAGAGTGTCCTCTGGAAGTGAACTCTTCCAGAGGACACCGCGCTTGATAAATTAGAAGAAAGTTCTTTAAGATGGGAAATAAAATGTGAAAGCCGTGCTAAGCTCATCTGTTTCCCTGTATACACAAACTGTGATGAGTCATCCTGTACTGTAATTCTGGGCCTCAGCTTTCTGTGCACATTGAAGCTGTTGTCACAAAGGTCGCTTTCATAAATGTGCTGCTGCACCTTTCCTTTTAATTATTTTCACTGGGTTTGTTGCAGCAGGTGCACAGCTCCTCCAAATTCATATTCCTGAACAAAGGAGGGACCGAATGTGGGAAGGAAAGGACATTTAAACAACAAAAGCGACAACGGTAAAAACAGAGGAGAAGCTGATTTTAGGTTACATTTTTTTGGTTACATTATTGTCGCAGGACAAAGAGAAACCAGCAGCACCTGGACAGAAGAAAGCAGCTTCTAATCTGAGAAACAACTGACTGAAGTCCTACACAAGAAACAGTAACAGACAAAGAGGAGCTGCAGACCTGCAAAGCCACACCGTACTTCTACATACGTTCCCTCACTGTAATTTGTCTCCATGTCATTCATACATCCAGACACATACAGAAGGTTTACTCAGTGGACATTTACGAGTCACTGAATCAAAACAAGTTGCAGCATATGATAAATCCATATCATAAAAAATAGACTAGCTACTACTTGTTGTAACTAATCCAAATGTGGAGAAAAATGCAATATAACAATGCAAGGAACATGCAGTTGTCACGTTTTCTGTGTATTGTGTCTGTTGTTGTGGTCTGGCCTCGCTGTATTGTTCACATGCCCACTTCATTGTACTATAACATACTCCTCTAAAATCTACCCCCAACTTCTTCCTGACATTCCCTGCCCTTCCTGTGAACCCATGCTAAAAACCTCCCGATGACTCTATTTACATTTATGTGTCGCCTCCCGCTCTGTTACATCACTCATGTGTCTGTGTGAAACAGTCTGTTGTTGGTGAAATCTTCTGCATTGTGCTACGTGTGGTTTTCCCCTGCTGCGGCATAATTAACACGACTCCTCTTCTCAAGATGAGATCTGTCTCAGATGATGATTTTGACTTTTCTATGACTTCGGCTGATTCAACCCAACTACAATATTGCCTTGCTACAAAAGACGTGTTTGACCTGAGACATGACAAAACACTGCTGAAAACACTGAGCACTGTTAACCTTGAAAGCAGTACTTTGGTGGCACAGAAGCCTTCTTCGGCGTACGAAGGAAGCCCTTGACTTCTTCAGTGGAATAAATCCTCGCAGAATTAAACCTCCTATGAAATAATTACGCCTTGATGTTATTTTCGTGAGCTCTATTTTTGGATCTAAAAGCTTTAGCTGTAAAAAAGTTTACATTGTTGATTGCTTTGTTATTGGATGGTGCTCCAGATGTTTACAAGCAACCGATTTGCAAATTTCTAGCCAACTGTTTACAGCAACTTAACTAAACCAATACTTTGAAATGGGCTTGTGCACAATTTCCTGAGATATACATAGTTTTTTTCTAAATAACAAATAAGGGTGTGTGATAGGATGATATAGATGATATAAATTTCCCCACCACCAAAGAATTTGCCATCCTGTTTTTGTGATAGCTGTCCTTTAACAGTGAGTGAGGCCATTTGGTGTTGTGCTCTGAATCAATGTGCAGGACTGCTCTACAACTATGGTGGGCTTTTATATACAGATCTTTTTTTTACACATGTAGCACATCTGTCAGCGTCAGACACATTGTCACTTAATGGAAATACTCCATTTGGTTTAGGTGAGGAGTGGTGCCTGGGTAGAGCGTGCAGGTGGAGGAGGGCTCATCTGTAATGATGACTGTTTTTGCACATTCTATGTGCATGTGGGCAAACCTGCAGTGTCAATGCAAGAGTGGAAAGCAACATACAGGCAAGCAGCAAAGAGCCACATGTGTAGCAGGGCAGCACTGTGAAATGAGGGTGCTTAAATGTGGCTCCTGCAGTGGAAACCGTGTTGGCAAATCTCTACAGGTGGACACATTTCTACAATTGCACGGTATACACCATCATACCGCCCGACTCTATACTGAAGTAACGTGAAAACTGTCTCTATTATTCATCCACTCATCTTTGTCTGAAATTCTGACCACCTGTGGGTGTCAAAGGGCTTGAGCACATCCCAGCATGCATTGGACACAAGGCATGACAACCACGGACAGGTGTAGCAATATAAAACGCTCTTTACTATCATAACAGAGAAGCAACGTCCATTTTTGAATGGAGAAGCATCCTCAGCTGCCGACAATAGTCAACCGCTGTTTGTTCAAGATTCAAAGGGATGGCACACACAAGGTCAACGCTGTTGTTGACTGGGGAGAAACATTGTTTACCTTATATAATTGGTAACAATAGCCAGCAGTGAGTTTGAAAGAAAGATGGTTCATGTGCAGATTCTCCCCAGGTGTGCTACCTTATCTCTACCTCTGGGAATTAAATCTATAATAGCACAAAGAACACACAGATATTGTCTTTGATGGAGCTGTTGGTGACTTTCTCTGGCAGGAGAAAAATGAGCCATTTAGCTGGCCAGTGCAAGGTTCCACAGGCCATGTTGGACTGGAAGCACCAGAAGCACCACCAGTGACTTAGCTCTGCCCTGCAAGTACTGATATTAGTTCATTTGGAGCCCCTGTGTATCTGTGCCAGATTGTAAATCCAGACCAATTAGTGTCACCCCGACAGATGAGAACATGGAGCAACACCTTTCTGTCTTAAGGACCCTCTTCTCTCAGCTGCTCATAATGCAATTAATTAGAAAGCCCTTCTTTAATTAGACAGCACACTGGCCCTGATTAAAATTAGGCTTATTGGGTGAGCGCCTGCACACAACAGACATACACAGCCAGAGACTGGAGTGCGTGCATGTGCACACCAAGATAACACTACAGTATTTTGTGTGTGACCGGGCAGCATGCGTGAAAGAGCTGAAGGGATGTGAGTTTTTGATTGGCGGGACTGTTGGCATGGTGAGAGGCAGGCGTATGTGAAATCTCCGTCGTGCAGCTTCCTGGTTTTAGCCGTGTGACCTCCAAACAGTCCAGACAAGCAGAGCCGCGGGCTACAGCAAGCTAATCAAAAACAGCAAAGACCAAACAAGACTACCTCTTTCAGACTGTCTCAAAATAACAGGATTATAGTTTATCTCTCACCGGCAGTTATTTGATGCTGGTAGCATTTAAATTACATTCCATCATGAAACATCCAACCGGACAAAGAGAGCAACTATAATTCCAGGTAGGGCCAGTGTGACACAGCACAGAATAGTTTTGGAGCATTACTGCAAAACTAGAGAGGACAGGTATTTTTAATCTGTGTCATGATGGTAGTGAGGTAGCATTGTCCGCACCTGGAGGCAGGCTGGTTCTTTTCCTCTTCTTGCCATTCTCAGCAGCGTTTTCCAGGGAAGGACACTCACTCACCAGTGGCCCGTTTGAGCTGTTGAAGTGGAGAGGGTCGGCGCCGATTGCTGGGTCAAAGGGCAGAGAGTTGAGCCCTAAAAATTAAAGTAAAAACCAGGTTAGATGGGACAACACAGCAATATGTACTGTCTCTTCAAGTGTCTTAAAGGTCTAAAGATTCAGCTTTCCTACAGGACAACATGACCATTATCAACATATGTGAGCCACCACGAGAAAACCAGCAACAAGTAAGTTGAGTAAACAACGAAAAATCGATTTTTTTAAAAAATTAGTGATTTTCGTTTTTTTACAGAATATGTAAGTTGAAATCATGAAGAAGCCACTCCATGTTTCAAATAACAGTATTGGGGGCCTTAAAACCGTAAACTTTTTATTTGAATTTGGGTTGTTTTAGAGGAAATTCACGGTCCTAGTTGGGGGTATGGCGATTCAACAGTAAATTAGCATACTGGCTGTCTTTGGCTATTCACGCGCTTCTGTTCTTTTTTCGGCCAACCAGCTGCACGTTAAAAGGGAACCACATGGCTTCTTATGCAGCTTCTGGTTATGCTGACGCCAGTAATGTGGTGTCTACATGTTTGTCTTTGTCGGTGTGTTTGAGTGATTTTATGTTTTCATCGTGCTTGTTTGTCCCAATGCGCACATACAGCCGTAGGACTCTTTTTGACATCGGCAACACAGCAATCTGCAAATTAAACCCGGCACACGCCGGCAGCCCGTTTCAACACCGACCCCCACTACTGCAGCGCACCTGCAGAGGCAGTGCCACAGGCGGTGCGAGAGGAGGCGGAAGCGGGGAAAGCGCGGGGGTATCCAGGCTAGGCTAGCGGCGAGCGCCACTCAGCAGCAGACTGATCCATCCCACTGCACCACCAGTGACAGAATTTATTTTATTTAATATTAGAAATAAGTATCTACATTTGCCCCTTCTAACTCTTAAGTATATTACATTTCTTGTTTTTCATTTTTATTCAGGGGCTTTTTGTAACAAAAGAATTTCCATTTCCATTTGATAACCATTGTTCAAACTACTACAATAGTTTGGGGGTTGGACTTATGTAAATGAGATGCAATGAGCAGCACTGTGTCACCTGGCTCCCCTGGTAGGTGAGAATCTTTCAGGCTGGATTTCTCAAAAAAACTAGTTTGAGAAGTGTCTACATTCAAATGGCCACATCTTCCTCAAATATTTTCAGATTTCCACGTGTTAGACATCGTTGGAAAGCTTAGAAACCACACCTTCAGAATCTTTAAATAACTCAAAATGCCCCCTGGAGACCTGTTGCTGGTTTTCTCATGGCTGGTCACATATGTGCACATTTGACAAAGCTGTTAGTTAAACATCATTAACTCATCAAACGCTCCATAAAAGTAATGCTTAAAATCTGACTTTCTGGTTCATTTTATTGAAACAGGCCATGCAATGTTGCAACTCAACTCAATGGGGTGGTTTCCTTGTTGCAAGATACCATTAACTGTCTTATGAAAACATTCCAGACTAAGTTAGCATGCTGGAAAATGAATGTCTTTTCAGAAAAAAAAACTGTTAAGACTCCTAACTGGGCCAAATGACTTTCGAGTATTGATATTTTTTGTAATGCTGTGCTAGATGTCGAGGTCACACGGATAACAAAACAGATTTTTTTGCTCCCTCTTATCAAAATGTAAAGCAAAGACAGATAACGTCTGAAATAACAAAGAGAAGGTATCTGATTAAAGTTTAAAGTCGTCAGATAGAGTTCGCATTTCCCGACCAGTCACGTCCAAAACATGAACAACAAAGAAAAAAGAACTTGAAAAACCAAAAGAGGCCCTGAGTCCCAATGAAATACTTCTATCTTGAGATGCTGGCCTGAGTTTCAAGATCTTACCTCAAATGTATTATTAATGTGGGCAGACCGTCTACACACACACGCGCGCGCGCGCACACTCATCAAAATATAAAAGACTCTGTGCTTTAATGCAAATCAACCAAATCTGCCTAATGGTTTCGAGGCCGTATTCTGTTCTGGAAATACTTTCATTTTCACCTACTCATCTTCTTTTATTCTGTTCCCTTACCTCAGACTCAATAGTCTGACAGAATAGAGCAATAAATGAAGTCGCATCCTTGAGTAATGGTCACAACAATAATGGAGAAGTTATTTCCAAACCCCAAGGAATGACAAGCAAATATGGTCGAAAACATCGGCTATTGTCCCTCTTATGAGAAAATTTAGGGAAATATATGCTTGTTTGTTTATACAGTAATTCTGAGGAGAGCGTGGAAGACATCAGTTGCATACTAATGTGGAATCCATATCAAAACACCTCGTGTCTGTTTTTCAATGGCATACAATAGATCTGGATTATGGTGAGGGAATCCTTCTCTCTCAGGCCCTGTCAGCTTTATTGATCACTCACAGGGGGAGGAGACACAATTTCTGGTATCAAACTCAGTGCTGTTTATCTCAAAACATGCTTTTTTATGCTTGGAGGGTTACTGTCCTTTGCATTGAACTGTTTGTGTGAGAGAGTGACTGTCCCTCACAGATCTCAGACATGATAATGACGGTGACAATCTTTGAATTTTTCATTCAAAAAATTGCATAATTGATGTAATTGTGGCATCGAAATGAAAGGTCAGAATCGTCCATTCAAATGTGATCTCTATGTGTCCTTTTGAGATTAAAATCTATCTCTAGGGCTCATAATTTTCAGTCATTTTTATCAATAATAAAAACTTCTATTTAAAAATGTACCATCTGCAGGATTAATGTTAGTTGACCCATTTATTTCTTTTTGTACATTGTATATTTTTGCCCATTTTTCTCTTCCCTGTCTATACACAAAGGCACTTTCAGAGTTTCAACTGTCACAAAAGAAGCTCATTTATAGCAACTACTGTGAACGGTATCATCTTGCAAAGGGAAACAAAAAAACTTTGGAGGCACCTTGAGGCAAAATCGAGGTAAAAATTGGTGAAAATCTATCCTAAAGATAGTACTGTACTATCTTGTATTGGGACTGTAACCAGATCTGATGCAGCAGAGTTTTATTTATGTCTCCAACATACGCAGTGAAACTCCTCACTGGAGGAACAAACATGTACCTTAATTCTTCATCGCATTTAAATTCAAAAAGGAATAACAATGAACGTTTATCCCACCTGTTCCCTATCGACAAGCATCCTGTTTGCTTCACCGTCAGGTCTGCACTTACACTTTGCTGCATTTCATCCTTCATCCTTCATTCATACTGCGTCCATTCACACCTGTATTTGTGCGATTATGAACAGAAGAATATGCTAAAATCAGACGATGTTTTTTTTGTTCTGATGATTGGCCAAATGACCTGTTTTGGGCTTTTTTTTATAGATGGCATGTATACTCGTGCTTTGATCCGTCCTCTCCATCCCTTTTTTCTTACAGTGTACCTAATGCACATCAGGATGCACAGAGAGTTGCCACAGATGCTGACGTGAGATTGGCTTCATGCATTTATGGATGCGGCCCAACCTCTAAATCACTGTTATGTCTCATTCTATATATTGGACAAGACCAGGCCTATAATGTGTTTACAAGAGATTTTAATAGCCACCTTCATTCAGCTGAGTCTCTTCCCCATTCACTATTAGACAAGGACAGATGGAGCCTTTCTCTGCACGGTCTCTCACCAGTCTGTCTTTGTGTTTCCATATGTTTTTGTGGGTTTTTTCTGTATACACACGGCATGTTTTCATGTAAGTACATCTATCTATCTATCTATCTATCTATCTATCTATCTATCTATCTATCTATCTATCTATCTATCTATCATGCTTTTGTTACTTCTGCACCAATCTCATCTCACAGTCTCAGAAACAGTAATAAAGCTTTCCCTTACACCTGTACAGCACAAATGAAAAAACAGACCGGGAATACTTCAAATTTATGGGAATTACAGCAAATTAAAGGGCCACGGGTGTAAAGTCTGCATCTGCAGGCTGTCTACAAGGACTGTTGATATTAGAAGTATTAGTCAACAATAACATGTTTGCCTGCTAGAGCTAATAGTTACAGTGAAGTCATATTTTTCAGTTAGGGAGAAAAAAGGCAACAATTAAAACGTGTAATGAGGTGTGTAGCACTCATGATGCTGGCCAGCGCCTGAGCTCAGTCTCTGAGCATGTCAATTTGTCCAGGTTATTTTTCCACTTCAAGGGACTGACGTCACAAGCATAATCTCATCACAGCGCTGAATAATCTGGAAAGGAATCTAGAGCAGAATATAGTTTTAGTGGGATGAATAGATCGGCATGGCAGGTGGAGTGGGAACACTGTTCAAAACTGGGCAGTCAGCTCCTCTAGTCCTCTTTAAAAGCAACAGTTTCCTAATGGACTAAAGCTCAAGAGTCCAGAGCAGCTTCACATCTGGAGTACATCCTAAAGTGAAAACGTACAGCACCTAAAATAAGAACATACAACACCTAAAATGACTCTCTTTAAGTTGAAATAACACATTTAGGTTTTATGTAAAATTATGCAAATATTTTAGAAGAAAATGACATAATTGCATTTAGGCAACAACTTAGTTTACATCAGTATTGCTCACGTTAGCACACATTAAAATGTGTTTTCTTTACTGTTTCTCTGTAATTGTATTTGTTGTGTTTTTTGCTGTTTCTCTTCTGTAAAGTGATTAAAAAGGTTACATTTATGGTGATATGAGTATTAGATTATTCAACAACAGTTCTAACAATGTAACTCAACAAACTCATTCGTCATCATCACTTCGATGTGTACCTTACACAACAAACTACTTCCTCAAATTGGTTTTAGGGCCGTGATGTAATTATTTTCATATTTAATTGCCCAGGAAAAATCAGCCAATTGTTTTTTTTTCCAGACAAACCCAAAGATATTCTGTTTACAATCACATAAAATGTTGAAAACCAGTAAATCCTCACGGCTGAGAAGCTGCAGCTGTTTGGCATTTTGTTTGAAAAAGGACTTTTAAAGAAGTACTGCACCAATCAAACATTGCACTGCTGTAACACTGTCTACCTCAAAATAGTTTAAGAAAAATGGATGAAAACCACTGCAGCAGCATATCGTCTTCTTCCTTGTCAAAACCTGGTGCCTACATTACCCACAATGCAACCTAACTGCTAACAGTTGAGTCAAGGATACGGATGTGTTACGCATGTGGTGGATACTGTAGCCTTGAGCTGCTGACCTAAATGAGATGAGGAGTGGTCTACAGAGGTCTGGTAGCTTCTAACCTCACAGCTCCAGACATTTTTCATCTTCAAACTTGTAGTTTTCAGACTCAATGAATTCAGCAATCCATTTATCAGATTTGGCACAGCTCCCTCTGGAGCCACAAAAGGCTTTACACAACGTTTTTTCACATATGCACTCGTACTCCCCAAGCAGACACTGACCGGCAAAGTTGGTGTACTGTCCCTTTAATTGATAATCAAAATTGCTGCTGCTTATTTTCCTGTTGACAGCTTTAACGTTTAAGCGACTGATCCTTTCAGTTGTAAAAATTCTATCAAGGTGAGACAGGAAAAACTCAAGAAAAGGGATTTGAGTGAATTACAGGCATCCATGTGTGCTCCTCCTCTCACTAAACGAACCGAAAACACTTTTCTGGACTTGAGAGACAGTCTCAGCGGAAAGAGGCAGAAACACGGGCGCAATTTCATGCCAAAATGATTACTCAAATTGCAGCACTACACCTGATAGGCATAAACACCATCGCAGCTGCGTCACTTGACTTCACGTTTACCCTATAAACACACAAATTATTAGAAAATGAGCAAATCAAAGTACAATGAAACACCTTCATTTTTGCAGGTACTTCTGCTCTAACCATCACCTGAGAGCAGTGGTGCCGTAATCTGGAGTGTGTGGCACCAATAACATGTTTACCTTCAGTCCCCTCTGCAAACACTGTTCTTCAAATTGACTCTGCTGCTTCCCCTTTTGGAAAACAGTCCTTATCAAAACTCTCCCCTGACAGTACATGTGAATATTAATGCAAATATTCATGCATGCTTGAGCCTGCAGCTGTATTTCTCCCCAAAAAGTCCTCCACCTCTCTGCTGTCTGTGTAACGCAACTGTCTGGGGTTACATCAAACACACCTACGCACACCCTTTCACTGACTGCATCAGTCTGTCTTTCCTGAGGTGTCTACAGCCCATCAACATCCATCTGTCTGGGATTTCACTCTCTCTCTGTGGTGCAGCATGACAGACCGAGCAAAGTGTCAGTTCCTCTTCTGCTGCTGATGTGATATTACTGCTGTCAGTCTACAGGCTGATCTTTGTCAACTTTTTATCCAAGACATTCCAAAGCACAAAAAGAGGAAACACAAGAGCCGAAAGATCAGAGCTTGTGAAAGGAGAGAAAGGAAGAGAGAGTCCGCTTGCAGACAGCGGCGCTGCTAGAAATTCGAGGCCTCAAAACATGTAGGAATGTGGGCCCGACTGATGTAGCTGAACATCAAATACCAAACCTTTGCCACTCTAAGAAACCCATGGAAAGTTGTTTTTTATTCACCCTACTAGCTGTACTGTACATGTTTACGCATTATGTGGATATGTTTTTCTCTTCCCTGCATCTGTGTCCAGTTAGATGGTTATGTGTGTTTTTTCTCCCTTGGCCTCAACATGAACTACCCACACTGCAAGGCCACCATGACTAGAGGTGGGCAGAAATATTCTCCCAGGGAATCACAATCACTCTAAAAGAGAGCAACATGAGGTTATGGTGGTATGCAGCCAGACCCAACATACGATTGTTCAATAGCATTATTAGCAATTAGCAATGTTTAAAAGTGGCATCTCCATTCAGAGTATTTTTATACTGGATGCAGTATGATTCATGAAGTTATACTGTGACTACAAATGACAAGACCGGGTTGAACAGAGCACATATAATGAATCATTTATGCAGCAGCGTACATTCAGAGGGCCTCCACCTACTTTTTTTCATGTCAGAAGTTCACTTAAAGCAGCTCTAATCAATATCTGGATATTAATAATGGATTAAATGTGAAACGCAATGTAATGTGAAAGGGGTTACTCGCAGTGGGGAATCCACAGAGAATTATTATTCAACTCTACAGTTCCCTTCAGCTCTACAGAGAGTTTTAGCATCTTTTAGCAATTTTCTTTCCTTTTCCTGGCCTGAAACTTTACTCTTTGATTCACTCTCACTGTTCTCAGCAGCATGGCCTCCAGTCACAGCAGGCAGCTGTGTTTTTCAACAAAAAAAACTCCCCACCAAATGCAAAATTGCAAAATAGCTCCAACTCTATCAGCACTATCTTTGTCTGTGCAGGTAGAAGCAGATATGCATTTACTGGAGGGAGACACACTAAACTTAATACTGAGTGAACTGTCCAGCAGAGAAAACCACTTGAACCACCAATCATTGAAAAACATCATGTCATAGTAATGGATCTAAGCTGGCTAATGGGTAGGACAGATCCATGGACAACACAGGATCATGTCTGCTGAATATGATACCCCCTTTTATCAGTAATATGAGTCAATGTCAGACTACAAACACAGACACAATTCAAAAATCATTAAAAAAATATGGAGCACTCCAGCAGCCACAGCTTGTCTTTATTTGTCAGTCCTGAAACATGCAGCATAAGCAAGACAAAGACTCTACAGCCAGCGGTTCTGTGAGGCTGAACTCAAGCACAGCGGTGCATTGAGCTAAATGCTAATTAACTCATCATTACAATTACAATTAGCCGTTTGGCAGACACTTTTATCCAAAGCAATGTGCACATGAATTGACAGAACTGGGGAATTGGGGGCAGTTTTGAGGTTCAGTTCCTTGCCCAAGGATACTTCAGCATGTGGCCATGGCCAGGAATTGAACCACCAACCTCCTGATTAGCAGACAACCACTCTACCACCTGAGCTACAGCCGCAAGCATGCTCACAATGAGTGTATTAGCATGCTAAAACGTTCTACTTAAAACTGAACGCTGAGACAAACAAAGCTAATTCTTTGTTTCTAAAAAACAGTTTCGCAGTTATTTAGCTACATACCAAAGTACTGGACAAACAATGAATTTGACCTGATGATGGCGCTCAATAAAAAGTCAGTGATCGCCAGAGTCATTATAATTGATCCTGATATTGACATGAATGTCAGCATCAAATTTCATGACAATCCATACTTGTTGAGACATTTCTCTCAAAACTACTACAAAGGGCAACGTGCTTGACCTCTAATGGCTCTGATCTGATTTTGTGAATCTATAAGTAAATAACTGTTAATAACATTGACAGAGTGCAACATAGGATAGCACTGCCCCCCCCCCACCTCTGTCTACCTTCTGAAGATCTGAGTGAAGGTGGGTCCATTCAAAGATATTCTATTGTACAATACATTAACACCTACAATTTAACTAATGTCATATGATGTCACAAAAGGACTTGAGCTGAAACAAGTACTTGACCATCAGTCATCACCAGAACGTTAATCTGCAGCTTTTGATAATCATCTGATAATCATCTGAGTCACCATCCATTTATTTTCAATGGTTGTAGCGGGATATGAAAGGAAGCCCAAACATCCTTCTCCCTAGCCAGCTTCTCCAGGGGGACCCCAAGACTGTCCAAGGCCAGATGGGATAAGTAATCCCTCTAGCATGCTCTGGGGTTGCCCTGGGGCCTCTGCCCACTTGGACAGACCTCTAAAGGGAGGTGTCCAGGAGGCATGTTTATCAGATGCCTAAACCACCTCAACTGACTCTTTTCAACATTAAGGAGCATCGAAACAAGCTGCCCTCAGCTGTCTGGGCTCCTTACCAAAATCTCTCAGGGTGTGCACAGGGAAAGGGTGAAAGGAGACTGCCTGTATCCACAACCTCATTCTTCCGGTCACTACCCAAAGCATACGACCTTAAGTGGAAGTTGGAAATTAAATGGACAAGCAACTCAAGGTCTCAAGAGCTTGCTCGGCCTACACTTAGAGACAGTCATGTACAGTTCGAACCAACCAGTCGAGGGTTTTCTAGCAGAGTGCCATGGTCTCAGACTTCGCACTCATCTCCAACTTCCCAACTCTGAATATTTTCTATATTTCTCTGTTTTATACAATTGCAAAATCAATGTCTTTGGCTATCTTTTGCACTGTTGTTGCCAATTTGAACACGTGCCTCTAGGCTCTAGGAAACTGAGATGGGCATTTTTTACTTTTTGTCAAATATTCTAAACAATTCATTAGAAATGCAAGAAAATAATTGGCAGAGTAATCCATAATGAAAATAATCATTAGCTGCATCCCTTGGACCACATCTTGACCAAACAGCCTTTAGATCCGATTTGCAGAATGCCCTCATGAAGAACTGAATTTTTCATTACTCTAACAACTTAGTTGGGACACAACATCCCACTGCACTCAATCCAGGGATCTGCAAGCATGGAGGCTTTATTCCACTCTGTAGCTTTTCCAAAGCTGGGAACTGAATGTTGTTTCTGGGCACAAAACCAATCAAGGCAGCACTGAAACATGTTGAAGGAAACAGTGTCAGTTCATTACATTATTACACCAGGCTCTCTTTCTTCAGTTCACCTTGTTAATTATAATTCCACGCTGCGCCATGTTTTCTGCTACAAAATTTGTCTACTAGGTGAAATCCTGGTTTTGGAGTAAATTAACTGTGTATGTACATTTATGGCTGAATCCTGTTGTAAACATATGAACATGCTGAACAGCAGGATAGTGGCACACATTAGCAGGTGAACTTGTGCAGTCCGGTCAGCCATAGAAAAACAGATTACTGCGCTGATCCATCTGAAGCAGATGAAGATCCACTTCCAGAGACCTAACATATTAACACATAAATGAGCGCATTTGATTTGTTTTTTGCATAACTTTTCATTGAACCTCTGTGCTTATTTGTCCATGCAGCTCAGAGGATTTGACTGCTATGACAATAAAAAAAAAACAAGGACAGTGGAGGAATTTGAATGAATGCATGAATGCAGGCTTCTCTGCAATGGCGTTTGAAAATATGAGACAGAACATGCTTTATGCAGCCCCAATCCTCATAAATATCCACCATGCATCATTTTAAGCCCAGTTCAATCACCACATACATTGGTAATGCAGGCCCAAAGATAATTATATGTTTCGCCGTACAGGCACATATCAGGATGGGATGCAGGGAGGAAAGAGCTGTCAACACAGATTTCCCTCAAAGCTTGATTTTACAGTATGTCTGTGATGAAAATATTGAATAATGCACAGCAGCAGGCACACACACTATTCTCTCAACCACCAAAACTTTCTGCAGCTACTTTTATTCTCAAAGGAGTAATTCATAATTGCAAGGTTTTAGCTTGTACTTGGTCTGTAAGTGTTTCTTTTGTTTTTAAATACAGACACCATGTCCTTGCCTATTATCAGTCTTTTCTACCGTCATTCTTCACCATTATGAAGACTGCTCTGAAATAGAACCCATTATGAACCCCAGTCTCCTTGCTCATGTGGAAATGGTAGTTACAATAGAGTTGTCTGTACAGAAACACTTTTTCAGCAAGGTAATCATAACTTTAAAACTCATTAATTAGAAATTAATTTCTTTGTATATCTTGAGAGACTGACAAGCATAATTGCATTTCACAAAGGGACATGATAATAGGATACTGCCTTGGACTCTCTATCCACTGGGACTTAGCACTTTATTTCTATCCTAGTTTAGAGAAAGGGCAATAAATTAAAATTTTTCAGGTCATCTCTAATCAGCAAATTGTCTGAAGGCTACTATTTCCAATAAGTTCCTCTGAGGGGTCACAACCTTTAATAGAGGGGCTGAAATGAAACTCAGCCATCTATAACCTTTCTGTCATCAGCTGAATTAGCTGCTTCCTGCCCTCTGAACAAAGATATCCAGGCAGAGGGTGACAGGGCCAATCACAGTCGTGCTTTTTACAAAAATTATATCGGTCATAAAGGCCGTAAGTCACACTCGGTCACAGCTGAGGGTTCAGGGTGCAATGCAACCACTCACATTAATCTACTGGCTGATAGCCCATTCCCAGGCTGGCTCCTATTGGTCATATTGAAGTGACACATTTCTGGTTGTCTCATGTGCGGCGATAGCTCCGAGATTAGCTTCCTGTCACCAGCAGCGGCTATGCTCCCATATCTGGAAGTTTGCCCATGAAACTGCGTCATAAGACCTTTAAGAGTCTCTAGGTGAGAAGACCTACTGACAGATCTGTCAAACACTGGAGCAAGCCATTGCTCTATTCATAGCATGCACTGTCCAGCACGACGACGCAGCATTGTTGGGCAAATGCTTGGCTGTAAACTCAAGGTAGGCATAGATGCTGAGTGATAGATGACCACGGCAGATGAATAAACAAGGTGTCTGACTGATTCGGCTTAGCAATACTGCAGCTGGTTTGGCACACTGGGCACGTGAAGCATTCTCATGAGGATATTAACCTGGCTTTTCACTTGGTACCTGACTATTTTTAGCAGCAGAAATAATAAGAGGCCAAATTCACACAGTTAAAAAAAAACACATTGCTATTATCTTAGACCCCTTCCTAGAGATTTAAAAACACAGTAATGACCTGGCCAAAAAATTAACTCCAAAACAATGTGGAGTTCTTAGAAAAAAAAGGTGTCTCCAGTCAGCCCATGTGCTGTGTCTAAAAAAACACCTCTGATGAATCTATCAGACATTTAGGCTCCAGATGTATAAATGCAACCAGATGGACAGCCTTCATCCAGTGGATCTCAGCACGGCGGGCTACTTACTGCGTCCCACGACCGATGAGGACATGTGAAAGAATATTTATCAATAGTTTCTCACTCTGCCCACACAACATCTGCCTCTAGTGAAGACATGAAAGGCCTGGATATTCAGCAAATGCAGACATACAACAAATAAACAGGAAGGAAAACACAGCTATGAAGCTAAGTACAGTGATAAATGTAAAAGTTAGGAAGTACCAATGGCATGTCTTTTTACATTTAGTGGAGCTTTACACCCGCGACTATGGGAAAGAAAGTCAAGCTTATGGTCTGGTGGAATGAGCTGACTTTGAGATTAGTACGACAGCTTCTCCAGGTGATTTCTGCCCTTCATATTACTGCTTATACAGGCTGTGCCAATAACCCAGTGGCAAAAAATATTAAGCCAATTTAAATATACAATACCCTGTTATCCCTCAGAGAAACAAAAAAATGAAAAATGAAGTTGTTTTGAACCTTAAAGCTGCCACAATAATGATATTTTTATACTAACAACAAACCAAATGATTGTTTCTGGGAGGGGTTGATCGTAGAAACGAACCCACATTTTATCATCAATAATCACACTTTTTTCAGGTTTTACTGTTCATACCTTTACTGTTTTGGTTCACTCTCACTGCTCTTGCCAGTATTGGTTCCGGCAGCAGCAAGCAGCTGTATACAGTGGAAAAGCATGGATAAACCACTAACAGATAAACATATTGGAACATTTAGCTACTAAGAGACACATGTTTCTCTCAAGCGCTGGTGGAGAGCAAAACAGAGCAGCAAGGAGAGTGAATATTTGATCAATCATCACATGGAAAGACACACAACTCCAAATGAATGAAACTTTGTTTTGCATGTGTCACTAAAAAAAACTGCCAGTGTGTTGGTCTTATCTCCTTAAAAGGTGGCAATATGACTGTATTGTGTTTACAGTTTGTTTATGGTGCCTCCAAGAGGCCAAAATTATTGCACACTGCAAATTAATGCAGCTTCAAGTTTCCCTGCAACCTACTTGTATTTTTTGGTCTTTCCAATGACACTTTTTGAAATACCAATTTAATAAAAGGAGAGGATGCACCTCGATAATGTGGTGAATGGACTCACCTTTTAACAGATACAGGTTAGCTGCACTGGTTAGCTAACTAGCAGCACAAAGTTCACTTAGTTACCCGTGCAGATGAGCAACTGGCAGTAAAAAACAACAGTGAGACCAATCTCTGGGCATAACCTAGTGTTTTTTCTGCATGCCCTCTAAGACGTGTAATGTTAGACAGCCAATCAATCAATCAATCAATAGTCCTTTATTAGTCCTGCGAGGGGAAATTCCAGTTTACAGCAGCATCAATAAAGTGGATAGAGTATTGAACAAGTGCAATGCAAATTCAAAACAACAAGTATATATATACAAAAGAGTGGGATAAAAGAATAACGCCATCCTAAGAAGTTGTAAATAGTATTTACAGATTGTTATGCACAGATTATTGCACAGATTATTGCACTGATTACTTGGAGCAGTTTTTGTTGTGCAGTCTGACAGCTGCAGGAAGGAATGACCTGCGATACCGCTCCTTCACACACTTTGGATGTAGCATCCTATCACTGATGGAGCTCCTCAGGGCAGTCACTGACACTGATGAGACTTCCGTCAAAATTTGGTACAGACTGACAAAGCATTTTGTGATATTCAATAGGATCGGAGCAGTTCAGTCGGTGCCACGAAAGTATAAAAGTTTGGGTGCCAGTCCGACAGAGGAGAGTAAAATGGTGGGATGACAGTAAACAAAGGTCCCTGGAAGCTACCAACACATGGTCAGCATGCAAAACCCCCAGCCAGGACGTCCAAACTTGTATTAAGATTTGCTCTAAACAGGACGATGCTGAAAAGTGTCTCTGCGCCATGAAGGCTTGAAAAATCGGTATCCATGGTGACTCCGTAACCCGTGGTGACAGGTATCTGTTGGCAATGGCACCAGCTGCTGTTGTTCAGTTTGACTGTTTCCACAGAGATCGAACGCAGAAACACTGAAGATCTCAGCTGCACCAGCTGTCAGCTCTATGTTGTACACACACAGCGAGGCTGCATAAGGCACATTACACACACAGTCGCTCTCACATACAGAGATGTACACACACTTGAGCATGCAACAAAGCACATTGATCCACACAAGAACACACAGGCATACATAAACACAAACACACACCCACACGCTCCCTTTGTTGTGTCTGTATCACACTCAGCCACATGCACTGTTGCATGCAACAGTGAAACAGCCACACATCTTCTACGCCAGTAGTGACGACTTATCAAATCGACACCTTCCTGTGAAAATAGGCTTAAAGGAGACAGTGAAACCATTTGGCCTGCTTTCCTATAAACTGTGCTTCGCGTGGACTGTTTGTTAACATTCTTGTACACAGAGGCCAGTGGCAGATTTTATGGTATCAGGCCATTTATTGAGAAAGCAGCTGTGTGAATGAGATTGCTGGTGTGAGACTGCCTCATTTGTACAGCTTTAACAGAAGTAAAGAGTGGAGAGAGATCTAGAAAATGCTGAAAAGGCTTCTGTTTTCATTGACAATATAACATTGAGCCTGTTCACTGTTCTGTGATACGGAGATGTTGAACACAAACAGGGCAGAAGAAACAGGAGGTATTATCCTAACAAAGAAGTTGTAAAAACTGAAAATAGATACCTAATAGTTTAATCCAAGACCACAAGGGGATTCTTATGAATCTTTCATAAACTCATTAATGAAGGTTAATGAAAAGGAAAACATAGTTTTAGTGTCAGGACATGGCAAAATGTAATAAATCCCCAGCCGAGTGAGTGACATTTAAAAATGAGGCTTCTTTCACGAAATATCACTATGGGTCCCATTTAGAGCGTTTGATTGTAACTTTTTAGTATTACCCAGATAAAAAAAATATTTTTGGCTACTTATACAAGTGGTACCACATCCCCACTGACATTTTACATTTATAAGGTCACTTTCTGTTTGATATTTTACATCACCGCATGCAGACTTTCAAATGTCTTACTTCATTCTTATGCTCTGGACACATTATGCATATTTTCAGAAGCTTTTGTTTTGGATTTACTACGTTCACTTTGGTAACATCTCTCTATTTACAACTTTGCCACATCCTCTGCTTTTATCATAGTTTTATGAAGCAAAAAATGCACAGCAACATAAATGTGGATGATACTGTTAAACGAGCTTCCTAAAATAGCAAGTTCAGATCTCCCCTTCATTAATAGGTATCTCCTATCCATCTATACAAGTGCATGTTTGCTTATAGGTTGAACAAGAACAGAGTGCATTCAGACCAGAATCATGTCATCAGTATTCATTACATCAGTGACAGGGAGAAAATTCCTTCTCAGCCCCCTTCTGTCATTCCCCCAGTCCTCAGGGAATCCACTGAAGGTTAATTTATTTAAATCCTCCATCCACTCATCTCTATTCCATTAAACTCTACTAATAAATCTTTGGTTTGCCATGTAATCTGTTTTCTACTGTCAAAGGCCCGGGCCTCAGCTGTATTTTGCACGCATGTTTGTGGATGTGCGCTCAAAGATAAAATGGCACCAGATAAGGTCATGTTAAAATCATGTTCAATGTGTGTGTATGTGTGACAGAGTCTGCAGACATGTGTGAAACTGTGCACAGACATCTGCCCTTTGAATGTGGCCAAAAAGCCTGGTTTAATTAATCTAAGTGCAGCGCATGGTGGGGGGCAATAAAATCAAGAGCCCTCTCAGAGCCCTGTGCTGCTTGAGTGTCCCAAAGGTCCTGTAAAGTCTAAGCCCGTGATCTGAAACAAAATTTCCCATCTGCCCTCTCCTGTTTTCCTCCTATAATAAAGAATATGGTCATACCTCTCTGGTCATGATAGCGACTATTAGTCTGAGCTACAAGGGGACCTTGGCTATATGGACAAGCAGTGTATCATTATTACAGCATGTCATGTCAGCGTTACACAGATGCTGTTATGATAATGACTGTTAAAAAGCTCAGCTGTTGGTTTATAGCGGGTGAAGCCATTTGCAGTCTGTTGGAGAGGACGTCTCATTGGAGTCAATGTGGTTTTTTGTGTTCAAGAGGATTTGTTAATGTTTGGCTCGGAGGAGCAGAGGAGTTATGGCCAGAAAACTGGCTCTGAGCTGTGACTTGAACACTGGTATGGAGGTCCAGTGCATAGTGTGAGTGTACACATGTAAGGGTAATTTCAGATGATACTGGCAGATAAGGTCCAGATGTAGGGGACAAAACTATTTGTATTGTGCATGTAGACAAGGATGCACAAGTGTGCAGGCGACATGATTCCACTGATAAACAGTTAGTGGTAATGCTCCAAGAATTGAAGCAATGTGCCAAAAAGGCAAGAAAAAAGAGGGCCACAAGGCAGCAAATATTCAACCAAATCAGCTTTGGAAATGGTTTATGAGGAAGGAAATAGATTTAACATCTTCATCAGGCCTCAAGGATGGACAAGTTGCAATCAATGTAAACCTTTAGTCACCACAATTTTGATGACATTTGCAAACATTTGTACACAGTGACACAATTCATGAAAGCTATGGTGGGATGGGATCCAACGTGTAGTCTGTCATGCCCCCTAACACGACCAATGAAGTTACAAATTGTAAACTTCATTGGTCGTCGTTGTAAATGGGGTTATATAATCTGATTCCGGTGTACGTAATTTACAGCAAGGGTGAGGAACCTCCAGCCTCCGGGTCATTTACAGCCCGCGAGATGGTTTGATCCGACCCATGAGGCAATTCATACTTTTTTCAGTAATAAAGAAAATAACATAAAATAGTGTGCCTCACATTCGTCAGAGCGGTCCCTGAATGCAACGCACAGTGAATGCATCATGGCACCTGTCAACAAAATGTAAGCAGATGCAGAGAAATGCACTTTTAAAAGAAAGTGACATTTTTTTCTCAGTTAAAAGCAAGCCAGCGTGCCTGGGATGAAGATCTTGAGCAGAGTTTGGATGCCCAACAAGCAGCTTTAACAAGCCCTCATTGTGACAGAGACAGTGTTATGCAGGAAAGTTTGGTGGTGAGCTAACAGCTAAGAAACTGAAACCTCATTCAGAAGGAGAAGTTGTGTAGGAGAGCCTTGTTGCTGCTGTGGAGGTGACAGCACCAAACAAAGTAAAACTGTTCCAAACTGTCTGGAATAATTCATAGCGATGATGGCAAAACCTGACGCGGAAACCCAGCGATAGCAAGTGTCTGTGTGATTTGGCCTTCACGTTATCAAGTACCTCTCACAGCTGAACCTCAAGCTCCAGCCAGCTTCTCAGCTCTCTGCTTTCAAATGTGAAATCTTCTGAAGAGAAATCAAAGCCGTGGCGAGTGCAGCTGGAAAGAGGTAACACTGCAATTTCCTACTCGGCAAGAACAAAAGCCTGCTATGACATCTGAATATGCTGGTGAGTGAGAAAACTCCCTCAGGCAATGAGAAGTTTCAGGACATGAGAAGTAAAGAAAAGCAACTCACATGGAACCAGCTGGAGCGCCTGACAACCTCCAACATGGAGTCAGCTGCAAAGCAATGACAAACTACTGTGAGCAGCACCATCATCAGTGCATCTCTATTAGTCTCATGTGATTGGTTTGTTTGGATGTTTTTCAAATTTACATGAGTAATACGTGAATGTGATCATGAGTCCATTTTAAAATACATTTTCTATTGATCAATGAATCGTTAGTGACACCGAATATACAGTTTAGCTGGAGAGTGTTCACACTGATCCTGTCCCATGGTAAATGTGATTTTAACGTGGTTTATTTCCCAATCGTTGACATTGTCATGGCAACATTAACTGCTGGTTTTGTCTGCAGAGCCTTGTCTGCTTCAGGCTTGTGTCGGCCCAATCACAAGAGATGTGATGTTAATTAATTGATCAAATGTTTTTTTTTGTTCTCGCCAATCGTTCCAGACCTCTGACCTTGATTAAACATCAGACGCAGACCTTTGAGTGATAATTTTGAGAATCCCTGATGTAGACAGAAGTCATGACCATTTCAGGATGGAAAGCTGCCAGACCCCGACTGACACAAGCTTAATTGGACAACAGGTGTCCTGGCAATTTATCACAGAACAACACATTAGAGTGGAAATCTTTTTCTAAGTGGAACACACAGTGTATTTCTCCTGCTTAAAAGCACCATGCTTTTAACTCAAGCCAAACTGTGAAACAAAGATGTCAAATAAGCTAGCAAAAAACACTAGAATTACCATCTCATATTACCCACCATACAAAACTACCTCTGAGCCATTTTTTTCTCTCATTCTTCCTCTATTGCTGTTAACTGTTTTCTTTCATTGATTTCTGTCACATCAGCCACACAGAATCTGTGCCATTGTCAACATCGAAAAGACTAAATTTAAAATATAATACAACTTCTAATGCTCATATTTATGCATCTCTTTAGAAATAGAAGACTCTTTCCATATAATGTGACTATATCCATCATATTAAAGTATCAGTGATGGACATAAATAACTGTGACTGTACAGGCACTTCACACCCAAAATACATGTGTGTGCATAATGAGTCTGATTGACATTTATATTCTTCTGTTGATCTGACGATGTTTCTTATTGATTAATCTGATGATAATTTTCACAATTATTTGATTTATTTGATTTCGCTCTGTAAAATGTCAGAAAACTAGAAAAAAAATGAACTCCCACCACAATTTCCCAAAGGCCAAGATACCAATAAATTACAGGTTTTGTCCAAAAATGACCAAAACCGCAAAGATATCCAGAATTTTACGGATTAACTGGCTAATGATTTCCACTCTAATAAAGATACGGTATAACATATATAAACATTTTAGATAAGGGTCCCTTAAACTGTCTTATTAAAGATATAGGACCTGTAATAATTGGGACATTTTACAGTTGAAAAATAAATTTGTCAGTGCTTTCTGGTGGACAGCCAGGCAACAGCAACATATAACTTCATAATACAATGCTGTTACTTATCAAAGACTCAAAATGTATTACTTAGTAGTTACTTTTTTTAATAGTTTTAGAGCAGATTTTTTTTTGGATTGGTTTCTGGACAAGAACTTACAGCCCGACTTACAATTCCAACAACATCCACTGTGCCAAAATCACCACACAGCAAAGCACGACTTGTGTGAGTCTGACCAGCCCACCCTGCAGCATGCAAACAGCACATGTGCTGTTGTTGTTTGGGTTTGCCTTTACCAAAGTATTAATCCCCCTCTTGAGCATCTCTCCCTCTCCGGACCCTTCATGGCATTTCTCTTCAATCAGCCGGGAAGCACAATAAGCTTAAGTTCTTTTTTCCATATGAGTGTGATGATTACATATGATGGAATCTGAATCAGAATGAATCATAACCTCTGAGCGCTGACACAAGGGAGAGCTTTCGTGCCAAAAGCCTTCTTTCAAAAGAAGAGGCTTTCTCCTTTAAAGCTTTTCCAGTATGGAGTTAGTGAATAAGCCTGGGGAGAAGGATAGCCAGATGGCTGCTTGTCATTCACTATGAGCTTTCACTTCTGCAAACCTAGAGATGTGATGACATTTCAGATTCAAGGGTTTTATCATTTTACGAGTCCACTTGATTTATCGCTTTGACAACAGTTTATCACATTGTGAGTTAGACACTAAAAACAATGAACAAAAACAAACTGATTGTACACCAAAGTGCAAGCAAGAAAATCGTAAATCAAGTGCAAATCAACAATTCACACTATTTTTTTAAGAACTGAGACAAGTGGACAACTAATTAATTAGTTTTGATGAGCAATTCATTATTAGAGTAAAAAATTCTCCCGTTGTGTCTCTAATGAGAGGCTTTTCAGTTTTTTCCACTTTTATATGACTGTAAATTAAAATATCTTTGGATATTGGGCTGTTGGTCAGACAAATCTAGATGTATGAAGATGTGAAAATGAGCAATGGAGGCTTACCAAATAATTAATTAACTAATTGAAGAAAATAATCAGCAGATTATGAGGCAGATAATGAAAATAGTCGTTAGTTGGAGCCCCAATCTGTTAAATGAATTCAGGAAACGAGGTTCCATATATAATATTCTTGCAGTTTAAACATGAGTAGCTTTCCTTCAGTGTTAATTCAGCAGCTCTTGTTTATAAGTGAAATAATGATGTGCTGGCGTTGAACTCATCAGCGACTCTGTACCCAACCCAGCGGTGAGTGCACCTCAGTCCATGTGTGGACGTGCAGACCGACTAAAGAAGCACAATCATTTTGTTGATTTATTCAGATGCCCTGGATTTTCAAGAATGCATGCCGAAGCGAATCACTGAGTCATTTCATGAGAGCAAGAACAGAAGGCAGGCTGAATCATCATTAAAGGAGCTCTGTAACAAAGAGAAATAAACCAAGTGGCGTGTTTTACAGTGAATCAGAACTGCTGCAGGACAAACAGATGGCTTCCTTGCTGAATGCTTGTCCACTTTCTCTTCTGATTTTCTGTGATCAATTTTTAACATTTCAAACACAAAAAAAATCCACAGTTTATCAATTGGACAGTAAAGACTACGGTAATGGAGACAGACTACAAATCATCAGTCAGTCTCAGGGTGCTTGTTTGGACAATACACAGAAGTAATCCTCACTCTAATTGTTGGCTTTAAATGATGTCCAAAAACCAAGACAGGCTCACAGGTGCTACTGGTGGTGAACACTTCTCACAACGAACAGACGATGAATTTGGATTGACAGCAACCTTTCGGCTTCACCAGTTCCCATAGTTCCCAATCTTCCCCTCCACTGTGAAGTGGGTGCTTCCTCTGCTATTCCCCATTTCCTCTTGCTGTCACTTTGACCCACTGGAGGAAATGAATGCCTCAAATGTAGTATACCAGCTTAAAAAAAAAAACACCTGTTGAGACCACTTAAGCTAAAATTCTCAGCTGTTTGCGCTTTATCTTGCTTTTGGAAAAGAGGGTGAAGATGGATGGTGAGGGGAAAGGATTAAAACAGACCTCACTGTGAAAATATATTACAATTTTGCCATGAGCTAGACAAATGGCATTTGAATTGATGACCACATCCTCGGGATGGCAAGAGGAGAATCAACCTTTCAAGACAAGAAATGACCCAGTCACAGACACCATTAGTGCAGTAAAGGAGGAGCATAATCTGCCTGTCCATAGATTACAATTTAACTGCTAAGGAAAAAGAAACCAAGCCTGTCAGAGCTAATTTAGCTAGCATTATAAAGGACCTTGCAACACAATATCTTGCGCCTTCTATATCCCAAACTAGATGGAAGGTTTCACACCCGGTGATTGAACTGACTGAAATGATAATAGCTATCATCAAGGCTAGTCTGACATTTCACACCTACATAATTTGATTTTTTGGATACAACATAATGCTTCAAACAGGCTGAGGATCAAGAGTTGAACAACTGGGTTATTTCACTGAAGTGGTATTCACATTAATATTTCAGCTCAAGGATATAGTTTGTGCAAATATTAGACGACGGACAAGAAACTTCTAAAAATGTATTCAGAACTATTCAATAATGGAGAAACCAGCCCAGAAGCTTCACACTGACCAAGGTTTCAAAGGCTTATATGCTGTGAGGCTGGACGATGCCAGTGGGGTACTACTGATTTGTGGAGACACCGCAGAGTTTTTATTATAAGGGACTGACCCAACTGACACCCAGACATGTTCAGCCTTCTAAATACCTCATAGCCTTCATGTAACCCCCCTGTCCAACTGTAGGTGGCAAAACCATGGGCTATTTCTATGTGTTGACCCAAAGAAGACCCTTCATTCTGTTTACAGAGACCACCCCCTATATAGTTGATTTGACCTCCAGCGACTGGAACTGAAAAGGGTCACAGTGGGATCACAGTCAGCTGCAACAGACGACGTGTTGTCCCCATGACAGGCCTCAATTACTGAATATGTGCCAAAAGAAACATTTGCCAACACCGCAAACTACAAAAAACATGAGGGCGACACAAACGCTGGGAGTGTACAAACAATAAATATATTTGGATTCTTCTTCTTGAATTCAAATGAGAGAGATTGTATTTACTGAACGAATGTGAAGGTGTTTGCAGTGGCAAACGAATGCAAACAATTAAGCGTTAAAGCAGGATTTTCAAAGGCTTTATGAGATACACAACGTATTTGGTCTGCATATTAGGCAAGACAAACACATGTTGAGATTAAAATTAGACTGAAAACCTCTGAGATGTTTGCGAAGGAAAACATTTGTTTATCTGTTGCACATCATTCGAAATTATTTCTAATTAGGGATGCTCCCATTCAACTGTAATTTAGTTGGCAGGTACAACTGAATCAATGCAACCAAAGCACTGCACTCCTATCACATAGACTTGCGATGGGCAGTTTTGATGAAAAGGTTTAAAATAGATGCACCAGAACCAGAGATACTGTCTTTTTTTATTTGACGCATTCTCAACTCAACAGCTCAGTCAGAACATGAAAAGGTGTGTCATGCTAGTAGCTAATGTAGCCTCGAACCGCTTCCCTCAAGCATAGATGAGGAGCAGGCTATAGAGGTCTGGTGACTGCATTTCTTTCTAGCTCCACACCCCCAGATTTTTCATTTTCCTTCAGCGGACACTGAGTCAACTGACATCACTTTGGGCAATTCACGCAGCTGCCTCTCAAGCTTCATACTACACTTTTACAGACAGTATACAGTAGCACTCCGCAACACATGTAAACAGACGTTGATGTGTAAAATCAGTGGAATTTCCTTTAATCAGGTCAGTATCACTGATGATACCAATCTAGCAAATCCTTAATCCGAACTTTCAAAGCACATAATAATGTTTTTCTGGATAAAACCAGAGGGGATTTTCAGTGACATGGTCATAAACAACACAGGACTAAATGAAAACCCCACCAAAAAGTCCAAAAATCTTGATCTAATCCTGACAACGCAGACAGAGGCCTGTCTTTCCAGTAATACAATTTATCATTAAAATAGAATTTACAGTAATATGTTATTGAGAAAATTCTGCACGTGGCTTCTTGAAAGTCACACTACTTCAACCCAGGAATCTGAGCTGTACAGTTTTAATTATTCTCAGGATTACTTGAGGCCTGTTTCTCATCTTATCCAAACTATAATAATAGAAGAGTGTTGATATAAAAAGAGAGCTTAAGCAGCTTAACCTCTTTTCACTCAGAAAAGATCACCCAGGGACATGTGAATCATGCAAGATGATTATTTGAGAAAGGACTGAAATAACTGTATGAATATGTTGGTAATAGAAAAAAAAAAATAACAACACTCTCAAAAAGAAAATTCAGAATTTCAGGAAAAGCCAGAGTCACAGATTTATACTTGTTGAGAGTTCTTTGGAGAACTTCAACAGGGAATTGATCCTCCGAACTGTAATATAAAGTACCTTCCAGCTCATTCCCTGTAGCAAAGCTCTGAAATGGCTCTGAAAGAGTTATGGTGGTCAATGCAAATTAATGCAGCAGTGATTCATAGGAAAGCCCTCCGTTGGTGCCCTCTGTGCCATTTTATGGCTGTTATAAACCATAGCCTCCATCCACCTTAGAGTTGCATGCCTTCTGAGACAGAACCAGATGTGGACAAGAGAAATACCAAAGAGAACAAAAAAACTGCAGCTGTAAAAAATGCGAGGGGACAAGTCTGTGATTACTCCACCCATCCTGAATGCACTTCTATTCACTGTTCACAGGACACCTCTGCCACCTGATCCCCACTTTCACACCCCGTTGTAGAGGACAACACCAGTCCTCCATGATACAGCGTATTAATAGTCTTATCCGGTGTCAGGACTATTCAGCTGCATGGTGTTACAGTGTATTTTTCCTGTTAGTTGTTCTGGTGCAATGCTAGTATTCCACCACACTAATCTGACGTGGGCGGCATAACAGATTTGTTAACAGTAGGAGAAAAACACAATTTAAAATAAATGAAATGACGACGCTTGGAGCTAAATGATTCATGGCATGGGCTAATGAACCAGTGGTTTTCACCGGCTTGACTATTTATTTTCATGTAGTTAATATCATCAAAATCAAAGGAAATAGTGGACACAGAAGTAAAAGAGCTGTGCAAACACAAACGAACCTGTATGAACTCCTCCATAGCAGCACAGTGAGGGTTGTTAAGTTTATTGTATTGTTACTGAATAAAGCCAAAGCAAAATGTATCATATGTCTAAATTTGTAAAATCTGTGATATGTTTGCTTAACCCTGGACTGAGAGGAAAAATAAAACCTTGTTGTTTCAGCTCCTTAGAGGCAGTCACAGTACATTGACCTGTTTTTCTCTGAAACTGTTCATTTGAGTAACCACAGAGGAGGGAAAAAAGGGCTTTGGGCACTTCAGGCTGTCTTGAGCAAAAAATAGAAGAGCAGCAGTTGGCATCAGACCTCTGCTTCTCTATTTTGCAGCGGCACTGCAGCAAAAAAGCAAGAAAATTAACAGTGACAAAAAGCCATCTAAATAAGGAGATGGCATGGAGGCTTGTCAGGTTTGAGCTCACTTGCCTTACAGACTCTTCTTCTTTCCAACCATGCTCCCCCCTTGATGAGCCAGTCACATCGAGCCAACGCCAGAGGCGGCGCAGTGCGAGGTCCCCTGACCAGCGCCAACATAGCACATTTAAAATGAGTGAAAAAGAGGCAAATGTCTGAGCCAATTAAAAGGGAGGGCTGATGAGAAGTTGCTGCTGGGCACAGGCTACAACAAAGCAACATAAAAGCAGATAAAGCGATAAAGTGACTATATGTTTGTGCCAGTCAGCTGAAGATCTGAATGCCACCTGACTTGGCACGGCCCCAGAACATCCTGCTGCAGAGATCTTACTTAGAGGACTCATAATTTCGGTTGCTACAAATTTTCACTGAAAAACATCCAGTTCTCGTGTCCCCAAGACACAGAAAATCAGCAGAAGCAGTGAAAAAGTTTTCAAGTTATTGCGGATGTTCGGTCAATTTTGAGTGGTTCAATGTTTACAGAGGCAAAAGTTTGTCAAATGCACCAAGTACTCACTGAGAAAACAGTATTTTTCCTCAACAGTCTTCTGCAGTCACCATCTGATGTGGTCATTCTACAAACCCTATCCTGTAAAGTTCATTCTTTGCAATCAAATTCAAGTATACCGGTCAATAAAATTGATCGAGCCTGACCATGATGCAGAAATTGAGTGTTTAGATGATGTGGTTTGGCACATATCAAAATTGGTGAACTAATTATTCCCCAGTTGTATAAAATAAAAGTCATATTTTGAAAATATATGACAGGTTTGACCTTCAAAAGCTGTAAAACTTTTGAAAATCACTAAAGATATTACTCATCAAGAGCTACACAATGTGAATATGTGAATAGTAGCATCATTAGAGGAAAATCCCTAAATGCAAAAAACAGCTTGTCCTTTATCAGAAATAATGTGACTCTATAAGACGTTTTTTTAATGCTTGACTTCAAAGCTGCTTTTCCACAAACTCTTTGGTTCTCACCTATGTTAGTAATAACTATACAGTTTAATAACAGGCATTCACAACTGGGATTTGCCCAGAGCAATTACTCTCTCTCTCTCTGCTCTTTGACCAACTCCAGTGGAGGAACACAGGCAAAATAACCTTCCTCTAGGCTATCTTAGTAGTGACCACTCAGGGAGAAAAGAGGCATTCTTTTTCCACAGATGTATGCTTTCCCCATCCAGGCTACAAACACTGATTACACTCTGATATAGTTCTAATTCACCTGTAATGTGCATACTGTGGCTTATACACCACAACGAGAGTAAAACACTGCCTCTTTCCTCTTCCTCATATTGCTTCATTTCAAAGGTCTGTACATTATCCTGCCTTTCAGATGTGTGGAGGGCTAACGTAAGACTTTCTGAGTATCTGACAGCTCATCTCTTCAAAGACTTTTGTCAGCTAGTTGCTCTGCAGGGGGATTGAACAGCAAGGTCCCCACAGGAGCAAGTCTGCCCTGGGCTCATCTCTCATCTCCACACTGGCCTGTTTACCTGCAGGCTACATGTCCAACTGGAGGAGTCGATGGCATGCTGCAAACAAACTCGTCACTTGTCGACACACATGTAGTGAATAAATAGCAAAATAAATTTGACTGAATAAACAATGTGCAAGAATTCATACCCAGGAAAACCGCTTCCATCCTGGTGTTTCACCTTGAGGGCAAACACTGTCGAATCTCATTGTACATCTCTAAAATAATACAAATATCAAATGACCAAAGCATTTAAAGGCATTATGCCTCGATGTGTTTTATTTTTGGTCAATTCTGGCTGAAACAAAATAAGAATGAGGATGTAATTATAGTGCTGCATCAAAGCTAATCCTGGAGAATACTTCTGTCCTTAATCTACAGTTTCTGGCCCACAGCAACACTATGTGTCATCATATATAGTTCGGGATCATTATTCCACTCTAGAGCATTGTGATTGTCTACAAGGAGCTCCTTACTGATGCCACAGCCCCAAATGTCTGATAACCATGATGGCTTGCCCTAGCCCACATCCTCATTAAGAAAGTACAGGACAAGGAGTAAGTTGGTAAACAAGCTGAATCCATGCCATTAATGGCTGTGGGGCTCCCCTGCCACACAACCATTAATTACTTGGTCTTACAGAGAGATTACATGTGAGAAAACAACAAACCACCAGCATCTACTGCATGGAGGTCTGCTAACTTTTTAATTGAATAGACATTCCTCATGAAGCTACAACATGACCAGACTTCTTCAGTGATCTTGTCCTGTATTTAATTTAATATTGTTCTCAAAACATATCCAAAATCTATCAATTCAACTGAGCTATACACTTCTTAGGTGTTTAAACACATTATTTTGACACAAGTTAAGCCAACATTTTGTTGTGAATTGCCTTGAAACAAAAAATGGATTCCCTCTAGGAAAGCTGTTTGAACAGCTGGATACTGGAAGTGGGAGTACCTGCTGTACAACAAGAGCTACGTGACTAAATTACATCCACTGAGAGGTGTGTTGCAGACTGTTGCAAACAGTCTGCAGACGGCAGTTTGTCACAGTGGCGCTTTAAGCTAAATGCTAACATCAGCATGCAGACATACTCTGATGACAAAAGCTAAAATGCTGATGTTTAACAGGCATCATGCTGACCACATTCACCATCTTAGTGCAACATGTTAGCATGCTTAGCAGCACTAGCAAACTGGCACTAACATACAGTTGAGGATTAAAGTGGAAAAACAAGGGTCTTGCGCTATTGCCTACTCAAAATATCCTGGTGCCATTGTCCTAAACAGCGTCATCTTAGCTACAATGCTAATGTTGCTTACAGTAGATCACAACATTTCAAGAGACCCAAACAGTGTTTTTGTAAAAAAAAAAAGCTTATATATTGCTGGGCAAGTAGCCCATCCATTTCGTCAGGTCTCGCCATGAGGCCAGTTTGTCATTGTTATTGTTACTTTCAGTTCAAGCAGTGGTCAAAAGCGACTGATTGGCCCGACAGAGGTCGGCACAGCTCAGGTCAAAATTCAACAAATTTTAACCTTTGGCACACCCCAGCTCTGTTCGCCACAGACGTCCATTCAGAGCCACAGACCAGCACACTACATACACAATATTGAGGAGGCGCGTGCTTAAGCTGTTTTCCTGCGATACTGTGAAAAATCCATAACAGGGAGGAGACAGTCGGAACAGGGAGGAGGCAGGTAGAATGGCTGCCTCTTACAGGAGTTGTAGCCACCTACAATTTAACCTAATGCAGTGTATTACCATGAAAATATGTCGTCTAAGCTCAGTATGCTAAGTAGTGCAGCACTGTCTTTTTTATATTGCAATGCTAAAGATGGCTATACCCAATAGAATGTGATCATGTTTGAACAGTGTGTGTGTGTGTGTGTGTGTGTGTGTGGGAGAAAAAAAATATTTCTTTGCTCTGCCTGTGTCATCTGTGACCTGCCTCCATTATCATGTTACAGTATTACCATAACCATTCTTGATCACGTTAATTGTTGAAATATGTATTATAATTACACCCAATCATCATTACCACGAATTCAAATATTTATAAATGATGAGGCTATTAACCATTCTGGCATCCTTAAGATGATGGCTGGTCTCCAATTTGGCAACCACTTCTAAATCTACAGGGCTAAATTACTCACGTTCGTGTTGAAGTTAAAACAAATAATCCTTGCAGATACATATGGACATCACAGAAATGCTGTAAAAGTGAAAAATAAGTCTGCAGTCACACTAAGAAGAGCTGGCGAAAGAAATCTCTGGATAGTGTACGCAGGTGTAAATGGAAAGGGTTATCACTGCCTTTAAGGCGCATTGCCACTGCATTAAGTCACAGCAGGCACTTTCTATTGATACAATAGTGTGTCATCACATCGAAGCTGTGAAAAGATCTTCAAAGTCATCTCACCTCACCTCAGGGCTGTAAAGAAGGTAATACGGGTGCAACACAGTGTGTTGCATCAATCACTGTCAGAGATTCTATGAAATAATTTCAGCGCATTTAATAAGCAACAGTAAATATCCTTCATTATTGATACCTCCAATCAATGGAAGCTGCATGCTATTTGTCAGAAGCCCTCTTTACAGCCCAAGTGGGCAAATGACCTGGAAACACAGCAAACATTTTTTACATCAGTGATGTAATAAATCACTGTGGTTCTGCTGCTCTCTAAACACTGCTGCTCTGGAGACAGTCCTCCTTATTATGCACTGGTTCAATAGTTTTCCCCTTTGGAGCTCTGTTCCGTTGTGGGTTTTTTTTTTCATGCAAAGTTCATTTAAAGATCAGGGTTATACTGAAAATTTTCCTTGCTCTCAAAAGGTTAAAGTCTCTCGTATTCTCTAAAAAAGTTCAAAATTTTGGGAAATTCTTTGATTTCTAGACTTAGATCTTAGATGACAACAACGACAATGATCTTATGCCTGTACAGTACATATGAAGGTACCACCAGCAGTCAGTCAGCTTAGCACAAAGACTAGAAAGTCTCTCTGCCAGCTATCGACCAGATTGCTATGTGGGAGTTTACAGTCAAAGTGTGAGCATACGGCATGCAGTACACCACCAAGTACGCTACATCCTTTACTCATCCTCCACCTCCTCTGTCCTTCCTCTTCCTCCTTACAGCATTTAAAAGGCTACATTTAACATATGAAAACAGGAAGAAACAAATATTTATTCGTGATTGATGTGCAGTTGTCATAAGCAGTCAGCAGCATGCTTTCCAATACAGCAATTACAGTGCACACAGGCATATGGCGAGCTGAAGGTCATCTGCAGGATGGTATATGTGTGTGTGAGTGTGTGTTAGCGTGGTGAACACTAGGTTAATTGAATAAAAGGAGCTATATGAATGTGTGTGTGAATTGGTGAGCATGTGGTCAAGTCCCACCTACAATTAGGCTTGATCTTTCACATTATCCCTCTTTCACTCACACACACACACACACACACACACACACACACACACACACACATACACATACACACACACACACACACACACACACACACACACACACACACACACACACACACACACACACAATAATGGGCTCTTTGTAAAAAAAAAACTTAATTTAGGTCTTTTTATCTCAGGAAACTGGCTTTGCAGTGCATGCGCAACAGTGTTTTGTCACATTCATACTGTAGAACGACACAAATTCACTCATGTGTGCCACCCAGAATTGCTGCAATATATTGTGTGCTTTATCTTGCGGGGCCAACTGTGTTCATAATCATCTGTAGGACACACTATAGAGTGCTGATGGATATCTTTGCTGTACCTTGTATATGTGGGAGCCCCTAAAGATATTCCCATGTGGCAGATGTCGTGCAGAGATAAGAGCAGAGCTTCACTAATGAGCACTTTGATGTGAATGCAAGAGACAGCCTTACATGATCAAGCTGAACCGAAACAATCTACAGCATTAAATATTTTATTGACAGAGCAAAAATGTGTTGATGAGTTTCACACTCATCCAATTATGTTTGAACTATATATTAAGTTTACATCCAATTAAGCATGTGAATCCTCTGCTCTGATTTCAACAAGGAACTGAATTACTGTTGGCTATGATACAAAAATAGTCAGCAATGGGATGTAGGATTTAAGTCTGCACTCAATGCTGTTATAAAACTGTTAAAGAGAAATACGTATGCAGAGATTAGTATGGATGAGGCCATTGTTTCACTCTGTTTATGGAAGCAAAATGCTTTTGCCTGGAGTGCAAATCCCTCTGGAGGGAGTGATTTGGTTGCGGCATCCTGCTGCATTTGCATCGGCTTTGACAGTCCATCCAATCAGACGATCCAGTGCACACCTACAGTGACATCACCCCTTCCATATCTGCCAGTGGCAACAGCAGATATCATTCTCAACCCCATCAGTAACAAAACTCCTCCACTCACATTCTGTTTTGTCTTTAATAAATCAGCCCGGCAACACCCACATATTCCTGTGGCCCTCAGAAAGGGAATTTATCATTCAGCTGTTGACCAAATCTGGCACACCCCAAGCTGTGCTGGCAACAGCCAGGGAGGTTACACACATACTGTTGATTTATTGGCATGATATACTGGACAAAGCAAAATAAAATATGTTCCACAGGACATAAGTCATTTATCTTGGAACTGTCACAAACCAATCTTCACAGCAAGGACAAGCAGAAATTGAAAAAGGGAAAACACAGTCGCAAGTTGACCAAGTAAGCAAAGCAGTGCCCTCGCTACGTTCAAGCATACGGATATCTTAAACTGAATAACTGAAAATGCTGAAAAACTGAAACTGAAAATGCTGAAATTTCACCTTTTCATTGGCTCTAGCTTCAGTCCAAGTCTCCTGATAACAAAAGACGTTCTTGAAAAAAAAAGGGCAGACTGACACTGATGTCCTCAACAACAACAATGCCACTCATTGAATACTTTATTTAGATGTTTGCAGGTTCCATTAAGCCAAGTGGATGGCATGATTTCTGGGTTTGAATGCTTGTACTGCTGGGAGGCGAGCCACAGTTTGCTGCGCTGGAACTCTTTTTCAGTCCACAGCGCAGCCTGAGACGCTCAAGCCAACTCGTCGGGAGAAAAAGAACAGATTTCACCCGGCATATGGAATCTCAATGGGCGCCCGATAAAGCAGACCACTGGTGCTGCCCTCTGTACCTGCAGAAAACAATTAATCCTCATTCCGTCCCACCTTCGTGGATCTTGTTTGGACCGGTGTCAGCAGCACAGAGAGACAAAGGATAAGGGGGAAAGTCTGAGAAGATGCAGCTGGACTCTCTGGCTACTTCTCACATCTCGGCATTTATCGCTCCTGTGACCCAGGAGATGCGGTACCACTATTTCTCTGCCAACGAGAAAAGCCTGCTCAGTCTGCCATAATGAAGAGTACAAGACAGAGACGGAGTGAGTAAGGGGTCATCTCATACTGTGCCAGGCCACATGCTCTGACCTCTCCATTCAGTTCAAATGGCCTCAGCTTTTATGAAGTACAAAAACTCTGTGGATGACATTCCTCTTGATGTCTTTCATCTTCCCAGCTCAGTCCTTGCCAGTGGCCAGAGCTTGTTGTTGCAGTACAATGGGAAGAGGGGTAAATGACTGATGAGATCCTGTGGCACTTTTGTAATTTTATTCCAACAAATGAGTCAATTAGTGCAGTTTTTGAATGAAGTTAAAAGATGATTTTGAAAAACCCATCAGAAATTACTGAGCCTGGTCTTCATTTTGGACAATAAGTCAAAGGTTTAATTGTCTTCAAAAGCACGTATCATTTCAGTCAAGGATGCAGGGCTTAGTTTTTTGGGGCTGAGTGGTACCACAGTGACTCATTGCTCACCAGTGGTTTTTGCTCAGTAAAAGCTCTACAAAAGGTAAGGAGTGAATGCTGATGCTCCCTGGGTGCTCTCTCCTGTGCCAGTTTCTCACTTCCTACAAACTACCATTGACAAACTGCCCAACATTCCCTGAAATATGACCCATAAAGCCCAATGCCACTATAAACGTAGAACTGTCAGCTGATTTGTGAATCCAATTAGCTTCCTCTCTGTAATGGGTGTGTTCAGTGCCATGATGTAAGTCAGCTGCTGCTGTGTGTGTCACCAAAGACTCAGCTTTCACAGAGAACAACATGCAGACTCCAGCATTGGGAACTTGAAAATGTAACATCACAATATTACACAACATTACTCCATCAAAGACATCTATGGATCATGACAACAAAAGTGCAATTCTGACATGAAAACGAGAAAAGATGAGAAGTAATATTTAAGAGCATTGAAGGCACAAGAAATGACTTTGTGCCCATTTTCAGCCATTAGCAGTATGGCTTCAGTGTTAGCAAAATTGGTCAGTCAGTCCATCACTTCTGTCCAGACAGAAATACTGTATCTCAGCAATGATCAGATGCCCTGCCATGATATTTTGTGCAGACATACACAGTGCCACCAGCAGGTCAAAGTCTTCAGCTCAACTTCTACATGTTGGATTGACACAAAATTTGTACCAACATTCATGGTCCCCACAGGGTGAAGCCTGCTCAGTGGAGAACCCCTGACTTTTCTTTTGGTGCCACCATGAAGGTGAAATTTGTGATGTTTAGTGAAATGTCATGCAGTTAGCAGTCATTGTGAATATGTTAGCATTCCAGTATTTAACCCCAAGCACCCATGTGCCAAAGTACAACCTCACAGAGCTGTACACTCTTGTTTAATTGTGGAGTTAATAAATGAATGTTCTCCTGAATTATATATTTTTTTCAAAATGAAAATGCTAATTTATTCATTTTAATTTGCAGCACCAACATTAAGAGGTCATTGAATACATTCACACCTTCCTGCATTCATGGCCCAGACACCGAGATGCAGAAATGTATGCAGCGACTTTGGCATGTGATAGTATGCTAAAATCAGTAGCGCAGAAAATGGTGAGATGAGCGTTTGCTGACAGCACAGCGGGAGTACAAACTGAAGCTATACAACAGTTGGCATCAGTTGACATCTGGGAGAGAGACAGGTTGCTGACAGGGAGATTATCTCCACTGGAGCTGCAGCACAGTGGAAGCTGTCCGCTACAGCTGTGATGCTCCTCAGGGAGCAAGGACTCCAAGGTCTGCTTGGAGAGATTTTCATAGATACAGTGAGAATTAAGGAGCAAAATAATATCCTTATATTTCACTCACTTAGCATACATTGTCACACTAAAAGAAGGAGAGGTGAGAGCACATTCATCAAAGGATTGGTGAAATGATATGGAGAAATGCAGTAATGATGACTCAGATCCCCTGGGCATCCGTCACCTGCAGGGGGCCATGGTCAGTCGGGTTTGATGCAAAATGCTCAATGTGGTGAAATAAAAAAAGAAAAAGACTGAGTGTAGGAGGGAGGTGTGAAAAAAGGAGGGAAAACAGTCCCACTGTGTGTGTCATTGTTCGTTAGCTTTCCTCTTGCCTCTGGAAATTGCTGGATGTTTATTTTTAGCTTTTTTCGGTCAACTAAAATTCATCTAATTAAATGCTGGTCCAATATAAAGGAACTGTGCTCTTTATTTTTAACATAGCTTGTCTTATTAGTATCAGCACCAAATTGGAAACCTGATTTCAGGTTTTCTCCACCTTACTTCCTGCTGAGCGAAGCGTACAGGTCTTGTCAGAAAACCAAGTGCACTGAGGAAAATATTGACAGTGTCTCCACATACAGTAAAATAGTAATTTTATTTTATCATACCGTTTTCATTTCCTCAGGCTCAGAAAATAATCAGAGGGGGCATCTGAACTGTTTGAGACCTGCAGCCTGCAGCCTAAAGAGGGATTCAGATTGGACTGACCCAGGTGGAGGTCTCCTCAGCTCACAGACGAGGCCAAATCAATGAGGGATGCAGTGAAACGCAGACAGCAAACCCCACCGGGAAGGTGTTTGGATGCAGAGCCACAGGCAGAGGAGAGATGTGAATGTATATGAGAATTCACATGGCGAGAAGGCTGCAAGGACTCATATAAGCATGAGAAGTGAATAAATGAGCCCTGACAGGAACCATAGGAGCTGATGTCTATCACCAGATTTTTGTCGCTTCCATATTTCTGTTATAATTTTCTTTGGTACATGTTTTAAAATGGTGTCGCACAACAACATCACAGAGAAACACTTTTGGAGTTTCAGGCAAGAAAAGGTTTGACCATACAATTTCTGTAGTTCTAACAGCGAAATATCCCAAAATGGGCAGCTGGAAAATAACTGCCAGCATGTTACCCCAAATTTCTCCATCTCCATACCTTTATAATGTATCTGTTAATGGATTATGTACATGTACATAATGTAATTTAATGTATGGTAAATGTGGTAAAAAAATGTTGATAAACTTTTATTCCTTTTTTTTATTCCTTTACCTCACTTTACTTTTGGCAAAGCAGTACCGTATCACATCACATTTTCATCCTCTAGGAATTTGATCTCAGAGATGTGTCGGGATAGGTCTGCTTCAGCTCGGCGTTGATCGATTGCATCATATGTTCACTTCGCAGTAGTTAATCAGAGCTGCGCAACACGATGTCAGGGGAAAAGCAGAGTTTTACAAGTTTCGAAAATTAGAGAAAAACAGCTTAATCAGTCACTATCAGGTGCTGATGTGGAAGAAAAGAATTCACCATTGCACTGCAGGTCAGACACCAAGCTGAAGTTGGTTTTATAATCACCAACTGGACGTCCAGCTGAGTTTGCTTCAAGGGGAAGATGAAGGTAATAGGCTGCAACATATGTACCAACCCTCTCTTAGAAATGATGAATTTTTATATGCACTATGTGATATCCTTGATAAAACCCAATAAACAGGTAATCAGACGGTCACAAAAGCAAAATCTAATTGAAAAACAGCTACTAATTTTGTGATGATTTACCAAGTGAGCAAACAAATTAGAGGATGTAAGAAATCAGAGAAAGTAAAAACAGTCATATGGACAAGAGACATTTTGTAGTGACACAAAATGCCTGAGTGGCTGTGCAGGCACACTGCTGACTTCAAGGTGCATTTCACTGGTCAAAAACAGACACAGCTAAACATTAATAACTAAAATGAAAGCTGTTTTGCTTTCCTCTTGAAATGTTACACCAGTGATGTATCACTTCCTTGTAAATGCTGACCACAAGCCATTCCACAAGAAGACTTAAAAAAAGCAAACGAACAAATTTTGTTCAGTGTGATGTGCTGAGAGTACAAAAATCCACAGAGTCGTCCAAACAGCAGGAGTCTGACTCTGGCCAAGCTCGGTGCGGTAAACACCCAGGTACAGGGCTTCTTTTGAACTCACACAGTGAATCTTTCACCGTGGCTCTATATGACATATTAGATAGAGCTTCTGCTGTGTTTATGAAGGGGTCTGCACAGTAGGGGTCTGTCAGAGTAAGAATGTTTACAGCAAACAGAGCAGAAATTCCAAAATACGATTCCCAGAAAAGCCCTCTCAGGTAAAGGGAAAACTACCAAGCTGCCATGAGGCTCCTCCATATTTCAGTCATTTTAGGTCCTAATCTGAAGTAGCTCTGATTCCACAAACAACCCTCCCACAGTGACTTTACTTCCAGGAGGAAAAGAAAAATCCACTTTCATTCAGTGAAGCGTATAGGGATGTTCTTCATTCAATGCCAGACTGCCCCTAAGGACGAGAATCAGCCAACACCCAGAGATCTTTAGCCACAATATTGATAATATGCTTGCTTCACAAGTCTGTATCCTCTCCGTCATCATTATGGTTTGTTTTTCAATGTTCAAGCTATTTTTACATCATGCAAGTGTTCATGTCGCTGTTCATCCTCCAGCTGCCATCAACCCCCCTCAAGGCATCCTATGTCTATTATGTTGGAGACATGGCTGCTTTTCAGACAAGCAATCTCAGTGGAAGCTCCTTTTTCCTGGGCCAAACCATTGAACCACAACCTCAGTGTTCCACCACTGTCTCTACGGGGAAAATGTTCAACATATCAAAGTCTTAAGGAAAAGGCGTGTTATATGAACAAAATTGTCAGTAAATCTAGCAAACAGAATGAGAGAGGAGTGGACTGATTATTAGTTACCTTACTGGCCTGCTTTTTTTTTTCTTAAACGTATGAATATTGGATATATTTTCACAATTAACCGGCTTAAAAATCAAAAGAGATGGTATAGCAATGATGAATACCGAAGATGAGAGCCCTCATGGAGAGTTTTCTTTGTTCATTTGTTTTATTTTCCCAGCTCACTCTGGCTCTATATATCCACAGTGTAACTGTAAAGGTCATAGAAGCCTGTTCAGAGATGTAAGCGTCTCATCAACTTTCAAAGGAAAGTAGCTAAAGCTTGCTCAAAAGGTCCCGAGATGTTGCGAGATAACATCGTGAATTGATTATATCCATGACATCATACTGTACCTTGCGTATATACAAGATAAATATGCACCTAAGTCAACCTGTTTTTAAAAAGGCTGTCACATAGACTATGGAACTGAAGAAGAAATGCACCAATACCACCAATACTGTGCTCATTTACTGATAACTGTAATCATAAAACTAGTTTAATACAAAGGTATCCCAGACCACTTTACAGCAACATGCGTTGAGCAAGTATGTGGAGGAGGAGCAACGTCAGCAGTTTGGAGTAATGTGAGGATATGTGATGACAAAGTAGAGCAGATCGCAAACTATGCTCCGTTAAACTGCCAAGAGGAGGACTGAAAAGTGGCTATTCGACTTCTGATGAACCAACCCAACGTAGAGTTCAATGAGTTTGCCAATGCTAGCTGCAAAAACCAAATGTGTTCAATTCCTTGTGTTTACTTTTCATGTGCTGAAACCGCTCATCGAATGTCCGAAGAAGGATTACACTCACCAATTCAGACGGCATAGCATGCTTGTTACCCCTTGTCCTTTTCAAAGGGACGCAGCAAACTCACTGTCAACACATTCATTGGACGCACTGTTTTTCTGTGATGCTAAATGGTGAATTTATAGTGTAAAGATGCTGTAGTGTAAAGTAGTGTAAAGACTGTTTAATTCTGCATGTATAGGTAGGGAGTTCATTATTTTAATGCTGAACTGACTAGACTGTTGACATAGAACGCCTCATCACATTTGATGAGTAATGTGTTTTTGTGGACACGTCAGGAATTGTTAGTATGTCATATTTCTTAAAGGGAGTTTTACGTCATATTTAGAGTGCAGGAGTTTCAGGTCGATTCAAATACTGTTTGGATATTTTCTAATGTTTTGTCACAACCACAGAAAAGTATGACAAGGTTGTCCAACATTCACTGACTGTTATTGGTTTGTTTACTGTTTTACAGTTTAATAATGTGTGTTTGTATTGATTACTGGTGGCGGCTGATCAGGCTAATTATCAGCTAACTGTACTTTCTAACAGCAGCACGCAGTAAATGATTGCAGTTGTGTACATGTCTTTAAACTATGGTGTTACTCATGACTCCTGATGAAACTTCAAAGCTCAGCATTCTCGTTGCCCTTTTCAAGCTTCCTTTTATAGGGAACAACATTTATTCACCCAGAAACAGCTAATATTTCTCTGTATAATAAGACCTCCTCTTGCTGTCAGCCGCTACGTGTCTGTGGAGTATTTGGCGACAAGAGGAGACTAGTCGTCTCGCCTTGAGAAGTTTCCCATCATTGTGTTTAATGTTCAATGTGTAAAAAGTGTTATAATTCATTTTTGTGACCGCTTTTATGATCTCAGACTCAAATGCTATTAGTTGCATGGGTGTTGAAATTTGTTCAGATCACTCTTGATCACCCTGAGGCCTGCGGCACCCCAGTGAATTTGTATTTATCAAAGTGGCCCTAAAAGTGACTTAATTCCAGGCCTGCAGTATAAAGTAGAGTTATTACAGTCTTGTATTTTTCATTTGTTTTTATTTTTTCTATTTATTTATTTTTTTGTTTTCAATTCAGTTTAGTGTCAGTTACTTGGGTCTGCTTGTTTCACTTTATTTCTTATTGTTTAAGTTTTTGTTTAGTTTTTATTCGTTTCAGTATTCATTTTAAGTTTTTCTATAATAATATGGGAGGTATTTGTCTGGGGCAATGCCTCCTCATTCTTGCTGTGTTGACAAATTCAACCGAATTGACAAAAAGACTGAAACTAAAGACATTTCCTGCATATTATTTTTCTATTTTAGTTAGTTTTGTAACAAAATTATTTCAGTTTTCAGTTCTTGTCTAGCTATCATCGTTTGTTGAAGTTATCTAAAACGTTTTTTCACACCTAGTTTCATTTCATTTAGTTTTAGTTTATCAAAACCTCTCAGTGGATGGCACAGAAGCAGCAGTGGACGCGGGCACATTCAGATGTCATGTGCTTCGTCCTTTCAGTTATCTATCATAGCCTGTGTTGTGTTTTTTCCAATTGTTTATCCTGGCATTGCTGGAAAGAGAAAAATGCCAGAATCGCAGGAAAATCTCAACATCACATGTTTCTTGAAAGAGGCCACTGCAGTGAAGGCGATTGTCACAGTAGTACTGCGTACAGTCTTGTCGCTTCACTGCAACCACAACGGTTTTTCACCTCGTCTATTTTGAAAGGCAGAGAGGCTGGGGGAGAGGGGAGGCCCAGCGTTCAGTTGGGGATGCGGCTGTCTTCACTCACATTTCAGGCATAATCTTTCAGTCCATCTCTGCCTCGGTCTGTGTTTTTCCACTACACAGAGGCTTATATGACAGGCTGAGGTGAGTCCTGATATCGATGTAGCAGAGCGAGGACTTCTTTCTCAAGATGATATGTGAGAAGAGAAATTTCAAAAATCTGATGAGGTATAATCACAGAGCTGCTCCCTGGTGAACAGTCTAATGCAGTTTCTTCGACTACTCCTGTTCGTTCTGCTCATTTTTCTATTTTCACCTTTCCCCCACTTTCATTTACTTTCTTTTTTACTAGTGCTGTCAATCGATTAAAATATTTAATCGCGATTAATCTCATGAATGTCCTAGTTAACTCACGATTAATCGCAAATTAATCGCACATCTATTCTAAATGTCCCTTGAATTATCATTTTAATACTCTTATCAACATGGAAAAGTGGATAGGCTTGCTTTGTGCAAATGTTTTGTAGTAACGTGTAGTGTTATATTTCACACTAACATTCTCACTTTGAGCAGTTATTCACATTTGAATGAATCAAATCTCACACAATTTAACACTGTCAATAAACAGATGACAAAAAATAAATACTTTAACTTTCCTTTGGACATAATAGCATCCATATGCCTCTGTCGAAAGCCATCCATTATCGCCTTGTTTTGACAAAGAGGCGGCGGAGAATTCGCATTAGCCGTGTGTTTGGCCATCAAGTGGTGTTTCAGACTGGATGTGCTACGGTGATAACTCAGTTCACACCAACAATACACACAGATAACTTTGGTCTTGACAGTCGACCCATCTGGCAACTTTTTCAAACTAAACTTTCCATTCAGAATCTTGTTCGCATCCATTTCGGCGTTTCGCACTTGACAACTACACAAACCGGTAGCCTACTCTTTCACAGCTAGCGAGCAGGCAAGACCAAACACATGCGTGGGGCGTGACTATTGTTTTGTTTCCGGTTTACAATCGGATCCTGTAGTTTTTCTTACGTTACCAGCAGTGGCCACAGCTTATAAAAAACTACAAATTCACTAGGTCACAAAGAGCGTTAATCTTGCGCTAAAAAAAATGACGCAGTTAAAATTGATATACGTTAACGCGTTAATAACGCGATATTTTTGACAGCACTATTTTTTACCAAACTCCAGTGTGTTCTCATCATAAATTAGCCGTTTCTATTCTGTCTCCTCTCACTGTTTTCAGTCTGACCCCTTTAAACTCAATGGAGATTGTTTTCATACACAACATTTCTGGATGGCCAATCCTTCCACATATTGATTTACCACACAAACTGAACTGGTACCAGCTTCACTAAAATGGACTTATCTGCTGAGTTAGGTAAGTCACCACATAATAATGATTGTTCAGCTTTGTGAACCTCCAAAAGATCACAAAGCTGAACAATCAGACTATCCCAAATTGAGTCTCTGGCAAACACAGACACCTGAACATTAGTGTGAAACTAAAACAGCTATTACTAAATAAAAGCAAGCCAAAGGGAGAAACAGCATGAGCTGTGAAGCAATGAGACAATCTGAAGTTATTGCCCAAACCCTGGTGTATCTCCTGCACCTGCTGCTGCAGAGTCCTTAGATCCACTTTCAACATCCCTTGCATGGTACTTTATCTCTGAAGTGATTAGGAACAAACAGCAACATCAATCAGGTGGTGGAGCCCCAGAGAGTGCCAGAGCTGATCCAAAAACACCTCCAGGCTGCCAAGTTGCTGCTAAGTCTGCTGACACTCACAGTGTTCTACCACACAATCTTTCCCACTGCTCTTCAAATGAACTGATTATGGTCCTGAATGTCTCACCTGTAAGACAAGGCCAGCCAACAAGAACAATCTGATAGACACAAATACAGTAGTATTCAAAGAGAGCCATCAGAGAAAAATAAGGATAACACAACGTTCATTCATTGAACTAAAATTACCACAGCATGGTCTTTGCTGGGCAAGTTATTATCAAAATACAATATATTACATCTTACTAGTTACTGTCATCTGGAAATAATACCTTACTTTACAACATTACTGTCTGTGTAGAGGGATGTGTTACACATCACATCATGCACAGACAATCACCTGATGCTCAAAATCAGCAAAACTATTGAGCTTGTGGTGAAATACAATGCTTCAAATATGGAGGATGTCAGTCCATCCTCAAGTTAAAGTGAACATCTGTGCCAAATTGATGAAAATTCAAGGAAAGCTTACATACCAATACTGTAACCATCAAAAACACGACTTACAATTTCTTTTTCTAGCTTTGTAATTTCTTCATGTTTTGTACACTGGATTTGTGATTCTGAATTAAAAAAGCTGAAGAGTTCCTGATAAAGAAGCAAAATGCTTTTGACAGTGTCACAACAGTGCTGATTTATACCTGGTACCTTCTGAGGCTGGAGGTTGTGGTTTTGTTGTACTGAACTGCGGCACATCTTAGGTTTTTTTGTAATGTCTTTGGTATGCTGTTTAAAGCATGTAAAAGATATGGACAAAATATTGTGCATACTTGTTAGTATAATGAGTATGATGCAGTCCAGCACTGCATGGACTCTAGGGTGAAAATGATTGCAGAGTTGAATCAAACCGCTCTCAGACACAGTGGGATTTATTTATTTATAACAGAACTGTTGTTACTTGCTCCTGCAGTGTCTTGTACACAGGGGGTTCTTGTTTTCTGGTCACTTAATATACTCTGGATGTACAGGGAAGTATAAAATAACACTAAGATCCACAGAGAGAATGGATCTAAAGGTTTACATCTCCATTCATGTAGCACTGTCTCTCATTACTGTATATAAGATATAATGAACCTAGGATTGGAACAACTGTTGTTATATTGTATAGCCCCTCCAAGCTATTCATCTGAATATTTCACTTTCCATTACTGCTTTCATTTTTTACCCTTACTTATTCACTAGTTTGATTTACAACTTACCAGCCTACAAACGAGGAACGTGTCAAATTTCTGGGGAGCTGAAGAATTCCCAGTTTCTCCAAATAAAAACTTTTTTGTTATTATTTTTTGATGTTCTGAAGGACTGTCAAATCACACAGCACAACAGGAATTGCTGCAGCCTAATGTTACCTCTATTATTTCAGTGCCTCCATATTTGCATCTAATTTCCACTGGGAGAGTGGGACAATTGTTGAAGTACAAGGCGTTATTCTTTTTCATCACATTCTTAAAAAAGCTTAAGATGAAAAAAAAAAAGCATACACCTGCTCAGCTAGTTTCATACAAAGCAGAAAAGCTCAGTTCCTTCGCTGTAATTAGCTGAATACTGAGTCTTTGTAATGGCAGCAGTTACCCTGCCTTCTTACGGCTAGACGGAGCTCAGAAACGTGGCCAAACTCAGCAGGCTGGCCCAGAAATCTTGTCCACAGCTAACCTTTTTGCACTTACAGTATCTGCAATCAGCAGATGCCTGTGCTTTCCTGCTTCCCATCTGTGATGATTTTTTTATGAAGTTGATTACAGCTCTTCAAAGCTGTCTGCTACCCTGTTATTTGTATTTGAAAGACTACAAGAATAAAGGCGTTAAAAACAATGACTAGGGAACAGTTGCCAACTTGCCTCCATCAATAATTGAGCATTTAAGTTAATTTCCAATAAATCCAATCTAATTAGCACAGCTATCTATAGCAATCTACCTCAATGTATATGGGAGGGGGAATCAAAGGCAGGAAAACTACATGATGTACAGTACTACAGTCACAATCAGCCATGAAAGAGCAAGCCATCAAAAAAGGCGTCAGTAGTGTGAATGCACAGTGACAGCGCTCAATAGCACAGCTGTCCACTGCAATGGTAGTAATTGTGGAAAAGCACCATTGTGCATCAAATGCTGATGTAAAAGTGTCTCTCTAACAGTAACAGGAACATTCCTGACACCTCCCTGCGAGTTGACAAAAAAGGGAAAAAAAATATTTTCCAAATAATTGCTTTTGTGGGTGTAACAAAAGTACATCAGATGTGCATGAGCTTGAGGTGCTCAAATACAAGAGGTGGCAGAGTGACAATTAGAAACTCATTTAGTCCCAAACAAGCCATGAACATGCTTTACTGTCTCAACTGAAATAAACACGTTTCCTTTCACCCGTTTTTGCAGGAAGACACACTTAATGAGTACTCCAATGAGCTCTGGGGGTAAATGTCAGGAATAAGATTTCTACCTTTGCCTTTCTAAAGCTAAGACTTAACAAGATAAGAAGAGCTGTTTAGGGATTCACTTACGCTTGTCAGGTTGCCTGCTCAAAAGAGATGACTGTCATAAATTAGATGCAAAGGAGTTCAAACTGCATTTATCAACGCTGCCTTCACATGTATAAAACGCATTATGAGAATTTATCCTCAAGAAGCAGATTTGAAGATGGGTCGCTATCTTCATGTCTTTTTAGTTTTGAGATATTCCTCAGATTCTGCTTTAAATAATTAACCTCTGCCTTGAGGGGAAACCCCACTAAGAGTTAAGGTGAGACTTAGTTTGACGCAGGAAAAGAAAGTTGAAGTGAGTTACTTTCTATCACTGTTGAAGTAATCGACATCAACACTAGCCTTATGTGAGCCACACATTTGATTTAGTTAGAGTAAATGCTGCCTCGTAAATGCTGCCTCTTACACCACCCAGCCTGCCAGCTTTTTGAACCTGTGGAAAAAGGAAAATAACTTCCTTTAGCAATGGTCACTGGTCAAGCATTGTGGAGGTCAGCATATTTGAGATCATAGTCTAAATTAGTTGGGGGGAAGGGGGGCAGATCGGGCCTCATGGCTAGAGCAACAAACGCACTGTGCAGCAACAACAAACACTGAGGAAGAGGATCAGATGATGAAAGCAGAATGTTTCATTTTCTTTTCTGATTTCTGTCATTGCTGTGGCGGCCCACCACGGCAAAATAAACACAGCATCTGGTGTTTGACGTGGTGTGCAATGGTGATTTAAAAAACAAAAAATCAGGGCTCACACTGGCACTTCTCTCTCCAAAAATAATTGCAAAATGCTCACAGTCTGGAATAATAATAAAAATATTAAGAATAAGCACAGAAAAAAAAACATATTCCAGCTATGACATGTTTTCCGGTCAGTTTGCGGTCCACTGCAATCCAACAAGATATCCTCATAGTGACACTCTTCACTCTGTCCATTGTTTTGTTGCTTATTAATACACTTTAGACAATAAATAAATGAAGCATAGCGCAAGTTCAAGCAGGCCACAGAGGTCAAGCTCAATTCGCATTCTAGCTTCACTGGCTGATCTCAAACCAGCCCACATCAGCTCACAGCTCAGCTGATTCTCTGCTTCGTACCGTATTGACATATCTCAAACAGGGCGTCCTATTTAAGCTGTCACTGCCTGCTTACCCTCGCTGCTTCCTCTGAAAGCCATTTAAAACCCAGCTCCACCTTTTATGCTATGTCTGACTTCATCAATGTCATTTCTGTTGTCACTGATACCTGCTCTGCTCTGTTCCCTATAGGGTCTGTGCTGCTGCTCTCCCTGCTCTAGCCATTCCACGTAAGCAGATGCAAGAGCAGAAAGGTGCTCTCCCCGCTTCAGGCTTTTCACATCAGCACGCAAAAGGTCCCAGAACATCCATACCGCCGAATATAATTTGTGCAGTATTAATAAATACACCTCGACTAAAGTGGTCCTGACTGAAATAAACATCCTGGGCTTTAAGCGGCACTATTAGGCATTTAAAAAGTACCTAGCTTTCTCTTGGAACACATCTTGATACCAGCTTCACTGGGCTGAAGCTATGCTAGAAAAATGGCTCCAAGCACAGTTTCGTTGCAGTAGTCATACGCAGACAGTGGCAAGGCTATACCACTATAACTTAATGTTGACAAGTCGCCATCAGGCATTAATTCAACAGTGCTCATAAACACTGACGCATTAATGGAATGGTCCATAGGCAACTCGTAAACATCTTGATCAAAGTCATTCCTTACTCGAGGCAACGTCTACTCATGCATGATAGGCATAATTCTTAATAAACACTTGCCTGAGTCTTACAGAAACTCAGTGGAGACAATAAGAAGAAGTCAGTTTAAAACACGCAACGTGTCAACATTTATTTAGCTTCACCCTTTGGCTCTTGATAACAGCACTGGCAACGCTCCTCAAAGACTGGACCACAGTAAGACATGAGGAGCGACTCAGAGCTACAGAAACCCAGCTCAGGAGTTAAACCGCCAGGAGACTCCATGTCTTCTTCTGCCTTCAAGGTGCTACTGAATGATCCAACACCAGGTTACTAGAGCTGAGCATCACAGCCTTTCTGCAGCATACCCTCCTGAATCCTCCATTCCCAAACAGTGATATTGCCAGCAGTGCTCACTGAACGGGAGCTTCCCTTATCTCTGACTCATATTTTCACATTTCATTATGCTGCCTCTTTTCCCCATAGCCATTGTTACAAGACACACACTTACTGCTGAATTGTTAGCAAAACTGAGCTTACGTTTTGCTCATTTAAAAGGGAGATTTTGCCAAAGCTGACAAATCTCTTCACACTCTACGATATCTCTCTCTTCATTCAGCTGAGCTTTAATTTAGCTACACTAGCACCATTATCCTGGGGCCACTGCAAACCCAAAACAAAGCAGATATCCAATAGTTTCTCTCTGAGTCTTTCAATCTCTTTCTTTCAGTATTTCTGTCAGCCCTCTCTGACAGGCCTCCCTCCTGAAGGCAATCCAACAATGTCCTGCTCATTGATCAGAGAGACGATCGGTGCAGTGTGGAGGTAAATGGTTGTCACAGGGAATGATAGACTTTAACTCAACCATGGTTGCTCCTGAGGCCACTCAGCCTCCACTTATAGTGATGGATGCAAGGATGTCGCCCATCACATTTTTGAGAGTGGGGAAGACTGTTCCATCACTAAAGAAGTCAGAAAACATTAACATAAGACATCAGTTTTAGAAATCAATTCATCTGCTTTTTCCTGCTGCCAAATGATGGGTTGGAGTTAAACACATCACTTTAATGTGCTCAACATTCACTTTAAATTCTGACTGGAGCTGAAATGATTAGTCAATTAATCATGCCAATCTACCAAAAATCAATAGGCAATTAATCATTTATTTAAGTACTTAATAATTCAAACACTTTTTCCCCATAAAACCTGATGATACGGGATAATAAGTTTCCCATAATGGAACCAGTTGCGTATTTTCATTAGAGACTCTCTGCCAGGTAAAACGCTGTATCTCTCAAACTCCACACCCCCTGCTGTCTGATAAAAACTTGTCATCTCCCAGGCCAAGGTGAGATGTCCCTGATGACCATCTGGGTTATTTTCTCAGATCTGACAAAGCTCTCCCTGAGCCACAGACGACACTATAAAACTGTCTTAACAGGCTGACTGATACTTGCTGTGAGCAAACAGCTGTGTGCACCTTTGAGTGCAATATCTAACAGAATAATTGATAATGAAAATACTCAATAGATGCAGCTGTTGTTTAATTTCACTGGTTTCTTGAGTATTTTCTTATGTCAAAATGCAACATTTGTCCACTAAATAGATTATCAAGTCCACAAAAGATCAGCAGTCCCACTGACTAAAGTGGACAGCTGTGTGTACAGGGTTTGTCCTTCACAAGAGGTTTGCTTGCATTTTCTCAGCACTTGGCTGGCTAGTTAATGAGGGAACTAATCATTAGATAATGAGCACTTATCCATCATTAGACTGGCTGTGAGAGACCTTTAGTCATCACAGCACTACAAACTCAAAGCAGTTCAAATGGTGAACAAAGTGAATAAAACTGTAAGCATGCTGAGGTGAGGTTATCAGTACTCCGTGAGTGCAGTTAATACTTTTATTTTACTAAAGTTAGACCTACTCACATATAATCATTTTGGTACTGTCTGAGAATATACAGGACTTTCTCTAATGAGGCTTGCTATGATTTTGGAGTGAGTGACCCACGAAAAAGGGGAGGTTTGAGATTCCCCAGCCATGCACACCTATCAGAAATGTGGGTGGAGAGTCTGACAAAGTAAGACTTTGTTGATGCCTGCACTAACCAAATCAAATGATTTTTCAACACTTAGTTCACACTTCCCCAAGTTCGCCATCACCCACAGGATGAGAAACGGGATAAACCACATTTTAAAGTCAAATGAGGCAGATGAATTTTGATACAAACTGAAGTAAAGTAATCCTGTAATGAAGTTCAAAAGGGAAACTTTTACACAACATGGAGCAAGTTTAAACATGGACTTCATCTGAGAAAAATGGAAGGATATGATGAATTAGCCCCAGCTAAGATCACGGTTAACAACAATTTATTAAAACAAACACAAAATAAATTCATAATTTTAGTCAATAGGATTGATTCAAACTTAAAATAATAACAGAATAGTCCAGCAACTCGTATTGGCCATCCTCACAACAATGAATGTGACATGAAGCAGAAACGTTATGTTAGCTAGCTTAACATCCATATAACGTTATATGGAAGTTAGCTAAAACGCCTGTTTACCAAAATAAACTGTTGGGGTCCCTAGGAACACAATGGCATCATGAGGAGGAAAAACACAATAAAATGCGATGAAGTATCTATAAAATCAATATTTAGTCGATACTAACAAACTTTAAATACATTTTCCATAAGTATTATTTATGTTTTAGCTACGTGTGTAACATGTGATGCTGAGAGGTCAGTCGGACCAGCCTACCGGCGTACTGCAGGAGAAACATTGTCCTCTGTCGCAGATTCCGTGACGAGACAGTCCCACAGGAAAGAAAGTCTCTCAGTCTGACATAAGTCCTTCAGGTCGGAGACTTTCTTGGCTGTTACACCGCGGCTAAAGAGGAAGAGCTCCGGTACAGACCTGATGCCTGACAGTCAACTGTAAACGGCTATCACCTGCCTCACGGCACGCGCTATGCTACTGTCAAGACAGCGACGCGATTAAAGATAACTTCCGGCTCTGACTTTCAAAATAAAAACCTATGTTGACAGGTATTGAGCTTTGTCGGCTTGCAACGCATTTAATTCGATTTTTAAGAGTCTAATATTTCTCCAGAGAGTGCCCCTATGGACATCTGACTTAAATACCTTTCTTATTTTGTTTTATTCATCTAGAAAGATACTTTGTGCTTTTAATTTGGTGGCAGATAGACCTTGCATCCCCGTGTTAAAAAATATAGCAGGTGTCAGTATTTACATGGATGTAATGTACCATGTGGTGAAGGCTGAAGTAGAATGCAGTTCTTCTCAGCAGATACTGTTGGTTGTTTTTAAATGCAATAACGAAAATTAAGAGAAAGACTGAATGCAGCCTACTTTGGAAAACTGATCACCTGTTAAAATAAAATTAAATATATTACAATATCATATTTTATCATATATGAAATATGGTGGAAATTATCTTATTTCCTGTGAGAAAACTTTCTATAAAAGATGACGGCACAAACTTGTCTTTGTAATATTTTATAACAAATAAGAAGAGGTTTACAGAGCAATCAGGTTTCCAGCAGTAACCAAGTTTCAGCTGAAAGGACAGCGCTCATTCGCCAGAGCTTGATCTTAGAGGTCTGACCCTGTACAGGGTTCAAGACTGTTATGTTATGCTGTCTTGCATGAATGCTGCTCTCAGTTTGTTGCAACACCAAGTCTTAGGAAAGGAACATCATCTAAGGTTGAATGAGGCACACAAGGCAGTTGCCTCCTCCGATGTAAGACACTCAGTCAGATCAAACAGGAATGAATGCACAATAGATGGCACACAAGGTTAACAGTAATTTGAGGTCACATATAGAGTAAATACAGTTATATGTTAAAGTGATATTACAGAAATATGTATTGTCACTTAAGGGTGTGACAGTGTCCAAGTGTCTGAACATACAGAACTACAGAAGCACTTGGTTTGTATATAGACACTGTATGTTGATGGTCATTGTTGCTACCTGTAAACTGTTCTCAGAACTGTGTGCAAGTACATTGAGAGCAACTTCAAACTGAGTCATATTCCCTGTATGTGTACACATACTTTGACAATCAAGCTGATATTGATGCTGAGGACTCTATGGAAGATGCCACAGTGCTGGATAACTGGGTTGTTTGTTCCTGTCCTCATTAGCATTCATTAGCCTAGTTCACACCAAGATTGGAGAAAGACACAGGGATCTATTTTTGGGACTATGGCATGGGGCCATAAAAACTGCATTTTCATTGGATTAATATGTGTTCATTCATATATTTTTGTTTTTTATTGCCACTTAGTATTTTGGCATCTCATCTTCAAGCCCTAAACTGAGAACAGTGAGGAGCAGAGTCGCAAATACAGCATTTTTATTTTACATCATTAACATGTGCACTGTGAAGTTGGTCTCATCCTCCACAGAAGTCAGGTGCTGGCTGATGAAGTGCTCCTACTGCACCCAAACTGTCCCTGTGCTTCACCACTAATGTCTTGTTGGCTCTTTGCCTAATATCACTGAGCCATTCTCTACACCTGCAAACAGTTCTCCGAGCAATTGGGAGCAGGTTAACTTAATGCATTATCTCCTCCCAAGTTAGTAGAACATCATCTTCCCTCAGTGGATTATTTTATGTACACCATATTTGTTTGCAGCCATTCTCCACCATCAGTTTTGTCATGGGAGAAGCTTTTGTGGATTCTTCCATCACCAAATCTTTACAACTATGTGCTTAGACGGGTGGTATTAATTCCCATATACTTCGTATTTACCATAAAGGCCCACCCCGGAGAGACAGCAGCGAGAAAGGAACAGCAATTTTATTTGACAAGTACAAATATTCTGCTATCAAAAATGTTTTGGCAGGGGTGATTGTTATATTTTTGAGGGGAGTGAAGTGGTTGCATTGGCTGATATTGTGTCCTGCCAAATTACACACCATTGCAAACACTGCAGGACAGCTGAAATAATTTGAAAGCCTTTCAAAGTGAAAAGTTAGATAAATGCTTGGAGAACAGATGACCCACAGTTTTCTCTATGCCCTGTCTGAAATGGTCCTTTGTTCCAAGGTGATATTCTATATTTACCAGTTGACACCAACATCTCCTTGAAAAATGATTTTGAATTACTGTCCCTTCACCCTGGAACTAGAAAAAGGTCAGAGATAAACTGAAAGTCAGACATATCCTAAAGTGGAAAGGAATTAGGCACACAGTGCATCCATCACGCCCAGCAACGTGTTCTCAGCATCGATTCTTAAACAACTTTGATGTAATTGCAGAAATAAATGAGGCGTCCTCCATTCACGGTGCACTAATGTTGATTTCTCAATCTGCACATCCATTTTCTGGATATGGAAATTGCATGTTTACAGCCAGTTTCTGCAGCAGTGATTTTATGTCAAAGCAACACTACACATGAAATGCATTAAAGTAAAAAAACCTGATGCATGAATACATTAAAAGTCAAAGCATGCTCTAACTTAGTTTATTATGGAAACAGCAAGTGATTTATCATCTGCCTTGAGACAATGTAGCTTGAAATAGGGTTTGCCTTTTAGTGTGCTATACACAGTGTGTAAAGGGCAAAATAAAATAACAATAGGACTTTTGAGCTTAACGCCTATTTTTCTAACCAGTATCATAACTTGTCTGACCTTTCACATTTGAAAATATTGTTAATTCAGGGTCTCTTGGGGATTAGCTAACCAAGAGTGCTTTAAACCTGAAGGAGGTCACAGTTCAAATATAAGAGGTAACAGGCTTTACTAAGGAATCTATATATGTTTACTTAAATCCTCAATCAGCTTCCTAGAATGAGCAATGGAGTCTTCAAAGAAAACATTACTTTTTCTAAAAGATCTTGGTGGATGGTGAAAAAACTACTATACTTTCCTCTGACTCATAGCTGAGTAGTGCAGTACAAGTATAGTACATGAAATGGAAAAGCTCAATTTAAGTACCTCAAATTTGTCCTTAAGTACTTGAGTAAAAATTCGCACTACATTCTCCCACCACCAGTGTCATTGTTTGCAAAAGTCTCATTCAAATGAAGTCATATGTGCTCTGTGATGTGAGACCTCAATTAAGTCACTGCGAGCTGTGAAAGTGTTGCATGAGCCAAATTTAAACACCGTTATTGATCATTTGATGCTGATGTCAACGAGCAAGGCCAGGTGGGATTTGGGTGGCTTGACAGGAACACGTGGTTGAATGGGAGTGCTAAGCAGATCAGAGTGTTGTTTCTTCTTTATGACACCTTGAAGCCCAAGACAGTCTATTTTTACCCAAAACAAGAAAGAAAAGAGATTTAAAATCCCCAACTGGGGGAGCAAGATGTACGTCATGCCTTGGCTGCATTGGCCTTTATTGGTCGTGCTGAAATGTACAGCCAAACAGGACTCTCTGTCACAGTTCATGTTTCCTCTGAAGAAAGGCAGTCATAAATAATCTTAATGGTTTCCAGACTGAATTCAATTACCTCTGTCACCAATAGAAATGAATAAAAGCCAGTATGTGCTTTCTTATTCTATTTGCATGTCCCTGGGGGATGATGTTTGCATTTCTTCAATTTTCAGACAATGGTGTGCTCTCCATGGCTTGCTTAGTCAGAATATTCATTTAATCAAATGCTAATTTGACAGAATACCTAACAGATGCAGGAGACCTTCTGTGGCTTTTATAGATAGCACTGTGCATTAACGACACAACAGTCCTCTGTGGCAAAGTGAACTGGGTGGCTTGAAAGTGGGGGTGTAATAAATCAAAGTAATTCCTGCCAGAACATTTCCACTTCCTTCAGAAATGAGGAAAAATCTTTACCATCACAGAAAACATCACAGCAGCCATTTCCTCAGTCAAAGAGGCATGCTCCTTGCAACCTGAGGCTAAATTTACAGATTAGCTGATAACTCTCGAGAGCCCCATCTTAATTTTCAATTAAGTTCAGGAACATTGATTATTAAAGGTAACTTACTGTCTTATGTGGAAGCATTGATAACTAACCCATATCTAAAGTGATAAATTACTTCCTTTATCAAAACCACCTGGTGTGATCTCACCATTGGTACAACCATTTGATCATGAAAGCTAACCTGATTTTGGAATATATAATAAAATAGTTGAAGATCTCAGATTTTGAGAGTTGTGTAGATCAAATAAAGCCACTTATTGTACTTCCACACATAGCATGAGCTTTACATCACAGTTGGGTTCCGCTGTCTCCACAAAGTCTTCACAACTTCTTCACATCTTTTTCTGAGCAGAAAACACACTCAGGAATTTAACTTCTGTTCTACGTTCTGCGCCTCTGCATTTTGCAGAAAATGTGTGATGCCCCACATGTAACAGCACAAAGTAAATACTGTTGGCATGATGTACTGTTATGATCTTTCCAATCAGGGAGAGGTTTCAGCTGCTGAAGTTGCCACCTTCAAAGAAGAGTCTTGCCTCTCCTGTATCTGTTAAATGTGAAGCTACAGACAGGAAATGGTTAGCTTAGCTTAGAATGAAGACAGAAAGCTGGGGGGAAAAGGCTTGCCAGGTAATGCTCATCTCCAAAACTCACACATTAACATGTTATATCTTGATTGGTCATTCCCTATGAAAGTCAACGTGTATGGTGGTTTTATTGTGGGTTGTCTTTGGACTGAGCCTGGCTAGCTTTTTCCAGTATTCATGCTAAGCTAAGATAACCATCTTCTGACTGTTGCTTCATATTTACTGTCCAGACTTAAGAGTGGCATCAATCTTCATATCTAACTCTGGGCAAGACAGTGAATATGAAACTGTTCCTTTACAAACAGCAGTGGTATTTGTCTCCTCCATTTCGAAATCAATGAATCGTGTTTTTGTAGCTCTGCCAGGAAATGTCACATCTGTGAGTTTCATTAACTCCACTGGCCTCTGCTGACTAAAGACAGCGAGCAGATTGTTGTGAGAGACACATGCTTGTCTTTTTGGCTTGCTTCTCCAAATATCTTTATGTGGTCATCTGGTTCACCCTCTCTGTCTGTTCTAACTCTTTCTGTCCTTTGTGCAATATCATCATTAATTCTCATTATTTCCCATCATCTGTTCTATGACTCCTCTCCGTACCTTCTCATTCATTGGTGATTAGCGAGTGATCATTTGGACCAGGAAGGTTGAGGCAATTCTCCAGGCCGTCAGTGCTACCCCTCATTAGCCGAGCACCACATTGTCCCAGTGAACGGGCTGGCATTCTCCAGTTCGAGTGATGTAATATACTGGGGGGAAAGAGAAAGAAGTGGTAACAAGAAAGATAAAGTGTTACTGAGGTGTTTTATGTTCCAGGAACCTTGTGTTTAAGTTACTTATTTTCTTAGACGGGGAGGAAAGAGATTGGCGTTTTGTCAGCAGCATTCAGTAAATTGGATTAAGTCCACATAGAGGCCAATCGGTCTCAAGAGGGTCTCCCCCCGGCATGAATACTGATGCAAGGGTTTCATGCTGGGCACGTAATAACAGCTCTTAACCTCTCTGTGTTGCCGAATCTCTGTCAATGGCAAGGGCCTCAAACCATCACTCAGTGTCTGGAGGTCACCCGAACATAAAACATCATCAATATAGCAACGAGGGCAGGCTAAATTATTTCTTTTCATCACAAGGGGGTCCAAATTCGCATTAAAATGCCACAAGGATCAAGTTCCACAACGCAACAGGTCCGTGACAGTGAGTGGGCTCTCTAATGCACTTTGGCAGCTATGTTGGGCAGCTAGCTGGTCATGATATCTGGCACCAAACGTGCCATCTGTGCACATAAGCATCACATACATTGGCTGTTAGACAACATTAGCACAAGGCTGACAGATACATACGGCATTTATCATCCAATGGATAAGTATGGGAAAATAGACATATTAGTAAAGCATATCTGGTGAAGATACTTCTGTTGAAAGGGTAATTCTCTATTATTATAATATTATCCTTGTATCATAGATCAGAGGTTAGATTGAATGCCTGGTGCTGCTTTGAGCTTTACATGTACTGGTATGTGGAATGAGTTCAACATTCATATTTTGCATGAAGACTGACCTTGGCAACCCCCAACGATGAAAACCAAGCTCACAGGAGGGAGTGACAATAATCAGGTTTCCTCCAGGAGAATGTAGAACAGAGGCTACAGGTGGATGCTGGGATGGAGATGAGGTTTTTGAAATGCTTTATATGAGCCGCAGCAGCAGCTGTGGCGCCGCGAGTGGAGCGTCAGCAGGCATGCAGCAAGAGAGTGAGCAGGGCATTGATGGCTGCTGTACACCGCCATAATGAAAAGGCATCACAGTGGGTTGTTTTGGTTTCGAGGGGCTGAGGTGATGACCGGTAGTGTTCCTGGTTCTTGTTTGGCTGGGAATATTGCATGCCATTCCCCTTCTCTCTCTCTCTCTCTCCCCTTGTTTCCTGTCATCTCTACACTACACGAGTAATAAAGGCATCCCTCCCCACAAAGAGGAAAAAAGGCGGAGGTGGATATATGTTGCAGTGACATGAGTATTGCATGTGGGTGTTTGGAAGGACTCAAGTTGACTGACGTTCCCTCTTGTTAAAGGGTTTTTGGGGGGAGTTTTTTCTTATCCAAATTAAGGGTCTAAGGATAGAGGGTGTCATACGTTGTAAAGCCTGTCAAGGCAACTTTGAATCTGAAGTATTTTAGGCTAAAGAAATAAAATTAATTTGACTGGCTGAAGTAGCTTGTGGCTGCTTTTGTGCACATAGTTTTTGTGCCGAATGAGAAATTATTGGAGTTGTTTTCAGCAATATTAAATATCAAAAAAATGCCTTGTCATTCAGTAATAAACATCAATAACTAAGTAGATGCATCAGCATTAGCGAGCCAGTCAGCATGCAGCATACTTGCATAACTACAAACACCACGTTAGGCCCAGAGATGGGACTCACCGTTATTTTTTTAACTGCCAGTTGCTTATCTGCACAGATATATTTTTGAACTTTGTGCTGCTTCTTAGCTGCTAACCTGCATCTGCTCAGTGGTGAGTCCATTCACCACATCGTCCCCTGGTGCATCCTCTCCTCGGCACTGTAAGGATGGATAAAACCCGGAGTCCAGGCAGAGAGCGTTTCTGATGGAAAACATGCTGTTGTTCACAGACCGAGGTCCTGAAGCTGACAGCGTGGATGATTCTCAGACTAACTGCTGCTTAGCAGCAAAGAGAAAATAAGATGTCTCACTCTACCACTATTTCCTAATACCACAAACATCATCATGTTGGATTGGGCAAACTAGACGCTTAAATGGCGTATGGCTGCCATGTATGGTTTGTTATTGATATTGACAGTTATTCATATGTTCATATAGTCCAATACTGTACAGACAGTCCAGTTTTAGTCCAGTTATCCTGCTTGATTAAAGTTTGCAGAGAAAAAAAAAGAATTTCTAGCTGATTTCAGGTTTTTCAACAGCTTCCTGCTTCGAAGTGGGTAATCATCCTGTAAAATCCAATGTTGTTCTCTTTTCATTAAAATGAATCTCATGAAATTGGTATCAACAACAACATTCAGGAATGAGCATCGAAGGCAAGTTATCGGCATTTATATTGCAAGTGCTTGAACAGTACCCAGCCTTAGCCTGACAGTGATCTGGCAATGTAAGCTAACAGCTGTCATCAGATTCATATAGAAATGTTGCTTCATCCTGATTGATGCATGGAAGTATGTGATATCACCTTACAGACAAAATAGCACAGACAGACAGCAGCCGTGAAATAACACAAACTGTTTTAACTTTGCCAGCAAAATGTTTGTTATTGTGGGAGTGCTCATAATGAAAAGCTGACTTAGGGCCTTTAATTAAGTTGAACGTGCCTTCAGAACTCATAGAAAATCATGGCTGAAACTGAAAACAAGAACCAAGTTTTAATAAACACCGAATTATCCTTAAAATGCGCTAAAATGTAACCATCGTGAACATAATCTTATTTTAGCCCACATCATCTCTTTGCTTATGGCTCAGAATGCACATTCTCTGGTAATTATGCATCAGACACACTCCGGGTTCATTACCATCACTTTTCTCCTCATGCAACATTCAAGTGCCAGTCACAACTGATAAAGGAAAGCACAGACGCATCCAAATCCGACCAATCCGGCAACCTCTGCCCTGCCCTCCACCTTTCACTCTCACCAATTAAGAGGGTGTGGTTAGCAGCCCTGAACTCGACACTTCCCGTCTCTCTGCTTTAATTATGTCTGAGTCCCTAAAGGCCACAGAGAGGTCCAATTAGTTGACAGAGACACAGGGCGGTGGATGACGTCATGCACACACATGCCAGAGTCCATCAGAACAAGCCACAGGGACAGTTCAGCTGTTTGTGGTGAATGAAAAACGATGCTCTAAACAAGGGTGAGGATAAGGAGGACAGGGGTGAACTGACAGAGGGATCAGAGCTGATGAAAAGGAGATGACGGATATCAGGCTAAATGTAGCTAAAATAAACAAAGATACCCATCATCAGTTAGTATGTGCTCTAATCACGCTCATGGAAGCTCACATTTGATTCTCTCTAAATCTACCCCTGTTTTAATCACCACTCCACGTTTGATCTTTATTGCAACCCCCTCTTTCGCTCATCCCCTCTATCCCTCTCTGCCTTTTTTGTCTCTCACCATCTTCCCCTCTCTTACAATCTCCGTTAATCTCTGCCGTGCCCACGCGTGTGAGTCTGTATTGTTCTGGGACATGTCATATGTGTTTCAGCCTAAGTGAAATGTTAACGCTCTAAACACCCTGTAATTTTCCACTCACGTCTGCATGCCTGTAGTTGTGAGGCAATAAAATAAAGACATTCCCGGCTTGTGCTCTCTGTTTTTGATCTCTGGACTGCTGGCCATCAAACAAAAGAGCAGATTGCATGTATTTGCATACTAGCTGTTTTTACCTAAATTAAAAAGGGCTCACTTTTCTGTGATTTGAGCCACAGAGGAGAGATGTGTCTATGTGCTTTTTGTGTTTATTTATCTGATGCTACATGCTGGTACATTTTGATGAACCCACATCAGCAGCTTGTTTTAGACAGACAGACAGCAAAGAACAAAAAACCCCGCAACAGCAGGTCCTGATATCTGCATAGAAAAACTGATTGAAGCCCTCAAAGATATTGTCGAGGCAGCGCAGACGAACGGGTGAGAGATGGAGCTTGTGGGGGTTAACACAGATTAGAGGGAGCTCTTCTCAGATCTAAGGAAAGACCTCCTCACGGGGGACAATGACACCGTTATCTGCCGCGAAGCAGAAATGTTGCCAGCAAAACCTTCTTTGTGCTGTAAAATCTGGACAATCCACCTGTCGTTGTCGAGCCAACCTCTAGTGAGGTGGAACCTAACCTCCTAAGCAGTGAACACAAACACAGACGCACACGTATATAATCCAAACACACACACACTCTGCTTGCATCTCTCAAGCTTTCTCTTGAACCCATCCTCACAATATATGAACCCTGGAACTCCAATTTATCCACACTGCCACCAGTTCAAGGACACAGGGACAAGTGGTTAATAAGGGTCACAGTTTTGTCTTAACCACAGACAAAAGAAAAATAAAAGATGGGGATTTTTTTTGCATTACATGTGCTCCACCACCGAGTACAACCTTCTTGCTGAGTGCTGCAGAAGCTGGTGTAAGCCAGAGACAGCCTCCAAGGCTTGACGAAGACACTGTGACTTTATAATTAGCACTCAAATTGGAAAAAATGACCTGAAAGAAATGCAAAAAACTATCAGAGGCCAATTGAGAAGGTCTCATGATGACCAGAATTATTGGATTTATCAGTGATTATCATCTGAATCATTAATTCACTGCTAACATATTCCACACAGGATGGAAAGGTCACATGTTCCACAAAGCTCCCTTCACTATTCCCACAACATAAATCATTTTCCACAGCTGTCTCTTTAGGTTAAACAGCCCAAGAAGATTGACGTCTCATCAGAAGTGCTTTTTGGTTTTCAGAAAAACTATTGAGTTTAGTGCATAGAGACATGTTGCCCATCAATCATGTGGCCTCGGTAAGAAAACAATGCGATCTGATTGACAAATGACATTTTATCTATCAGACAGAAAACAAGCCACGATAGCAGCATGGCTGTAGGGATGGCAGCGGGGGTCAAACGGTCGGTCCACCATTTTGGTCCTGACTGACATGTCGGACAAGGATTGGACAGAATGTGACAACATTCATGGTTCCATGATTTAATCAAATGACAGCAGTGATCCCTTGACTTTCCTTAAAGCACCGGTCATAAGGTCAAGCTTATAATTTGTTCAATACTTGCTAATGTGAGGAACATCGTAAATGCTAATCCCCCATGTTAGCACTGTCATTTTGAGCATAATAGCTTTCTGACAAGAGAATTTAACTCAAAGCAACACTGTACCTCAGCGTAGCCTCACAGAGCCGCTGTGGCTGAAGCCCAAATTTCTGCCTTTAATGTATGAGCATTACATTTGAGTCACAGAGATTAAATCCTTTTCTTTGGACGATAATTTCCTGGTGATGTTTAAAAAACCCTAGAGGGTGTGATAGCACAGACTATTAACCCGTTTCTTACTCTGCTTGTTATCCAGTTATCACCAGCAGCAGCAGCAGCCGCCATCTTTCGGATCTTTCGGAAACAGGGTCAGAACTCGGAAAACTGGTTGAAAGCGTTTTATCAGATGGTCAGAAGAGTCTTTGAAGACTCAGGAAATACCTTCAGAACAGCAGGTAATAGAAAGGCTTCCCCCTGAGCCACTAACTGGGCCAAGCATGGTTGAAGACTCTTAATCTTTCTTCTATTAACCCCCCTTGATCCCACTGGTTTGTAAAGCACCACAATAGTAAATGTGTGGAAATAATTAATTTTTAGCTTCTGCTGACCAGCACACCTGTCCCATTTATCCACATCGTCTGCCTGCCCTCTCGCAGCCTCAGCATCCTGTCCATCGTATTTGTTGCATACCAGAAAGCCAGGCAGAGAGCTAATGGTTCAGGACCACTGATCAATAACCTATCTCAAATTAGGATGGGCCTAGCTTCAGCTCCAGCACAAGGCCCAAGTTGTTCATTACATGTAGCTTAGTTGTCACAGTGAATAATGGCCAACAGGACAGGAACACAAGCAGTGTTGTCAAGGTCCTGACTCCAAACAAGTTTCCTTTGTGTGGGAACCTGGTCACAAGTACAAGTTGTGAGATTGACAGAACCTTCCCAGACATGTTTTATGGCTCGACATCTCATGAGGAAAACGTCAAAGCATTTCATTGTTGCTGCTATTAATGTTGATGGCGGTTCTGAGAAACGTATTGTGCCAGAGCCCATTTAATTTAATGAGAGGAAATTGCAAAAACAAGATCATCATGGGAGAAGAGAGGACTTTAAAGCTTTTGTCTCAGTTAAGAGGAGGACCCAGGAGCTTTTAATTTTAATAGAAAAAATGTACACCACTTCTCTTAATAGCAGGAATCATTTATAGTGGAATAAGGGTTTTTATTTTGAAGTGTACTTTTTCAGGCAGCTGCACAATTGCTTTGTGTATCACAAACATGAACGTCTGACTTCCTGTTTGATGCTTGGTGTTCTGAATCCTTATTGGCTCTTGTCCTTGCACTTCCTTTAGTACAGCCTATTATCGTTTTCAGTGAGGAGGTCGTGTTTGTCAATGAAACTGGGCAGCGAGTAGAGATGCTAACTAGGCTCATAGATGTTGATAAAGGCTTGTACCAACATCAGACTTCAATGCATGATATCAGCCGAATAATGGTCCATGATGTGCCCTGATGTGCATCATAGTGGAAGATGTTAGCCCAGAGGTGCACATATGCTCTTCTTTTCACAACTGTAAACAACAAGCAAATGAGCAATGTTTATTTTTCATTTTAACAAACATGTAACCATTAGACTCATCCTCTGGCAAGAAGCATTACACCCGATTAATCACATCTGTGATTACACACCTGTGTTTCATTTGCACATAAACGCAACCATACATCTCATTTCTACAGACTGAAAAGGAACCAGACAGATCCCATCTTGATTGTTCAGTAACAATGAATGGTTTCTGGTTCACTTCCCTGCATAAAATCACAATTGAAAAGAGTTTACACACTTGTTGTTGGCAGGTGGAACAGTGAAGTCAGTCCCTGGCACCTTACTGATCACCCTGGTACAACAGCAAGTCGTGAGCAGCAGGGAGCAATGATTGGTCTGTGTCTCAGAGGCGGTCTGCCATATCAAGTTACATCAAGAGTTTCTGACTCTAAGGCTTTGCTCAGGCTGCCAGTCCAAATCCATTTTTGGGGGAATCCAGATTGATCAGATCAGAGTCAGGGTTAGGTTTGGGGTTTGGAAGTGGTTTGAGTTGTGTTTACGATCAGATTTCTGCAGACGTGTCCCACCGCTGCTCTGGCTGCTCAAATTGGACTTCAAACTGCCTTTTGCATCATGCAACCACAAAGTTAAACTCAGAGTGATGAACCAACTTGATTGTACAATTGTTTGGAGAGTGCCGCATCTCTGTTTCCAGTGTTTCCACATTAAAAATTTGTGTCGTCAGCGTCTGTAGTTACTGACTCCAGCGTTGTTAACACAGTAATCCATGCAGATAGGTTGGTGATGTCTGGACACAAATATTAGATATGATCATTTGCAAAAAAAAAAAAAAAACAATGCATCTGGTTTGCAGTCTGAATGTATCCTGTGTAAGATTGCCTAATCTGATCCACTGACCATTTTAAAAGACAAATATGTGAGCAGGGTAGAAGGCGGAGAGAGAGGATCAAAAACAGAACAATTTATTGAACATGAGCAGAAACTGAGACGCAGGAACAGATAAGCCAAGCAGACAACTCGACAAAGACTGTACTGAGAACTGATCTTTAATACAAACTAAACTGACAAGGAGATGAGGTGCAAGTGGAGAGATGGATGGAGAAGCTCAGGTGAAGGGAATGATGTAATGAACCAGGAGAACAGGAGGGGAGATGATTGGTTGAAGAAAGCATTGGGAATAAAGCAGAGCTAACAAGGTTGATGCTGGGCAAGCGTGGAGTGACGCAAGCTGGGGAGGAGCACCGCTGTTGCAGTACTGTGTGAATTATTTGAACGCATTTCCTTCCATGTTACCAGGGTGCATTCACAAAACAGAGATCCTCATAGAAACAGTGCATCAACATTAGTGAGGAAACCTTGTAATCGAGCATCTGTCTACCTAACAGACAAGTACATGTTTAAAGCCACCCGGGATATTATGAGGAGGTCTTCAAATGATGTGATGCTGTCTGCCAATGGACTGGCGGAGGATGTTTGCTCGCACGTCCAAAACAACTCAATATTATTGTTTTGGAAGAATGGTTTACAACCTTTTCATACGCTGCACTCTGTCAGTCTGTGTCTATAAATGCACAAATCTCACATTATGTTCACTGTGGTCATCCATTTACAGAAGCTGTAGCGTTCCTCATTGTGCTCCAGTCTTTTTTGCTTTGACATGCAGCTGTGTACACTAAATAATCTATGCACGACAGAAATGTGTATTTGTGTTGACAGCAGTGCAGATTTTGACAGTATGTCTATCCTGTCTTCATGTATGACATCTTATTCAGAAGGATGCTGGAGCAGCCACGGTATCTGCATTGTTCTATTAAAAACCCGACCCACGAGGAGCTCTTTGCGAGCGCAGCGGTTTCTCTTAAAAGGCATATTATCCCTGAACACATCTGTTCACAACTTCTCCTACTATGTCAAAAAGGAGAAGAGAAGAATACAGTGCCATATGGCAAAGAAAACCCTCTGAAAATCACAGTTGTCCACGCTGAATTGGCATTTACAAAGGCGCTTCTCAAAAGGCAGCGCAGGATGAAAGAAGCCCACACAAAACAACATCAGCAGCATCCATTCATCACAGCCAAAATACCAATTTTCTCAGAACGTACCTATGCTACTGAGATTTTTCATTCATTCTGTCGGATGAGGTTTCCTTTAAAAGGGCTTCTTACAAGCCTGAAGTAACAAACGTGTAATCAGTATTAATGGCATAGGATATAGGAGAAGAAAATTCCAGCATGTGCTTCTGTAATCTGTCTTTGACTATAAAGAGCATGTTTAGATTTCAGCTTATATATGAAAGTGGGGCAAATGCGTACTGCAGCTCCAGTGAGAATCCCTTACCAGTCTTTCCAAGTGTATATATTCCATTAAAACATAAAAATTAACCATGAGAAGAGGATCTAACTTTCTCCTTGAAATGTAAAGATGTTACATTTATTCTGCTTTGAAAATGAAATGCCGTCACAGAACTGCTATGCAAATGGGCAGCATGTATGTTCTTAGGTTTCAGTTCTCTGCTTCAAAGCGACACAGCGTGCCCGCAAATGATGTGACTTTTGAGCTTTACAGCAAATTTACAGGATGGGAAGTGAGTCATACGATTAAGTGTGTTTAGGATTAAACATTTCATCATAATTCATGTAATTTTGCACCAGGTAGAACGTGCACAAAGCCAAAACATGTGATGAAGAGCTGTGGAGAATGCACTATTTCACTGATCTTAAAATGTTTCGAGTGGGCCTTTTATACAAGCAGAAAACAGACAAATCACAGCTGTGCCTTGAATATTAGGCACAGAGGCCAGAAACCTGCTTCAAACACTCATCAGAGGACCCCCTCCATGAACACAAAATTACCAGTGAAAGTCAACATGCGCACACTGTGATAGAGAAGCTTGATTCAACACCACAACACATCTGAGCCCATTCATCTTGGCTGGTTGCACAGCAGGGAAACAGCAGCCCAGCGAGGCGCAGAGCAACTGACTCCGCACCGGCTCCTCAGCATTGGATTAATCATACTAACTTTACCAGAACTAATCCATACTTCACAAGCAAGGCTCTGGTTCCTTACCTTTCCTGTGGCCGTGCCTCAGTCTGCATTCTTATCTGTGTGATGAAGCACCCCATCCCTTTCACTCAGAAGCAAGTAGGAACTTCTTGTACACTTCCCACTGAGAGCATAGGCTTGTTGTGGGTAGTGCAAATGCATGTGTGGGAAAAATGTTCATTTCTGATTATGTTCTCTCCTAAACAAATTCTTATGTATCAGGAGAAAAAGTAATTTTAGGATTCACACCAGGTACACAGCGGCTCAGATATTTTAGTCGTACTTAAGTAAAAGCACCTCTACAATAATGCAACCAAAGGTCTTGCATTCGAACTCCTACTTAAGTTCAAGTACTTCAAGTATTATCAGAAAAATGTACTTAAAGTACAGTAATATAATATAATATGGTGGTGTAGTCCAGTGCTTCCCAACCGAGGTGTCAGGCCCCTTCAAAGGCTCACAAGATAAACCTTAAAGGTCAGGAGCTGATTAAGAGGAGAGGAAAGGCGAAGAAGAAAAATTCTGCCAGAAAAATCTGCTTTCAGTTTTTGGACCTTCCTCTAATCTTTTTTGGGGGGGAAATATTGGATCATTTGAACAGTTATTTAAAAGCTGAAATGTTTCTTTGGTGGAACCTCGAACTACTCATCAACTCATCAGAAATGGACAAATAAAAAAGGTTTACTCTTTAACTGTATTTACTGGATTTTATAAACTGAGCATTTGCTTTTTAATGTCAAATGTTGATCTGAAAATTAACTCTAGGTGTCAAATAAATTTTGTCGAGGACAAAGCACAATAATTCCCTCCAGAATGCAGTGGAATAGAAATATAAAGTAGCAGAAAATGGAAACATTCAAGTAGAGGTACTTATATTGAGTGATTTGTCATGACTGATCAGAGGAGGTAATATTCACCAAAGCTTTGGTATCAAACTAAACTAACAGCAGGCGACTGCTGAAAATATTTCAGTTGAGCTGTTTTCTATTTGTTTTAAATGATCCCACATTGAGCAGCGTGAACAGAGAGGACTTTACTGCTCCTCACGTGTTTATCATCTCCAGTGTTATAAAAAGCTCATGAAGAAATAACTCATTATGGCCATTATTTGTCGAGAACACAACTCGACCTCAAAGTGAGGAGATGTCTTGTGCTGTATTTCGCTTAATTACTAAGCACAAGGCAACTTGATGTTAAACTAATTTTAATGACTGATCAGGATGAATCCACACAGTCACATGCTGACATGTCTGAAGTATTGTCATGGTTACCAAAACGTACCAGTTATGCAGATCACTTTCAAGATTGCCTATAAAATTGCTTCCCTAACAGTTCCCGATATCAGTAGACAGATTTAATGGTGATTTAGCTTTTGAAGTCATAATGAAATCACATATCTGGCATTAAATCCTGCTGCTTCGCTTTCACACTACTAACAAACTGAGTCAGCTTGCAATCAGAGACCCACGTTTTCAGGTGGTGTCCATCCATTTGTTTACTTTGCACCATAGTTTGAAAGCTTTAACATCAGCCCAAATGAACCAGTAAAAGTAAAACGGGAAATGCCTGAGTTTGTCTGAACTGAACCAAACCGCTGAGGTGTGAGAAAATTCCAGCGTCAGGACGGCGATCACCTCACACTTGGCCGAGATGAGAGGGGGAAGACGATTTTGAATCTATCTTTAGAGAGGGCCTGTTCGTGAGACCAGTTGGCCCTTTGTTTACAATTCCTCTCACTCACTGAGGCTGGAACTCATGTTGGACTGCGGGGTAATGGCACAGATTTGTTTAGTTAATGAGTCCCCGCTGACGCATTTAAGACATGACAGGCACTGTCATGCTTTCATTCGCTCAAGGAACCAACAACCCAGTGCCAGAAGCAGACGTCTGCTTGAAAGCTGGCAGAGACTCCACGCTGCAAAGCAGATGCCCAGACATAACAAATGGATCCCATCAAAAACAAAATAACAAAGGCTGAAATGGTCTGAGGAATAAAATCAGGGTTTGACAACAATTCAAGCGATTCCAGTATTTAATTGGTAAAAGTCTCATTGTTGGTGACCAAAAAAACATTCCAAAGTGGAAAGGAACTCCTCATTTACATGCTAAACAATAGAAAAAGGAAGTCCAACAAGAAACGTGTTAAGTGTCGACAACAATAATTAATTGCATAGAAACAAATTTTAAATGAGGCTTGGGAGCAAGTGTCATAAAAATGCTTTATCTGCACCCTTTGGCGAGAGTACAACTGGTCATGCCATGTCCATCTGTAACTAATTTACTTTACAAACAACTCACGCTTGACGAAATGATTTTATTTGTCTCTGCTTATTGAATTTGCCATTCGTTACCAACATTTCCTTTTGACAAAGGAGAGCACCACTAGCTATAAGCAACAGGTAATCTTTCTGAAACGTTTTGTAGACGCATTTAAGTTGGCATTCATGAAAAAATACCAGGACACTGAAAGTAGCACATGCCTTGCATACCTTAATTCACATATACATACTGTTTACATATAGTCAAGGCTGCACACGATGTATCTTAAAGTCACCACCAGGCAACCACTTCAAAGTAGCATAGCAACAAGGGTTGTGTTTACTAGTTCCGACATTAAGTGACTTAATTAGGTGGTCAGAATTAGATACCGGGCTGAAAGTGAAATGCTGTGAACATCCCAGCATTATTTAGATGAAAAGCGCTTAGTTTATTCATGTATTACTTGAAGGATTTGTACACATCACTTACACATTAAGCTTCAATTGTGATTCTGAGAGAGGCCACTGACGAGTGCGACAGTTGGTCGAAGAGGGTGATCATGAAAATGGATGGCAGAGATAGTTTGAATACATTCATTGGTGGAGCATGTAACCTTTTTTTTAAGAAAGGTAAAAAATACAGGAGATTTATGAGAAAATGTTTTAATATGAGGGCAGCAGGAGAGAAGGGTGAAACAGAAGAGGATCCCAGGAAAAACACAAGGGTTGACAGGTCTGAGTAATATTCTCGTGAGCTCAGGTTTCATGTTAAAAACCATTTCATCCTCTACAGATCATGTCAAAAATCTTTCATGATGAGTAAGAAAAAATGACAGTGATGTTGAATATATAATCAGAAATACTCAAATTCCTTCTGGCAATTTGTCAAGTTAGTTGGAGACCGTTGACAGTCTTCGACTCGGCGTTCTCAATCAAACAGCTCCCTAAAGTCTGGCTTGGAAAAGAGCTTTCCCTCCTGCTTTTTTATGAGAGTGCAGGAAGCCCGTGCACCTTGTTTAACAGCCTATAGCCACATGTTCTCTTTGCATCCATTTCCAGTTAGTAAGATGGGGAAATCATTCCAAGCCTTTTCTCATTTTCACACGCGCACATAAACATACATCACATAGCGCCGCAGAAAGGATGCAGTTTGGCAGCACCTGTCTGAATTTCCTCACAAAACAGGGGAGGAAATAAATAAATGCCACCAACTCAGGAAGAAAAGGAAACCTCTGAAAAAGTTTAAATCATTCCTGACAGCAGAAGTTACAACGAAGAAGGTAAGAGGAGCATAACAAATTGAAAATGAAGCAGTGCTTGACAGGTTTAGTTCTAGTAGTATCCACGTTGCAGGGTTGCAGTTTGATTACTCAGAAACAATAAAACATCAGCTCTTAGTCTCTTGTGTACAGCTCAGGCGCCTCCTTGCCAACATAATTTGCACAGGAGGGAAGGACCTCGCTGTCCTGACATCAGTGTCAAGAGAAATTGGCCTCATGTCCATAGTGAAGTGTTCCTGCAACCAGTTCTGAATGCGTTCTTTCATTCAAGGCTCCAAATGCCGCCATTAGCTTGACAAGCAATTAGCCTTCTCTGTCACTAACTGTTGTTAACAATGAATCATTACCTCCATTCATTAAGCATAGACACCTAATTCTCATCTAACTGGAGGTGTAAGCCAATCATATTGTTGCGGTGGGAGGTGCATCAGAGGCTGCTACTACTTTGATGAATCGCCTTTACCAAGCGAGCGCTCGTCTGCACAGGTTTTACCACAATAGATTCTACTTTGGGCACTGGCTAGCAGAGAGCTGCGAGCAGGTGGCTGTTGGTGCTAAATAATGCTAACTGCTCACACCTGTGCATGCCAGTGATGCCAGCAGCTCTGGCAGTGACTGTCCTGGACCAGAGAAGTGACACCACCAAAAAGGAACAATGAGGAAAGAAGGCAGAATAACACAGCCATGAGTGTGTAGTCTGCGTCTCATTTACATTTGTTGGGATTTATGTTATTTTACATCACTGCAAATGAAGATGTCATTTTACATCAGGTAGTTTGCGGCGCAGTAACAATGGAATTGAATTGCAAAACAAGCTTTTCCGAAGATCAATAAGTATAAAAAATTTCAGTGTGAGTCGCTTTGAATCAAAGAGCACAGCTTCTTTCAAAGCTAACCACTTATTTTTTTTAACAAGCACACAGAGAAAAATCCACCATTGATTGATTCCATTACCGTTTGTGCTGAATTTACTTTTACTGACTGTAAAGTTTCTCCTCTGTTGGTCTTGCTATTGCACTCTTTAAGACTCTTAATGTGTTGATTTCAGCACATTAATCTCATAGCTCAGAGCTGTCAGATGATATCTTGCAAAATGCAGAGCTGTGTGTACACTAAACTTTTGAAATATGAAAGAGTCTGTAAGGAATATAAAAAGTATGAGCTCTCAATGAGAAGAACAACAGACCTATTGTCACCTTGAAGTTAAAGCTGTGCTGTCACCTTCGGTAGAGCTACACAGTAAGACAGTGCAGTGAGGTGACGGGGAAGTGAAGTTCGTTTTTCAGCAAATAGTGCTTCTTCCAGCTCTCTTGTGGATTCAGACAAAGCTCCAGTTGTTCAACAGTCGGGGCTGAAAACTAAGTCTGGGGACACTCTGGAGGATTATCTAAAAGACATACCTCAGTTTGTTCTATCCCTAAAACTGAAGGAGAAAACCCAAAGGGAGGCTTGTTAGGAACATGAGTTCAGCAAAGGTTACTGTATGGTTTGAGAGGCTTAATTGTCTCCAAACAAATCAAGTCTTTTCCATGCTGTTTCTCAGGGGACCTTTTGGGGTCCAGTTGACTTGCAAACTCATCCTACTCAATATTTATGAGCTAAAGCTAATGCGTTTTTCTTCAAAGATGTCAGTGGTCAAGCTTTGAGCCTTACCTGCCTTATCAGCTTGAAAATAAGACACAGCGAATGCACAATGACCCGCACCCCCCCTCCGTTCTCATATAGCTGCTTCTGGATTGATGCTCCATTAATATGTTAATTGAAAAACAAGTCAGGTTAGACTTCTCATATTTTCTATCCTTTTTGAGGAGAAAAAGGTCACGTTGATTCAAAGGGAATCAACTATCTGCTTAAGCCTTCTCTTATACTGGGGTTGTGGACGTTAGCTGAAATAAATGTGCAAAACTCATCAGTTATTCTTCAACCTTGAAGGCGCTTTAAGATTAAACATCAGCCTGTTGTTTGATATGAATCCTTCATCTTCAATTTTAGCAACATAGTCACACACTCTTCTGTCTTCTGTCAATTTTGGGATCAGATTTTCTCTTCAAGATGTTTTTCTGGGACCACCAACAGAGGCAAAAGAGGCAGACAGAAAGTGGACTGACAAGATGGAGGTTCATTACTCAAACAACACGCATGTCGTGTGTTGTATTGAAATTCATTATTTCAGAGTTTGTTCAGGGTGAGGAAAAAAGTTTGATGATGATAGCAGCAAATCTCCATCTCGCTGGCTTTTGTCATGAGGTCTTTGTCTCTCTTTGGGTTGATCCTGGATAATCACTATCATGAAGCCGGTCATCACTTGTCTTTCTTAACACAGGGGTCTCCAGCTGTGAGCAGAAGAGGCTACATAACAAGCCATTTAATCAGATCCATGAATGGAGTATTGAGATGAGACTGGCCTGGTTTTAGGTTTTAGTTTAGTTATTTCCTGTTTTATGTTGAAAGGGTTTGTGTCATGTTTTGTTTCACTTCCTGACATTGTCTCTTTCCCGCTCTTGTGATTGTGGATTAGTTTCACCTGCCCCTCATTAGCCTCCCTCATGTATTTAGTCAGTGTGTTTTCCCTTCAGCGTTTGTTTCCTGCCTGTGCCACACAGGTTTGTTATTATTTTGGTCATTTGTATTTCTTCTTCTTTGTTTTTTTGGATTTTGCCCCTGCCTGCTCCGGTTTGGTTATTAAAACTCACCTTTTATTCTCCAGCCTGCCTGATTGTCCCTCATTTAGGTCTTTTTGAACTTCCAAGCATATAGAGAGAAAAAGAAAAAAGATCAGTCATGGAGCACGCAGTCCAGTCTGCTCTTAGCTGTATCTGCACTACGTCGTGAAAAGTGCCAGGCTCAGTGTGAATGACAGGAGCTGCGGTCCATATAAAGACAAAACATCTGCTGGTGTTTGCCCTGCAATCGGCTGGCAATCGGCTCAGGGTGTACCCCGCCTCTCGCCCGTTGACAGCTGGGATAGGCTCCAGCTCCCCCTCAACCCCAAAAGGGATAATCGGGGTATAGAAAATGGATGGATGGATGGATCTGCTGGTGTTCATAATGTCTTGTCATTAAACATTACTTAAGCTCCCACCTTAAACATCTCCGTGTCTTTGTTGTATTCCTATTTATAGATCACTTAAAGACCAGAGGAATGGTAAGGTTTCTGGAACAGCTGAGGTTACACCACAACAGGCTTTATCAGAATAATCTCAGTGGCATCACTGTGTGAAATCCCGCCCTCGCTGAACTGCCCACCGTGATCTTACTTACCACTGTGCAGTCCCTCATGACGTGTTGCAACACTGCTTTATAAATCTGCTACAATTAAAAAGCCCTGTAGCCTGAAGGCAATCACACCATCTATCAGGGCTTCTAACCTCTGGTGCAAGGCGCCTGATGAGAGCCCAGAGACCCTTTTAGTCTTGGTTTTGCTCAACAGTAATGTAAATATATTGGGTTGGTAGCTTTAAGACTGCGTGTGTGTTAATCACACTTTGTAGCTCAGGTGCATATTTAATTTCAGCTATATTCTTTAGTGGGAAAAACAGTTTATCTCACTAAATGAAATAAATCCTCATCTGTATGTGGTCAGAAAACAATCTATAGTAGTTGGTTTTGGTTTGAAAATCTGATCAATATTGTTTTCATGATTATCTTACAGCTTAAGACACACAGAAGATATGCAGCTTGATATCTTAGCTCTGATCCGGTAAACGTCATTTAGCCAGAACATAAATAGAGATGACCCACAGCCATTAATGACGGCTGAAGTGTTTCACTATTTGTTCTGCCTTAATGAGAATAAGAGATAAGGCTCTCTTTTTCCTTTCACATTCTTATGTTTCTCCTCTCACCCCTTAGCCTGCTGCAGTCATTCCTCTCTACACCAGCTCAGCAGTAGCTTCAAGCAACCATAAATAATTCATTGTTGAAACGGACACAATGAATACCAATTCTCTCATATTGCTTGGCACCATCATCAAGGCTGATTGTTCAACCTGAGGTCATTAATGTTATTAGAAGCAATATCTCTGAAATATTAAGGGGCCAGTCTGGACTGTTGACACCAAGGTTAGCCAGAAACCAAGTGGAAACACACTGGTTTTAAATAAGTGAGTTGATACAGTTGTAAAGCCCATCACTGGGAGTTGCATGATGAATCTATCATGATGGAGTCGGTTGCCTGCCTGCTTAATGGCAAATTGCTGTAGCATAGTCAGAAATTATGTGCTGAGGGTTCCATTTTTTAGACTGTACACTCTCAGCCAGAAGTGAATTTGAGATCAGTGACAAGATTGGCATCAACCACTGGAACAAGCTCAAAAATAGACTTGGCATTGTGCAAGGACAGCCACATGCCCTGAGCCATGCGATTATTAAATTTAGTTACAGCCTTTCAGTTTGAACACTAGCAAGTACCATAAGTGTGTGTGGACACAATTTACCTTGGCTGCTGGATTCATAAATGGGGAACAGTCTCTGAAGTCCAGCTCAGCCTGGACCAGCCATGAGCACCTGTTCACAGCATCTGACAGTTGACCAGCTCAGCTCATCCATGCTGCCAATTATTGGCTCAGTCTTTAGAGAAAAGTTCATTTAAAAAAACAAACAGAAAAAGAGCTTCAGTAGAAGTTTGTTTGCTCTTTTTCATGTTTTTGGTCCCATGAGAAATGTAAGCTCAATATATTGCCTCCTGTTAGCTCTGTTTTGGTCTCCACCAACTCCCAAGCTAAATTTCTGTCTCTCTAGCGGCTAAATGCACCTCAATGTTCATGTTCATCAGTTGCAAGCTGAATTATTGTTTTTACGGTTTGGTTTTTATAGAAGTTAAAGAAGATATATTGAGCTAATTGAGCTGCTGGAGGTGGATTTTATTACTTTCAGAGAGAGCCGGGAAAGCTATTTCCAGTCTTTATGCTAAATTTAGCTAGCCTGCTTCTAGCAACAGCTGCATATTTACTGTGATCTCAGTCTTCTAACTCTTGGCAAGAAAGTGAGTAAATGTACTTTCTTTTCCTTCTATAGTTTTTTCCTTTGATTAGCTGAACTTTCTTTTGTCACAGTACATCTTTCTCATCTAAAAAGCTGTGATATTGCTGTATAAGACCTTTAGACCTCAAATAAATTGTGAATCTTCTCTTAATCAGTCTCTCTATAGTCATACCTCCATCAGACGTTAATGCAATGCAATTTTCTGTCTCGGGTGGACTACGGAAAATAAACAAAGCTGTGTCTTTCCAATTGGAACAATATGATCTGTGCTGCAGAATCGCTTTCAGTATACATTTGGTTTTATTTTGCATACGGTGATTTAGAGTGCAAAGTATTATGTAACACAGACAGAAGGCTCACATTTCCTTTGACGCTTTCCACTCTGCTTACCATCAAAAGACCATATCACATTCACTTGGTCAGCATCTCCGTGACCTCCTTTGATATTTGACTCTTCGGTTGACTCTTAATACACTGAATATCAGAAGAACTGAAACCTGCATAATCTGCGGCATCACCTGTGCGCTACAAACCAAGCAGTGACATTTTACTGAATTGCATCCACAGACGGGCGCCTCCATCCGGAAATTCAAACCACAGAAACTCTGACAACTATTTGACTCTTAAAGCAAAAGAAATGCTTTCTATCACATTCTTTTCACAATTTAATTGAAGACTGGGCCAAGAAAGAGGAAGAAGAAGAAGAAAAGATTCATGACTTGGAGTACGCAGAATGACATATACAGTCTTTTATTCACAAAGACTTTGAAGTTCCCCTCCAGCAACCTCACAATCAATTTGAAAAACCTCAAAAAGCCTGCAAGTAAATTGCCAGTTCACAAGACAAAGCATGAGTAATAACTGATTGCTGCCAAGTGAAAGAGGCAAAGCTTTATGTCGACTTCTGCACATCTGAAACTTATTTTGACTCGGATTGTGACTGGTTTCTTCTTACTTTGTGAAATGAGTGGTTTCAAAATTTGATTGTGCTGATGATGGCTCCAAAATGTTTCTAAAATAATTGGATTTGTGTGTGATTTACAGTTTCTGCTGTTGATATTGATTTTCCTCTACACAGGACTAACCACAGAAAACACTAATTTCCTCAGATATTTCTATTCATTATTTCTTTCATGGTAACACTTTTATCACGGTCATCTTAAAAAAAAAAAAGCTGCAGCTGCAAGGAGTTGTGAAAGGAAGCAAACAAAGTAATTTGTCATGTCATCTGCCACTTGAATAAGTAAGTCTACACAGTCATATGACTTTATGTTCCCAAAGCATTTTGTTTTGTTTTCCCAGTCCTGCTTGTCTGTTGTATCTACAGTATATCCTGACAAGATAATAACCTATATTTGCAAGATGTTGACATGACAGACTACTCAGACATTACTCAATACCAGAAGGATACAATAACACAGATCCTGCTCCCCCAAGTGCAATATGAATTTCTTCTTCCATCAGCACAAAAAACTCTCACAGAGACAAGGAGAGACACACAAACACACATACACACGTCCTCAGGCGGCAGCTCTGTCAGGAAAGGGACAACAGGTGTACATGTCCCAGCACTGCAGTGGTCCTGGAGCAGCTGGGTTTGATACAGCAGGTCGAAAGGTCATGTGACTTCTAAGGCCTTTCTAAAAAGAAATTACCAAAGACATCCTTTTATCCTCCCTAATACCCCACTGACACCCTGATGGTTCAGCGATGGCAAAGGTGCATCAAGGCTGAAATCTAGCAATGATCCCAAGATGTCCAAAGATACCAGATCTTGATTCCCACAGTCGTGCACCCACAAAACATGGAGTCTTGGGGTGAAAGATGTGGGCGTTGACTAGGCGGGGGTGGTCTATAACCATGTTTGTATTATTGAGACTGTGATTAACAAGTCAGAAATCCCTTCATGTCAGCCTCCAGGTGTGATTCCAGACCAGAGATACTGGGAACAAAGTGACCATCGCTGGCAGTTACATCTTCATAAAATTCAACATTAACGCTTATATAATCATTCAGCCGCACACTGTTTCTTTATATCTGGTTTAGCTTCTCAACAAACTCATGATACTTAACAGCAAATGTGACTAATTTGGGCGATTTCACTCAGGTTTCAATAAGGCAGCTTTTTCTACTCATTCTGCCAACATTGTGTAATTGCAGTATAACAACAAACTGAGGTACATTGTGTACAATCAGGTGAATATGGAGTTTTTCGCAATCCAGCCAAAACATCTCACCTCTATCAGATCACTATTTTGTCAAAAAGCCCCCAAACTTCACTGAAGTGCAGTTCTCATTTGCTGCGATACTACTTTTAAAAGACCTGTGTTGTTTCTCTAAAGTACAAATTGCATCAGTGTTGACTCACAGAAAGCATCAGCCTCTTCTCCACAAAGTCACAAAATGAGCATCATGTCAGCATGAGCATCAGCGAAATGTTTCCCAATCCAGCAGCTGACAAATGGAAATTAACCCCCCAGAAACACACACAGCAAGTCGCTCAGATTTACACATTACAAACTGGTGAAATAGCTGCTCGATTTTGTGCCGTTTTCACACATTCCAATGTGTTAATAGCACAAAGTCTGAAATTCAGAGTTGGTGCTCATTTATGTAAAGTGCAAAGACTCTGCTGCAGTGTGTCTCCATCTTGTAATCTAATTCTGAGTGAAAGATCCGGACACTGAATGACCTGAACTCATGATGAGGACCGGCCCATTGTTTCCTCACTGACTGGCTGTGTAGCTGTGCAGGCTCCTCATCTCAGTCTGGCCCAGTCGACTGATGGATTTCCAAACTCTGCATCAGCCAAAGCTATTAAGTGGTCTGCTGGAGCGAAATGGCTTAACCGTTGCTGAGGTTCTGCGGTTGGCTCAGTAATTCCTGCCTGCTATTGTCTCAGACCTCTGTGACTAAGTTAATTTCTTGCAAGACAAGCACAAACACGTATATGCTGACACACACAACAAATAACAAGCAAGAAATACAGTGAATCCCATTCCTAACAACGTCTTTTGTTCCCCCTCATTATTGGCAGATTTCAGACAGAAGAGGTGACCCAAACCGAATGGATTCCCCTCAGAGACTCTTTTTCTGTTCAGCTGCATGTCTTACGCTGTAAAAGCTTCTTTCATTATGAATCTGCTGCAGGCTTCATCCATCATGTGTTTGAAATCTCCTCGCTCATGATGTTTTTTGTTGATTTTAGATTATTGTATTCCACTCCCACTTCAAGATGATAGCAATAAATAAGATCTGATGATTCAGTGGCATCGTTCCACTGACTTAATATCTAAGAGGCGTGGAAAATGTAACGCTCCTCTGATCCCTCTTCAATACTTGCTCTACCTGCTCCTACATTATTCATGGTCATATTTAAGTCTTGGAGATAAAGCCTGACTTTACATTCATGGTGACAGGCTGGAATGGCCCAGAGGAATTCAGGCCCTCTGTGATTTAAGTGCCTGACATGGTTGGCCAAACACAGAACTGGATTTCCCAGTACAGAACACATTGAATGCAGTTATTTCCCATAAGACCTTGTATACTCACAAGGGGCTCGCAGCAACAGTGATGAGACAAAAGAAAAGCCTGGAAAGGAAAGACAAGTTTCTTTTTTTATTTGAAATGCAGTATGATCACCTCTGAAATGAAAACAGTGTTGCAAACAGTGAACACTGCTGTAGGTGGCAAAGCAAACTTACATGCATGTTTTTTTGGCCACCTGTCACATTCATGCCACATTGGTGGCACGGTGGTAACACTGTCGCCTCACAGCTTGAAGGTCCTCGGTTCGAATCTTGCTGTGGGTGCTGTGGGTGCTGTGGCGTGTGGCGTGTCCTCCATCCCTTCAGTGCCTGCTGCATGTTCTCCCTGTGTTCACCTACTAAAAACATGCAAGAAGATCACCACCTGATCAATGGTGACAAACAGGAACTGGTCCCCGGGCGCCGGTCGGATGGCAGCCCACCGCTCCTGGTCTGCCGCGGAGGAAGGCGACCAGGATTGCATGGCGTGTGTGTGCATGTGCATGTACATTGTGTGACAAATAAAGGGGATTGTCCCTCAGATTCGTCTTCTTCTTCTTCTATACTCAAGGTATCAGCAGAGTCCTATCAGCTGACTCTGCCCAGACTGTGAGATCGGAGCACTGGGGGAATGTTGGTGTTTCCACCACTAGCACAGGATGCATCAAGGAGGTTTTCAAGGCATAGATGTCTTTGAAATAATGTCAAAACTGTTATTTCTTCAAATTCTGTTAATATTTTAGGACCTTTAAGGACCTTTAAAGACACGCTACATGATTCACTATAAACACGCTGCTGGAAACAAAGCGGATGAGAGCGGTTGCTGCCATGTGACCAAAACAGTGAGCTGAGAGATGCTAAAGTGCTTTGCAGAGTTGACGTCAACTGATAATTACGCTTCATTTAACAAATGGTGATATGAAAATACCAGTGCGGCTTTAAAATGATCATTGTGCATCATTTAAATCTCATTAATTAAAAACATGATACACCTGTCGGACCACCATCACTCTCATTAAGTTTGATGTTTGATCATCTTGTGCTGAGCAGAAAAACATGTTAGAGATTCAACAGTTTTCTTGCAAACAAATGAAAGTTTACATTCAGAGCTATTAACCACTCTGTGTATCCCTGAGGTTTAACAAATGTGTGAGTGCATTTCCTTCTTCATTAAGCATTTGCAGTACCAATTTTTCATGTATTGTATCTCCGGCATTGTCCGCATCCGTGTCTTCTTCTCTGCTACATGTCTTGGTGTGTTATCGCCACCTGTTGGTCAGTGGAATAGCGTGAGAAAAATAGCTCTAGGGTGCTTCAAGAGGTCGAAAACTGCACAGGGAGATTTTAAGTAGCATCCTGTTTCCATAATATCCATGAGAAAACTCTAAAAAAGAAACTTGGCACATTCATTCAGCCTCTTTCGGTGGTAAATTAGCAATTTCTGTTATCTTTATTCATTGAGACCAAAAAAAAAATGTGATCAATACTTTGATATTTTGTCTTACCTCTGTATTAAGGACAGATTTAGCAGGAGTCATGTGAAGGTGAGAAGAGAGGAGGATGGTCAGAGTTGGTGGTCACGTACTGTCTCTGGTCTGTCCCATCCATTGTAGTGAGTGGGGTCTAACTACAGTGCTGCTGTGTCTGGGGGGCTTATCTGGCTGTGGAGCACCGGGCTCTCTGCTGCTGTCTCTATTGGCATGGTGATAGAGAAGGCCTGCCTTCCCAGATAACACCCCCCCACCCCTTTCCCTATAGCCCGTCCGGCTTCCTGTTTGCTGCAGGTGTTGTAGAAAATGCTCCCACAGCCATTAGACATAAATATGTCTGCTGGTGACAAGTAGGCTTCCCTGACTGGAAAATAAACGATGGGGGTGGGGGTGGGGGGGATACAGGTATACAGAAGGCAAGGTAATGGGGAGGCATAACGAGAAATATGTATTTTGCCAAGTAATTTTCCTTAATAGTGAGTCTAAAAATCCTATTAGTTGTGACCAGCAGCTACCACAAGTCAGTTTGTTGGTCTGTCCCAAAAGTTTTGGAAATTTTTTCTGTGCATATGCCACCAGATTACTTAAAGGTGTACTGTTGACTTTTCTGGTAAATAAACCAAAGCTATGTTTACATCCAGCGTTACTCACCAAAGAATGTGCATCCGCAAGGTCTAACAAACATGTCAAGTGCATTTCCTTGCTCATTAAACATCTGCAGAGTCGATTTATTCAAGCACTTAAAACTCAGCATTGTTTACATTCGTGTTTATGAGCTTGTAGTCTTCTTCTTCCCAGCCTTTTCTGGCATATTGATGCATATGTTGTCGTGTTACTGCCACCTATTGATCCAGGTTTACCAGCACGCAAAGTTACATGTGCATGCATGAGTCCCATGGTGCTACTACAGGTCTAAAACTCCACACAGAACCTTTAAGGTCAGTGATATTTAAATACTTTGGATGACTTTCTTATTTCTTTTAAATCGGTTCCGTTCCGTTCCGTTTTCTCCTGCTTCATCCGGGGCCGGGTCGCGGGGGGAGCAGCCTGAGCAGGGACGCCCAAACTTCCCTCTCCCTGGACACTTCCCCCAGCTCTTCCGGGGGGATCCCGAGGCGTTCCCAGGCCAGCCGAGCGACATAGTCGCGCCAGCGTGTCCTGGGTCTTCCCCGGGGCCTCCTCCCTCCTCCTCCTCCTTGAACCGCCACCTTATCGTGGTGGAGGAGTTTGAGTACCCGAATGATCCTGGAGGCTATGTTGTCTGGGGCTTGATGCCCCTGGTAGGGTCTCCCAAGGCAAACAGGTTCTAGGTGATGGGTCAGACTAAGAGCGGTTCAAAAGCCCCTATGAAGGACAAGACATCAAGGACGCGTACGATGCCCGGATCAGCGTTACTGGGGCCCCACCCTGGAGCCAGGCCTGGGGTTGGGGCTCGCAGGCGAGCGCCTGGTGGCCGGGTCTTTGGCCACGGGACCCGGCCAGGCACAGCCCGAACGAGCGACGTGGGCCCGCCTTCCCATAGGCCCACCACCTGCAGGAAGGTTCAGAAGGGGCTGGTGCTTTGTGGTATGGGTGGCAGTTGTGGGCGGGGGCCCCGACGACCCAAACCCTGGATGACGACTCTTTTAAATCATGTACAATTAAATAATTTAAAGCTGCACTAATCAATATTGTTGCATAACCAATAGATCAAATGATGCACGTGTAGACATGACTTGTATTTTTGGGACTGTGATGACGAAACAACAGATTTCGTTGGCCTTAGTCAGCATATATCTTTATCCAGGTGAACACGTGCGGGAGATCTTACAGCTGTGTGTCAGATCGTTCTCTGCCAACATCATCAAAACACCAAATGAGGAAATATCTTGAATCTCGAACAAGATTCCAGCAGAGCTCAAAGCCTTGGATAATCTATATGCTAAGTAACATTAAGGGCTCTAATCCTTTTAGGGATTGTTGTGGACTTAGTAAGAGACTTTACGTTGGTTTTCCCTTTAATTTATTATCCATCTGTACATTTGGTCGACAGTTCAGCATGTCTGACCCTGAATCTTTCCACCACTAATCATTCCAAAATGAACACACAGATCCTAAAAAGCACAGTGTTCCGCGCCAGAAATCCCAGACTGTATCACAAATTAGTCAATGTTTGTGAAGTGACTCTTTTTCAAGGTTCTTCAAATCGCAAAAAAAAAAGTATGAAAATTTCCCCAGTTGGCTCTTAGAAGAGTTTTTCACTCGTTTTGACACAAGAAAAATGGAGCTGCAGACAAACTGACTGCTGCTTTATATTACATTAGCTCAGCTTTCAAAATGTCCCTATGTGGAAATAATATTTCCAGCGTAATTGTATTCATCCAGTGCAAATGATAGAATTGAGTTAGAAACAATATTTTAATACCCAATAACAGTCTACAGCCTGTTATAACATAAGTTTCTGTAATGTAATGAAGAAAGACAGACTGAGGTCAGATAGAGAGGAGAGACAATAGAGGCAACCCCTGGAGTTTAGGATGGAGGAAGAAACAGAGGGGGATCCTAATCAACGTCTTTCATGAGACTCAAACTGAGCCGTCATTTTATTAGATCCACCTTCACACCAATTATACAGTCCAACAAGTCCAACATCACATGACTTCTGTGGGTTGTATAAATCAGACAAATGAGGACTTTCACTTCTATGCCAGTTCTAACACCTCCCAAACAGATCCGGTCTATTAGCCTTTTCAAAGGTTTACTGATGTGAAATAAGATAAGATAAGACTTTATTTATCCCACAATGGGGGAAATTCACATGACCAGTGATCATGCTCCTGGAGACAAATTAGCAAGAAACCACATGTGCAGTTTTGCCATTAAATGAGCATTGGTGGTTTGCTTCTTAAGTCCACATGTTGGGTGTACCGTGAGTGTTGAACCACAAATCCAAATGTGGGAGAAAATGTGATTCGCATTTGAGATAAAGCCTCCCAAATGAATGTAACACATTGTAAGAATCATGCAAACAAACACGTGGGCCACAAACAAGCAAATCACTTCTCAGCGCAGTGTTTGTTTTGCACAATAACATCTAGAATGCACCAGGACTTTGTCTTGAATGTACCAACAAACTGTCAGCTGAATTCATATCTCTTCCACATACGGCCTTATCACAAAACATGCTGCAGACATTGAGGGTAATTTCTCGACAGCATAATTGTGACCTTTATGGATTAAAAACAGATACAATCACAATCAGCAGGCTAATCAATTAAAAGGTCAAGATGAACAACAATCTTGAGATATCAGCTGCACGCTGTAGCTAAGCCGCACAACAAGTGTGCTGATTTAAATACAAAGAGAATATTGTAAAACCAAATACGAACTTTTAAAGTTGTCCTGACTTTGAAATTTCTCATCTCATTATTTGATACCTTCATGGTTATTTTCCCGTGTTACAAAACAACATTTTTGAGAGCGAATTAATTGTTTTAGAAGTCAGCCATTCATCAAAAGAGCTGCGGCGTTACACTTTGCCAGGGAACCGTGCCATCCGTGGACAATCTGAGGTCACTGTGAATGTGGGGGGAAAACATCCACTTCGGTGCCACAACGCAGTGCCAGGCAGCGAGCAGGACACTGAACTGGCAGATCAGACAACCCGGCCCTGCCAGACTGTCAGCCTATTTATACACAGGACAATAATTTGCACCAGGACTGCTCGGTACCATTGACAAGGAGATCCAGAAGGGGCAGGCTGTGTGAAGTTAGCATGGTGAGGAAAAAAGTGATCTAATATAGATTCAGATGATTTCAGATGTTTTCCCAGAGGAGCGAGCCAGGGGCAGTGTTTTCTCCTGTGCCTGCCGTCACCTCCCAGAGCCACAGGGGACACATTTATGATGCTAAAACATGATGTTCAGAAGATACCTGATTAAAACAAGCACGTGCAGAAACTTTACTCACATGTTGGCATTGTTAAGGATTTTCCTCATTTCAGGACTCAAATGTGCAGAACAAAAACAGAGGCAGTATCGAACAACACAACTCAATTTATTAATAAAAGGTGTAACAAAAAGCGCATCAAACAGAGTGGAAGTGATCAAAACAACGCTGGAGACTGAGGCAGATAGGCACACCGAGCAGGACTGAGTACACTGAAAGAAAGAGCAGAACAAAAGCATAAGTCCAAAAGGTAACACAAAAATCCACTGGAAAAAGTTCCAGGACAATTCTCAAGGGCTGAGCTGACAAAAATCTTTCTAGGTAGTTACTCACACGAGATACCGGACGTAGACACGGACGAGATCAGGACGAACTGGCAACCACATGTCCAGAGAGCCTCGCCTAAATACTGCCAGCAGTCAGCTCTAACACGCCTCAGGTGTGCAGGTGAATAGGTGGAGCCGCGGTGCATGGGGAAAGGACCACCCAGTCTCACAGGGGAGACAGACAAACAGACAAATAACACTAGGGAAAAAGGGGAGGAAGAAACACTGGGAAAAGACAAATCCTAACAGGCATGAACATTATCCTCCTTTCCCCCTGAATCCATTCTTTCTGTCCTCATCTAATTAACACTGGTCGTAGGTAACTAAGTACATTTACCCAACTACTACACATAAGTGCAATTTTAAGGTACTTGTACCTTTACATCACCATCATCATGTACATCAAACATCATCACTGTGACTAAACCACTCTACAGTATGTGACGCAGTTATAATGAGCTCCACCTTGACCAGCAGTGAAGTACTGCTTACATCTTACATGTTAATGCATCAATAATAATTATCCAGTAATATAGTAATATAACACTGACAGTGGCTCATTTTGCATAACGAGCACTTTCAGTTTTGCATCATGTCTGCTAATTAAGACAAAATGACCAAAATCTAAACAGAATGTCTCACTTGGGGCTACATTTGCATTCAAGAAGTTCCTCCAAACTACTCACGTAAATATAAATGAGGGTTTTCAGATCAGACACCCTCGACAAGCTTTGTACAAAAATGCATATTATTCTTAGAGATGATTAATGCACGCATGATGCTTTTTCGACCTGACACCGCAGAGATTTGGTCAAATTTAGCAAGAAAAATAAACGACAAATAAAGCGATAATGTTGACTAGAGGTATTATACAAGCTGCCAAGTTAAAGATAGATTATTTGCATGCTCAACTACACAACCTGAGGTGCTGTAGCTACATCATGCTAGCTCCTCTTTTCTCCTTTCAGGAAAGTGAACTGAAACATGTTCTGAGGAAGAATTAAGGGAAAAACACTATTCAATGTGTCTGATTCTCAGCAACATGCACAAAAGAAACTAAAACCGTCAGCTCAGCAGTGTTAGTACATCACCGTCCAGCTGTATGCTTTAGGTTTGGTGCCTCAGTTCATTTGAAACCCCTGCTAAAACCGCAGACACAGTTACTTACTGTGCCACGATGAGTGAGTGAAAGGGGGAGTACTTGCTAGAGCTACTATTAGTCAGCCTTTTTAATTAATAGACATCCTGTCCTTTGGCTCTCATGTGAAAAGAGGAAAGGCTGAAGGTAGAGAGGAGGCAGAGGGGGCTAAAGACATTGTAATTAGTTATTGAGTGGGGTAGGTGCCTGCTGCAGTGGACAGTCAGCCAGTAACGTAAGAGATTCACTGGGTGGGTGACATCAGTCTATTTGCTTTCTGTCACCTCTCAAGACACCCATGGCAGTTTTAGATAGTGTCAGGCTGTCTGGCTTTGGCTGTCCATCAACTGCATTCTCAAGTCCAAATGTGGAAAACAGAGCTTAACCTTAAGATCAATGAAACCTCATACCTTTGTAATAATAAATCAATAGTTTTCTGCTGTTCAAAGGAGACCTTGCCTTTCACAGACCTCACAAACAAGACACAATTATTTCAGCATGTCTATAATTCAAAACTTCCTCCGAGTGAAAAGTTGAAAGTTCTTCACAAGGCCACAAAAAGTGATCTGATGAACACGAATTCATTAAAAAAAAAAAAAAAAAAAAGCAGCATATGTTCAGCTTAATTAATCTAAACGCTGGCAATATTGCACAAAGCGAAGTAACAACATGTCTATGGGAACATTTTGGCAGCCACAGTTGTTATGCAGAGAGAGGGGGAGGGGAGCTCACTGTTGTTAAGCAGAGAGAACAGGTGGGAGGCTCGTATCTGTGTGTGCACACGCACATGTGCACAGGTGCGATATAAAAATATGTATTCAGCTTGTGTGTGTTCGTGCATGTGGGTGCATGTGGATGCATTTGTCTGCAGGTCCCAGAGGTGCACAAGTGCAAAGGAGAGAAATATGCAGTGTTGGCAGAGTGGACATGACTAATGCCTGATGCTTGGACGCTTGTAAAGTTTCTGTTTCCCCTTTGGATCAGAGCTGGTCAGTGATCAGAGGGAAGAACAGCGGAGGCTTCTGACCCAGTGAAAGGAAAGATTTGGGGGTATAACAGCAGTAGGTCCTGTGACAGCTAGTATTTATAGAGGTGGCCTCATTGTAGACCACCCTAAAACTGGGTTTATTTACACTATTTCAAATGCCCTGAATGGGAACAAAGGAGAAAGTAAGGAGACCACTTTTTTATTGACTGTATCTTCACTTAATTGTTCACCATGTTTATGTAAGTTTAGATATGAGCACGTTAACACCGTATTTCTACTCTATTTATTACAGTATTACAACCTACAGTATTTCTGTTTTATTTATATCCTGCTTTATGTGACTTTTAGCACCTTGGGCCCATGAGGAACAGCATTTCCTTCAGCTGTGTACTATCTATATGGATGAATCTTGAAACTTGAACCAGTTATGGAGGGCACGAAAGTGGATGTTCGTGTGTTGTCGCCATGCACAAACAATGAATTTTGTTGTTTAATGTGGAAGACTTCTCAACCAGCTCAATGATTTGGACACTAAAGTCAGCGTCTGGAAATCTTTACGAATCCCTCGACTGTAAATCAGACGGCTTAATGATAGCAAGCATTGACCTGAAGCTCGATAACAACAACAGCCTGATATGCCACTCCAGTGTAAGAACGTCTCCTCTAAAACCACGACAAATCACATTTCCAATCTGCCTCTTGTATGGTTAATAAAACTGTTTATCGTGATGATGGTGGTCAAAAGAAACCAGCATGTTGGTCTCAGGAGAGCCAGGATGCAAACTGTTGTCTCCACTCTCAAAGTCAAATGTAATTTTCTTTATACATACAGTGCTATCATGTTTTTTGCAGAGGACAATCTAAACCATGGTATCATTGACTCTGAGGCACTCTTTGTGAAGAGTGTACAAGCTGTAACTAATGCCTTTATGTATGGTTAATAAATCATTTACTGATGCTATATAGGGGATAGGTCCAATCTTCTAATAAGCCTTCAAATCTGCAGTTATTAATGATAATTACTTGTTAACAAATGTTCATTTTGGTCCATTTTGGTGCTTTCCCAAAGAGTCATACTTGAGGAGGATTAACACCACCACGGGGATTTTTCTCAACATGCACCACAAAAGGTTTTTCTCATTACCGGTTTATTGATCTATAAAGCATTAGTGAATTATTTGTTAACCAATAAAGTTAATAAAGTTACAATGTATAAACCCCTGGCATGTCAGAGAGTGGTACCTTTGAGATATAACGTTCCTCTGAGCTTTATTAATCCAAACACAACACTCCCAGGTGTGAATCAGACAGCGTGGTCATATGAAAGAACCACCCTCATGGCTGCAGTCATAGTATCCCATTACTCACTGCCTGTGGTTTAGCTGTAAATTACATCGTTACTGCTGTCTGTCTCACTGCTGTTGAGCTTCGGGAACGACTGGTTCAAATTCACACATCAAAGCTGAGCTGTTGGATATATTACACTGGATTTTTTTTTTTTTTATTAACTTGCAGTAACATTACTCTGTTTTTTTTATGACCTAAAAAAAAAAGAACCTCAAACACTTTTGCTGACAGAAGCTTGTGAGATTATTTGCACAGACCATCCCGAGATCTGTGTGTTTATTTTGGGGGAAAAGAGGATTTGGAAAAAAAAAAAAAGGACGAGGAACGGGCACAAAATCCTGATGAAGTGAAGAGATCATCTTCCTCAGAGAGCGGCTCGTGCTTTCTTCTCAAGATAGTGTTCTGATTTTGACATAATGAAAGTTTTCCTCTTGAAAGAAATGCTTGAAATTCTTCTAATCTCGCGACTCGATGCTTTCATTTCAGCAGAGGTTACCGCTAATCTCACCCAACAAACCCTCGCCCACCATGAAAGGCATGTTGTCTTGGACTTGCCGCGGGAGAGGGTCCTTTTCAAATCTCAGGTCAATAAGAGGAACTCTAATTGAAACAGACCAAAAGATCTGGCCGAGGGAGAAGTACCATGTTATTAACTGATCTGTAGATAGACTTGTTGGCTTTTAAATTGAGAGAGAAAGGAGCAGACCTGATGCTAGATAATCCATTGTTCCCCCTGGACATATGACTGGCTGCTTGGCTTCATCCACAGCTAGAATACAGCCAGCAGGCCTGGTATCACCCAGCTGAAGCAGATAGCAGGTGGAAATAAGAGTGGAAAAGTGCTCCAAGAGACAGCTCAAAGTATTCAACACTAATAACTTGACAGCTTTAATAGATTAAAAATTGTCAGGGACTTCTTGCAGGTTCCTGAGGAATAAATGCCCAATGGTAACTTGACAGTAAATAATATCTACTCTGTTACAGACAGGAGTGTGTGTGTCTCTCTTCCCAATGTCAAATGAGATAAATATCTTACTGCTGTGTGTGAGCATGCACATGGTGTGTGTGTGTGTGTGTGTGTGTGTGTCAGAGACCGCATCGACTTGTGATGATACATGAGAAAAAGAAGCAGAGGGGGGAGGGAGAGTGGAGCTGGGCTTGGCACAGATGGGACTCCAGTTCATTTGACGTGAGACCTTTTCACCTTGAAATTCTCCCCAACAGAAGAAAAACTGAGTAAACACTGCAAAACAACACCCAGACTGGAATCCATGTGCTTAATTTGCTAGAACTTATAATTTCCCTCCTTGTAAAGCAATACGTTTTGGGACATCACAGTGTTGTCCATATAATATTGAAATGTATCCAGGGTAAAATTAGAGTGTGGAATTAATCAGTAACAAGCCAATACGTGGGTCCCTGATTCTATTTTCTCTACATAAGGCAACATAAATCACAGTGAACCTCATTAAATACCCAGCAAGCTCAAGGTAATTTCCCTGGGAGGCCGCTTGGCTCGAATCCGCCAAATCCACATGACTGTCTCTGGCCTCAGCAGGTCCTGGCAATGCAGAGAGAAAGAGGAATAGAGAGGCAGAATCAGAAACAGGCAGATATAGACAGATTCAGATAGAGATATAAGGAGGGAGAGGTGGATGACTGGGTCCTGAATGATGAGCTCTCCTCTGTCTCTCTTCAGCCACTGATAGTGACCAAGGGCACAGCGGACCTGCAGTGATCACACTCTGCTCCTGACTCATCTTATATAATAAGCACTTCAAGCTTGCACTCATACTGTCAGCATATTTTGTACAGTACTCTGCTTTATTATTTATTTATTCTTATTTTGCATTCTTATTTTTAACATATCTTGATATTAAGCGTTCAGTTTTCTGTCTTTGTGGATGTTATGATGTTATGGTAAAAACAGGAAAACCTGCTGTCATTCCGACTTGGGAGCATTCATGCATTATTCAAGATGATTGCACCCATTTCTAGCCTTGTAGTAATAATATGCTACATTAGCTCAGTCGGAGGCACTAATGTCAAAAAATTGACTGTTTAACTATATGTTTATACAGTTACATAAGACCCGGCTCTTTAAGGGAGCTCTCAAAGCTGTTGGGACGATTAATATTTTCCTCATGCTGTAATGAGCGTAATCAGCAGAGTAACAGAGAGTACTCTGAGTTCATAATAACTGTGCTGCACACCTGTATGAACATGATTGGACGTTTCTAGTCAGCTGCCACACAGCTGTGAATGAGCCAGTGATTGTGAAGCATGAATGGAGCAGATGATGCTAATCAGCAAATGAAAGCGCAGTTTCGCCGTTCCCCCTGAACTAATGCTGTGCTCCATATATTATCATCATGGTTTGTTGTATTTATTACCTATAGAGGTGTATTAACATTAAAAAAGATCAGATAAAACAAGATGTCACTGCAGCAAAGTGAATTGTGTAAAAGTACGAGGCATCAGTAAAAAAGATGTGATAAATAGATAAAGAATAAGTGAAATAAGTTGATTTTGCACAGTTTAGTATACACTGATGTTGCACATGAGTGAAATGGGCAGTTTTGTTGTGTGTGGTCTGCTGGCAGCAATGTTAATTGTAAGGTCTGACAGTAACATGAATGAAGGATCTGCAGCATCTCTCCTTCACACACGGTGGGTGAAGCTCTCAGAGTGTCCTGCATGAGGTGACACTTACTTACAAGCTGAGCCATCATCCTCCTTTCTCCCACCAACTACATTTTCCAGGAATACCTACATTGTTATGGATCGTCCTTAGTGACAAACACTACATTTTACCCCTAGGGGAAATCCCGGTCAAACATAACATCTCCTTCCACTGCTTTGCCGACGACATCCAGCTGTATCTCCCCCTCAGGGTTGATGGGCAGGCTGCACTCCAGCCATTGCTTGACTGTCTGGCTGACATCAAGTCATGGATGGGTGCAAACTTCCTCAACCTTCATGAGAGCAAGACGGAGATCATCATTTTTGGCATAACCTCTCCGGCCTTCTCCGCCGATGCCCTAGGCCCTCTCACCTCCAACATCTGGCCTTCTGTCGGAAATCTTGGCATGATTTTTGACAATGCCCTCAAGTTTGAGCAGCAGGTTAGTGCAGAAGTTAGGAAAAGCTTTTTCCATCTGAGAACTCTAGCTAAGACCAAGGCCTACCTGCCTCAGAGTGACCTAGAGAGAGTTATTCATGCCTTCATAACATCACAACTGGACTATTGCAACGCTCTATACACTGGCATCGATCAATCACAGCCGCCAGACTCCTCACCTGCACAAAAAAGCGCGAGCACATCACCCCGGGCCTCGCATCGCTCCACTGGCTCCCCATCCGTTACCACTTTGATTTTAAACTTCTACTTACCTGTCTGATCTTTTACGCCACCACACCCCCTCCAGAGCAGTCAGCTAACCAGCTGCTGTTGGAGGTGCCCAGGTCCAGATTAAAAACCAAGGGTACAGAGCCTTTGCAGTAGCAGCCCCCAGACTCTGGAACTGCCTCCCCCTCCACATCCGTGCGGCTCAGACTGATTATTTTTAAGTCCGATTTGAAGACCCACCTCTTTTCACTTGCCTTTGATTAGTGTCTGCTTTTTCAAATGCTAGTGAATATGTCCCCTAGTAATCCCTCAGTTACCTTTTAAATGATCTTTTTTTGCTTTATTTTAACTCTTGTAGTCAATGTCTTTTAACCCTTTTCCTTTTGCCCTAGTTCATTCCTGTGTTTACTGCACTTTAAGCACTTGATAAACTGTTGTCCACCAATGGTCTGTTGTGCAAAAGTTGTCCTCTATCATATTGTATGGCAGAGCTCGCTTGGGTGGCGCACATGATGTGAAAAAGACAGAATAAATGAACAAATCAAAAAATAAAGCAAGACAAAGGTGACACAGCAATGGTCCTCAGCGCCATCGGATCAGATGGGGAATCATTTGCCTTGTGGGCAAACCTGCCTGAGCTAAAAGAAAAGACTGAAACATTGTTCTGAACTGAGAACAAAAAGAGCGACAAACATGTTCTTATTGAAACATCACCAGCTGATTGCGTGCATTAAGCATCTGAACACCGTTTCACCCGATACAGACTGTGCTGCTGCTTACTTGTGTAACATGCAACAAGCTTTTGAACAAATCCATAATCCTGTTTTTCATCATTGTGTAAATCTTGATTTGTGCTTGAGTGTTTTTAATCTAAAATGTTTTTTTTTTTTTCTGCCTAAATCCTATTTCCCCGCTCTGCAGCTGTAATGTGAAATTTGTGTTTTGGGCTGCTGGATGCGCCTGAATGACAGTCATTCACAAGTTTGCCAGATTTCTGTCTTCAAATCAACTGCTTTTATTAATTCATTCCACAGTTATGGTTAAGATATCACCAGAGGGTAGAGAAGCGGTCATAAAACCGCAGCGACTCTCAGCAATTTGATCCTTTCCATTAGTCACAAAAATCTGGGCCAAAACAAATTCAAAAACAAAATGCTTGTTTACAGTTTATCACAGCACAATATAAAAGCTGCCTTTGGAAATCATTTGAATTCCATTAGTCAAACAAGACCCCGACTTTGTTTCTTTAACTGTTGCCTCTGTGATTCATCACAAGGCTCCAGCCAGCCCACTCTCACTGGAGACACAGGTCATGTTCACCCACAGAGACACGGAGATGGTGGCTTTCACTCATGTGAAGATTATTACTAGAAAAATGCAGGTAGTGAACTCTAGTGTCATCCATTTTTAATCCACATGTGGTTTATTTGAAACCCTTTCTTGTCCATCAGGTCAGCATGTACCCATGGGTCTAGGTAACTGCTGAAACCTTGCACATCTAATGTATGACAATTAATATAGATCAAACCAGCTGTAATAAGAGTGAAACCACACCACTGTACTGGATGGCAATAATTCATCATTGAATTTCAAGGCAGTTTCAATTTCATTGCACCCTCATCAAAAAACATAGTTTCACAGCCATGCTCAGTTAATATCTCATTCCTTAACTGATGCTCCACAAGGTTATTACAAGGAGCATGCCTCTGTATGTGTATGTGACATATATTATGTGAAACAAGTAATATGTTGTGGAGTGTTAGTAATAGGCTTCTGAATGGGCTCTAGAGAGCTGATGGAGGACTTGTGTTCCCAGATGACATTCACAAAGACAGTACATCCAGTTTGCAACATATTCTCCTTTTTCTTTAACAGCAAGGATGATCAGCCGTTCAAAGACTCACTAAGCCATGCAAGGAGAAGTCACCCGAGACAGTCCTCCTGCAACAATGTCCGTCTTTCAGTCTCATTTTCTTTATAAATGGATAGTTCGATATGTTGAGACATACACTTATTTGCTTTCTTGGTGAAAGTAAGATAAGCAGATTAATTATATTCTTGTTAAATACTATGTTAAAGCTAAAAGCTGGTTAGCTTAGCATTGAGACTGGAATCAAGGGGAGACAGCTAGCTCTGTCCAAAGGTAGCTTTGCCTCGCTGCACCTCAAACAGTCAACACGTAAGATCTTGTTAGTTTTTAGTCATTAGTTATTGTTTTTACGCTTTGGTTTCATGGTGATTAAACAAACACAATATAACATGTTCATTTGTGAACCTTAGAGGGGCTGGTGTGCAGATTTTCAGGCTAGCTGTTTCCCCCAGTTTCTACTCTTTATGCTAAGCTAAGCTAACCAGCTGCTCACTACAGCTTCATGTTTATCATACAAACATGAGAGTGGTATCAATCTTCTCGTATAACTCTCAAATTTTCCTTTAATTTTCCTTCTTTATATTGCAGCTTTTTTTAAGCTATCTGGAAATAATTATTACTCCACTACAGTCAAGTCAGTGATAGTTTGACAACTGACAATCTTGAAAAAAGTTGATTTCCACATGGCAATATACTCGATGTCACAGAGTGAGGGCATTTTGGCACTTTTTAAATTAATATCCTTAAAATAAAGAGGACCTACGCTGTATAAGTGCTATGATTTGTTTTTAGAACGTCTGTTAAATTAAGTGCATTTTAATTGATTTTGTACGATCTATCATTTCAGGACTAGGTGTCACTTTCAATTTTCTGCTTGTGGATATCTGACGTGGGAGCACACTCATCAACTCTAAATTGGTTTGTTGTGACTGACAAGCCATATTGACCAACCGCAGTGGAACAACTCAGCCCTGCTGGCTGCTCAGGGATTGACTTCCAAATGATCACAGCATGTCCACCGGAGCCATTGCAGTAATGACAACAGCGTCATGCACTTCTGCACCCTGCTGAGGTTGCAACCGGCCTTTCTGTACCACTGTCATCACAGAGAGGCCTCGTTGTCTCTGTCACCTCAGCAGTGGCATCAGTCTGCCAGGACAGAGGATGAGTGGATGAGGAGGCGTCGGGGGGGCTTTCTGGAACAGTTCCACAACAACACCGCTCAGGCCTTCCTTACCTACTTTCCTGTGCGTTTTGTGTCGTCACAATGAAATGACCTTCGCGCCTCCTTAATTCATTGCATTGCTCTAAAGCATTCTAAGAGATGCAGGCATTGAGCATTAAAATTTCAATCATTCAATAGACTTGAAAATAAATTTGATTTGAGCAATAATTGATTATACTCAAGGTTGTACATATTGCACAGTGTGTACAATTAAGTTAATGAATACATTACTGATTTTCAATAGGTTCCACATCAGGACAAAAGTGATTAGTACGTACATCAGCACGCATCAGGACAGAGGGTGAATTATTAGCTTATTGATGTGGTTTCGGTGTAATGAGCACAGGTCATTGTGGAAGACTGAGTACCCAACATCTGCGGCTAATAACAGCGCATGAGGACAGGGAGGCAATATGAAAGAGAATTAAGAAAAAAGATCCGATCTGTAAGGTGATGAAATGCAAATTGCAACAGGAATATGGTTAGCATAAAATCTATTAACATTGGGAAGATGGAAAAATAAATATATAAAGAGGTTTTTATGGAGGGGATGAAAGGTAATGCAGAGTTTAAGGACACTGTTCGGCATGGCCGGTATCATTCGCAGTGTGGTTCACAGGCACAGGGGAAATTAGTGGAGATAGTGCTGCCAGAGTTTCAGCTGAATCGCAGTGAAAATACATTCCAGTTACAGCGGCCTGAGAGGCAATCGCATCGACTCATGCACTTGATGATATCCTGCCAGGTTGGCAGCGGTAGCATTTGAAATGTTGTCAGTGGAGGAAACCTTTGCCTCGATGTACTGTGGTGGAAACCCACAGAGGACCTTTAATTTAACTCCAGTGGAAATCTGTGACATTTTTATCTATACTGTACATGATTGTGTGCTTTCTTTTTCCCTATTTTTCGGCTTGGTGTTGTAGAAGTCTTTGTGGGACACAGTAATGCAACGATAACACAGAATTACGACGAGAAATGAAAAAAAAATTTGGTAAAAGCGTTGAAGAGGCAAATGCGGTCCACTCTGGTGATTTAAGAGGAGCAGGAGAGACCAAGGACTGCTCATGTCTCCGAAGACTGCATTAAGAATCAAACAGAACATTTTACATGAATTTGCGTACACATTGTGATAAATTGTTTAAAGATATTGGAGACACATGGGTAATGTCGTGATATCGTTGTCATCCGTGTCACCCAGTGTATACCTCACGTACTACGTAGTGATTGAAGGAAAAATAGTTTGATTTGGAAAAAATCACTATCAGGGAACAGCTGAAAGAGCTTTAAAGTGCACCTGTTGCTGTTCACAGGAAGCCAACTCAATATGTTAACGTTCGGTGGACGTGTGAGCAGAGCAGCTACCTCGCAGCTCTCGTGTGCCTTCATATTTTTTGCTGAACTGGTCCATCTCATATCGTGTGAAATGTCGTAGTTGTTTTTTGGCACCATTGATGTCACTGTCTGAGCTGCGTGTCATTTGCCATACTTATATCATGATCTTATTAAAGGCAGTTAGAGGCACCAGCCTCACATAAAAGGAAAAGATATTTCATTTTGGCCAGAAGCTGTAGCTCTCATTGTAGTCACTGGAGTGTTGATAAGTTATTTTATTTAAATCGTTTTGCTAAATACACTTTGAAGGAAATCTAATTGCTAAACACTGAAAATCATGAAAATAGTTTGATTCGGCTCAGAACAAAATGTGGATTTGTTTAAGGGAGTACTCCAGAGATTTGTGCTTGGACAAAGTTGGGAGGCTTCCCAGACTGCAGCAGAGACAGGTGTCCTGACTTTTAGTCCCTTGTTTAGATTAAGTTCCAGAAACACTGGATCCTACATTTCTCACAATACAGTTTAATAGCATCTTTTGTTAGACTTACCCTGCCTGGTAAACAGCAGTATTTTTCAAACCCCATGCCCCAGTTTGTAACATATTTTGCTAAATAACTGCAGTCTGCTGAGATAACCCTGAAGGCATCATCAAGATTATTTTCTCTGAGTTTAGACAGCTCCCTGCAGATCCACAAAAGAAATGAAACTACTGGGTAGTTCCAACCTGTTCTCATTCCCAGGTCGCCTGGTAGCGCTCGCAATGGCAAACAACTATTGACAAATGAACACTCTGCCTTGTGTCACCATTAACTTTTTCAACAAAATGTAACTAACCTTTAAGAAGTGCACTGAGTTTCCTAAACACAGCCATGATAATCATGCTGCAGTCAACACAAATGAGAGCAAATGGCACACATTGTCAGTGAACGTTTTGCAAATTTGTGGATCATTACAAATGCTTAACATATATTAGCACATTTGTATATAAACGTATGCAAAGACGGACGATCAGACAAAAGGCCAGACTGACAGACACACGTCCAGACATGGCAGCACGTGGTCAGAGAACAGAGGGATCTGCTGCTTTGAAGACCCATTTCCTCCCAGCACACATCATGATCCTGTTACAACACAAAGAGCAGCACGGCAACCATAAATTACCCAGATCCTGTCAGCAAAGGCGTCACTCACCAGTACAGTACAGCTGTGTCGTCACTGAACAGCACTGCTTTGACCATGAATTAGAGCCCAGATCCCAGAACTATGAACAAAGAAGTGAAGGCCGGCAGTGATAAAGGAGACTGTGAATTATGCTCCCTAAACTCAGCTACGTGCCCCCAAAGTATTACGTTCCACTCTCTCAGCTAATCACTAATTACAGCCAAAGGGGGAGCGTAACACTCAGTTCACAACCCAGTGAAATATGCACAGCTATTTATTACAGTAAGAGAGAGGGAGAACAACAGTATTACAAAGCACTGTAGGGGAGAATACTTTCTGTGGACTGAAAAGAGGGTGCTGCTCACTTTCGTTTTCCTTTTAGTTAGCATAGCATATTGCGGTGTTGAGGGATTTGTTTGGATAATCCGACAAATATGCAAATATCCAGGCTGCTTCCTCATTATTCTGAGCATGATAACCGCTGGCACATACTTGGCTTCTTGTCTGGAAGCCCTGTTAGGTAGGTAGTATCCAGGAGCACGGCCTGTTGCATTATTAAGCATTACATTATTACGCGAAAGCCAAGAGAAGCCCTGCTTTTAACAGTTCAACACTCTACATGAAGCCTCTCTCCAAATCTCAGTTTGTACCCCTGCCAACCCGTGCTGCACCAAAACAGCAGGTTAAACTGATGGCTTGAAACCACGAGCAGTGAGGGGAATTGATGTGGGTGTAAAAGGTATTGATAGTCCAGCCCAGAAGCACATCCCTGTGTTCCCTCTCAGAGCCTGTGAATGGAGCACAGGTCCTCACTCTGCCAGCTCCAAATGGCAGTGCATTGATCAGAAGGTCAGAGCAGATTTGATTCAACTGCCTTATTCACTGCATCACTCCATTTTCTCACTCCAACAGCTGTCAATTATGCTTCTGGTAACTGAGGTCAGGAGCAATCATGACAGCTCATTTTGAACTAAGGTTTGCAAGGCTGGTAGAAGATGGAAAAGAGCTTTGAAGGGAGACAAATAAAGCTTTCCATCCTCAGACTGCACGTATGAATGAAAAATGAAATTCAACAGTGAAATTCTTAGTCTTTTTTTTTTTTTTTTAAGAAATAGGGTCTTTGATTTCAGACAGAATCACACAAAAGAGTCTCATTTGGGGGCCATTGATTTGCCAGCTATAAGAACTGTTGCAAGCAGATGTTATCAGCTGCAGCTAACAAGCTAATCAAAGGTCCAGTACGTAAGATTTACAGGGATCTATACAGCAGAATAAGGTAGAAATGTAATATAATATTCTGAGTATGTTTTCATTAGTGTATAATCAACTTTATCAGCCCTTATTTCGCTCTTTATATTGTCAGAGGGAGCAGGTCACCATCCATGGAGTCCACATTAATTTTGGGGTGCAGAAACAGTAATATGACTTGAGGCAGGACTGAACAAATGTTCAATTCCGCAAGAAGAATCAGAGAGAAATTTCCAAAATAGTTGGGGCACTGTATAAAACATAAATAGCCTTTAACAAAGTGTGATAATGCTAATGCATTTGACATATACTCAATTTAAAACAGCACAAAGACAAGATATTTATGTTTGACCTCATTAAGATATGGATTTGTGATGGTTTAATGCATAGTGCATGGATAATATATTAGGATAAGGGTTGAGGGATGAAGGGAAGGCAGGATGTAGGGAAGGAGGGATGAATGGATGAGGGTAGAGGGTAGTCGGGGAAGAAGGGCGAGGGATGAGATGATGAAGGGAGAGATCCAGGTCATGGATGGGTGGATGGAGTGCGACGATGGACCCGTGTGAGCTGCCAGCTTGGAGACGGGATGGAACCGGGGGAGTTAAGACTGCGGGTCGGGGAGCCGCCTCTTCAGATGGTCTTGGATTTTTAATTAAAGCCCCCAGTGGTTCCTGTATTCAAACAAGGGACAAGGGAGAGAGAAAAAGAAAATGGAATGGGGGGGATGGGTGCAAAGACACTCGACACACACTCGACACTTTAAGCGTAGTTTATTTGCAAAAGATTGTATTCATTTTTATTTATATTTCACACAGCATCTCAACCTTTTTGTAATCAGGGTTGCTCTGCTCTCACACTGCTCAAACGGAGCAGCCAAAGCATCAGCAATGTCGCTGTCTACTTGATGAACTATGCATGCATACATAACCTATAAAGTACGAATCCCATTGATCTTCTATTCTCATTCCAGTGTTTCAGTCTCATGTTTCTCTGCAGGGGGGCTGTTGGCATGCCGGGCCACAGGCCTGAGAGCCATTCAGCTGTGTCTAATGTGCTCCCAGCTTGTATCAGGTGCCACAGTGTTTACACAGACAGAGGTGAACATTGAGAGTGTCCTGTTTGGTCATGACAGCCACACGCTCCCTCCTTTTCACAGCAGATGAGAGGCAGATGACAGCCAGCGATGTGTCAATCGCTCAGCTATAGTCTCAACATTCCTCCGTCAAGGAGGCAGGAAAACAGGTCGGATCCTTCTGCACGTTAATCCAGATGGCTGGCTGCAATTTCAAAAGCCTCATTGTCATTCTCTGACATTTCACAAGCCCCCCTCTGAGTTTTTGCTTATCTGAGTCACGCCGACTGAAATGAGGGTTGGAGCAATGTGGAATTCAGATGCCTCACTGGATGATCAGCTCTGTCTCTTGACACAAGGAGGACCGTTTTTCTGCCCTGATCGTCTTTGAATGCTCAGACAGAGTGTCAGGCATGAACAAATGAAGAGCATAAACCAACACATTAGCTAACATGAGTGCTGCATAATTTAACACTGATATTTTGAAGTCATTACTAATAGATGCCAGTTGGGGTGGACGACTAAAGGCTGATTGGATTTCACCAATACCTGTTTTGAAGTGTCGTGTGAAAGCTTTTACTGGAGGTCAAGGCTGCAGCGAGCTGGCCCTGACCTCTTGCCCTCTGCCTCTTCAAGTTGTGCATTGAAGATACAGTTTGCATTGAATGTTTGTTGAGTCATCTGAAAGACCACATCTCCTAGTGTCTGAATCACTCACACCCTATAGTGCAGAATGCCTGCTGAAAATGCTCGACTGGACACCAGATCAAGCTTTGTTGGACACTATCCAATATTCTAATTGTGGTTTGACATGAATATTATTGTTTTCAGACAAAAAAAAAAAAATTATTTCATCGCTTCTGTCTATATCATTCTTAATTACTCGTTTCTGTTGTTCAGTTTTTATTCTTCGCAGCAGACAGTGTGACTTGTCATAGTAGGAAAATACACAACACATCAAAATGTGTTTCATGAAAAGGGGCTTTTAAATCACTCTCCTGTTCCCTCATTCACTACTTGTTATATAATAGACACTCAACAGTTTACGCTATAGAGAATTCTAACATTTCCCAACTACATAAAGGACAGCATCTAATGAATTTACAGTTGTAGAATAAAGTGCAAGTATAGTAAATGGGGAGTGATTTCAGACACAGACTAAAACTGGTTAATGTAAATGGAATTAGCCATTTTTAATCTTGTTAACATGGGCTTTTGCTATCATCTGTCAAAATGCTTGGTGTGAAGAAGTCTATAAGGTGAATACTTCCGAGAAGTAAGGAACAAATTACCTCTAATTCCTTCCAGTTGTCAGATAGGTGTTACTGTCTCTCAGGTTAATGTCCATCTTTTGGAAAATTGGGAAAATCCACATTTATAATTTCTCTTCTTTTAGTACAGAAGGGGATGCTGCACAGTATCGGTGGTTTGCCATCAGCTATACTATTGTTCACTTCCGCTTGCCGAAACTCTAAACTGACTATGTATTACATACATACTATATGTACGTAGCACATACTGCATGCTGTTTGTAGTGTATACTCCATGCTGTATGTGGTACACGCTGCATGCTGTATGTATGTAATGTATGGGGTACCTACTACTGCATTTGTTGGTTGTATGTAGGTCATTTTGAATATCCAGTGTTTACAAACTGGGCTTGCATGGCATCTCCGCTGTGTCTGTTAGGGCGGGACAAATCACCATGTTATCATTTTTACTGGTGCTAAGAGTTCTGTGACATCATGAAACACACTGATGTGCAGGGCCTTTAAGTGGTGCAGTAATGTTTAATCATTGGTTTTGTACCATTTAGCAACTTATTAAGAGTTGAGTAATGATTTGTTAAGTGGTCAGTATGCAGATTCACAGATGTTTTTGGAATCATAAACATATCAATTTGTTCTCAGAAACTTATCATTAGCTTGATGTTGTAGTCTCTGTTTCAGAGTTAATCAGAAATTTCTAGTTCGCTATTCAATAATCAGCAGTTAGTTCCTTTGTTTTTAACTACCTTCGTGGTAACTGTTATGGATTTCATATAAAAAAATCATATAAAATATCAGATGTTCCACAGTTGAGGGGTCAAAACACAGGTTTGGCCGATGATTTAGCATAATTTAGTAATTAAAAACCAGTCAAGAAAAGCAGGTGTTGAACCAGTGGGGGTGCATCGACACCATCTGCACCACGTGCCAAAAAGTTCCCAAGAGGCTGACAAGGTTCATCAGCTGTCATGTGATGATACATATAAAAAAAAAACAAAAAAAACAGAAAAAGCAATACCAGTATAAGACAGTGTCAGCTTTAAAACAATCACTTCACTGTACCAAAAGTGACACTGTAATCATGTTTAAAGATGGTGGCAGATCCCTTCCCGTGGGGCGGATGTCTAACTCCCATTAGCTTGCGCCGAAAGGATGCCCTCCAGGTTATTTACGACCAGTAAGACTGACCAAGGTGAAAACCAGCAATGATCTCCTTGTCACTTTCGCTAGTTTATATCAAACAGCTCATGCTTCATCACTACCACCACTGATGGCTCAATTCCAGCAGCGAAAATACAATCAGCGCCAACATTGACCAGCTGTCTGTGTGAAAAATATGGTGTTTATGAGCGTGAGGCCAGTAAGTTCCAGGGTTATAGTGAGCAGAAACTGAGTTAAATAGCTGCAGCATTCAGGTCAACCAGTGATGGTCGGCAAAGGAAAAAAATTAAAGCGCAACGTTTCAATTCATGAACATCCCTGTGCAGTCAAATCAAACATGTATGGGTGTGCATAACACCACAAAATGCCTTTTTGCTGTGCAGGATTAGCATAGCACAGTTACCCACATGTCATCCTCAATCAGAGTGACTGCTCAGTCAGAACTGAGTTTTCAGGCTTACTGGTGTATGAAATTCATTTACTTCACACCTCTTCTCAGACTTCATCTTAAATCAGTGGCCATTCAGCTCTGATGGGAGGACTCATGGCATGTGGCTGCCTGCAGCAAATTCAGCAGAGAACTTTGCTCTCTAGAAGGAAATATTGGCAGAACTAGATGTAATGTTAGCAGAATCAGATGTGTCTTCTGTCTCATCTTTGGAATACGAATGAATAATCCTACGAGTGTGTGTGTGTGTGTGTGTGTGTGTGTGTGAGTGTGTTGACACGTATTACTCATGTTTGTGGGGACACAAATCTGTTCACACAGCCACAATGCAGGGACTCGCATTCCTCATAATATAAATCTATAAATTTTAGGTGAAGACTTGGGTTAATGTTAGGTTTAGGTTAGGCTTTGGGTTACGCGAGTAGTGGTTATGATTATGGTTAGTTTAAGTCTGCAGGAAATTACTGTAAATCTATGTAATGTCCCCCACAAGTGATGGAAACCCAACCGTGTGTGTGTGTGTGTGTGTGTGTGTGTGTGTGTGTGTGTGTGTGTGTGTGCCAGCAGCAGCAGGGAGCAGAGGATGAAAACAAACTCTGGCTTTAGCTTTGTCAGGGACGTGCTCATGCCAAAATCTTTTTGCACAGAAAAGCATTTAATGATATATTTATTTATTTATTTGTTTGTTTTGTTTATATCCAGGCACTCTGTTAATTTGCCTGCGTGCTCTGAAAAGGAGCAGACGTGCAATTGATTTGACAAAGACAATAGATGTGTGTCAGCGCATGCATTCAGCTGACATCAAGGGTCAGGTTGGATGATTGGGTCAGCAAAAAATTTCAATTTGACATGATAGTTCGCCATTTGTGTCTTTGATGAAGAAGCTTATATATCCCAAACAACCCATGACTCTAACCACCAGTTTTGTACCTAAATTGAGTTCAAGTTCAACCATTTAACTAATTTTGGAGGCAATCTTGTTGCTCTCTGCGACATATTCAGATTCACGTTATAGTGTTTTATTTTTAGGATGGTAAAGATTATGGAAAAGCTACATGTTAATAATTATGTTGCGTCTCATGATTGAAGTCACTACAGATTTTTTCTATATGAAACCAGAGCACAGTCACTCCCTAACCTTAACCCAGTGACTACATATAACCACAAGAACAGGTAATGTGGTCAGTGAACATTTCACTGATACACTCACTATTAACATTTTGCAACTCACTCAATATGTTAATTAACAAAATGTTCTCATTATGCTAATAGAAAACGCAATCCGGTCAGTCTTACATTTGCTTCAAAATCGATTTGCTCTTGCAAATTAGGTGTCAGTTCTTGGAGTAGTTCAGGTAAAACAGGTCTGCTGGACATTAATGTATGTATGTATGTTAGCATTTTGCTCTAACAGGAAATGATACAAGACGTGCACTGACTGATGGACACTGATCAAGCCGCCAACTTGGAACATTTCCTGAAAATCAAACCAGAGAGAAATCCAAATGTTTTGTTCTCCCAATGATTTAGCACTATCTTGTTTTCTTCTTGGAGCTGTTTCACCACCATCTGCATTTTTTGTTTTAATACTTTCCAGCAACGAGCAGCTCCTCCATTCCCTTTGTTGCAGTACCTTCTAGGACAGTTGCATCACCCAAGAGCAAGCATGAAAATCAAGCAAACATAATTAGTACACTGACACCTTTGAGCATCCTTAATTTTTGCGCTTTTCCAGCGTGAACACCATCGACTGAAAACCTGGATAGAAACGGACGTATTGAGCTGCATCACAGCGAAAGACTTTTCAGATGTAGAGGAAAAACGTTCTTGCAGCTGCTGCCGTTAGAGTGTGAGATTATCTCAGTATATCTTCAGCTGTTGATGCCTCAGTTTTAACACTTCCACTTTTTAGCGTCACCAGATTTATGAGGCTGGCTATGACACGCAGACTCAATGTGGATTCAATTTAACTGTTCTGGGTCACAATCTGAAAATATTTAATAGCTCGCATCTTAACTCGTAATGGTTTCTCTAATTCACCGCACATGTCTTACTGAAATAACGAGAGCTGTTACTGACTGGTTTTGCTGGAGATTTTGTTCCCTCTGTGGTTTCAGTAATGAGATTTGTTATTGGAGGGATCATATGACCTGTGATGCTCAGGTAAGGGTCTCTGCAGGCCCTGTTGCAGACATGCTAATCCTTTATGGGACAGAGCACAATCATTTCTCCTCAGGCAGCGTCCTTCTGACTGCCACAAAGTCTCGTCTCATGTTGACCAGGCTTTTGCAATCAGGGCGAGTTGCCTTTGGACCGAGGATTCAAGGCTGTGTACTTCATCGTCTGAAATCCCCTCCACTATTTTATAGGCTTGATTTTAATGGGCTATGTCAGTCCATGTTTTATACTCATATCATTACTTTGTGTTCTCTTGTCCTCTTTTTCATTGTTTGTGGAATTGGAAAAGGTAAAGATATATCTTAATTTTACATTTCTTATTGTCACTTTATTGTTATGATGACTGGAACATGTATAAGAAGGTGAGAAAGTGACTAATTTTACTTCAATAAGCTGGAAATTATCCAAGCAATGCATGTTTGAGGCTGAGCTTCAGTTCAGGTGATTCTAACACTGCACGGTGGGCTTCTTTTCATGTGAACCAGACCAGTGGCACACACTTCCATCAAACATCGTCTGCTCTTCATCACCAGGTTCATGCTGTGGTCTGAAGTCACGACACTCTGATATTAATGCACAGGATTTTGGTCCAAACGGCTTGACTGTGCATCTTCAGCCTCAGACAGCAGCACGTTAGACCACCCTCCAAACTTTTTGAGCAGAAAAAGGACTAATTAGAACTTGCATGATTTATTATTAACATGTTCTTCATTATTACACAGCTGAATACAGTTGGGAAGAAATCAAAATCACCATGAGTCTTAATCTGGTGAGTCAAATTCAAACATCCTCTCTAAATTTCATTTCACCTCTTTGCGATTACTTGTGCAATTAACTCAAACATGCAAAGCTAACAAAAAATGTAAAGCCCTTGATAAATAGTGTTTCAGAGGAGTCATTTTTCTTTGTACCTTCATAGGAATTTAGAAAGCTAGTAATTAGAAAAGGTGAAACTTATGACGGGAACAAAGAGGGGCCAACAGATCTACATGTGTTTAATTTCCTGAAGTGTTTGTTTTGTGCTTACAGAAGCACCATGTCCCACAGACACAGTGCAGAAGACGTGGACTCATTCAGGGTTGACGGTGTACATGTCCTTTGTTCAAACTGCATCTCTGTGTCACAATCTTTGAAAGAAATCTAGAGACAGACACTCAGAAATGGACAAAAGTTCTATAATTGAGAGAAACAATTAAGGTTTTGTCTTCTGTTCTCATCAAAGACTGAGCTGACTGGACTTGTTGCTTCAGCAGCTTTCCTTTTGTTATGTTTTGTCTAATTGTTTGAAGGTGATGCAGGTCCTTAGTGGCTCCATGAAATCCAGTGCAATAAAAGGTCAGGTGAATTGTCATTAAGGATCATTAGTACATCTTTGCTTGTTCCCCAGCTTGGACAACCGTGTAGTCACATGACATTAATTGAAAGAAAATCTAAATTATGACTCAGCAAGCAAACAACATTGGGCTGGTTGGAGTTTTTTTTTTTTTTTTTTTCCATGCTGCATTATGGCTTCCTGCACGAGTCACAAGATATTTCTTGTGAACTGCTGCATGGCAACCCGAGAGAGCAACATGCTATATAATGAATAATGAATGACTTCATTTAAATACAATGACAGTCAAAAAATGTTGGTGTTTGGTGCAGGGAGTGCTCTTTTCAACAATTTAACATGTTTTTCTCTACACCTCACAGTCCCAGCTCACAGCTTTGCAGGTACATGCTGCACAGGGCTCTTTTTAGATTGTTCTGTTCTCTTGTTTTAAAATGGCTCGGCTGTTTGCATACTTGAATGAAAGGAAAGGGTGAGGAGCAACACAGACGCCCCTTCACACATTTGTACCTCCACCTGAAAATACTGCCTGTATATTTTCTCATACAAACCATAGAGGAGAATTACATGGTGGAGAAATTTCTAATGAAATAAATAACAGTGCCTGTCTGGTGTACTTGTCCAGAAATAAAAGTGCACATTTAGCAAGTGAGTTCTAGCATCCAGTAATTGCCAGAACTTTTATTTTGAAATAATGGAAAATACATTAAATATTAATGAAGCAAGGCTCTGAGGTCACATTCATTTGGGCATCTGCTCATACAGGCTTTCTGGGCAGTGAGAGAGCGGACAAACTAGCCATGCAGGCTACTTTTACTTTCACTTTTTTTTTTTTTTTTTTTTTAAATCAGAGGGAAAGGGCATTGTATGGAAGAAAATCAACGAAGAGTGGCAACAGCACTGGGATCAGGAGAAAAGGTGAAGAGATTTAAATTAAATTCAAAATAGAGCAGTTATTGTGAGAAATAGGGGAGGAAATGGAAAAAGGAGAATAAAATGGGACCGTATTTAATCCTATTGGCAAATCCACATTGTGGATGCCTGATGCGGGGTGGGAAACTCTGCCTGACCCTTCCCAGAGCCGGTCCACATACCTCTTGCTAGTTGTTACATCTTGGTGGCCGTCTGTTTGCTAAAATAAACCAGACACAGGCAGTATATGGCTCCTTTGTGGTTGGCTAAATTAACTGCAATATTCATTATTTGCCGTTTTTGCCTCCAAATTCTTGGAGACTTCGATATGAATGACTTTCCTGCTCATAATTACAAGGTACATGATGAGAACGCAACGTATGTCTTCATTTTGTTGTCACTCTGTCTGCCTTTAACGTGTTTGACTGGTTTGCATGCGACATTAGTGAAATCAACCTGGATATTATGAAAAGAGCAGGTGGGTGTGATTTCGTTACTGTTGTAATTAAAATATCAAGTAAACAGTCTTAAATATGTCATGTTTTCATCAGAGTGGGTATGAAAGCTGGGTGAGAATAAGCTGATGTAAATATTCCACTTCCACTGCAGAGTGCTGATTATCCTGTCACACTTCTTGACAAAATGTTGGTGATGTTGGATTGAGTAAGTCACCTTGTGTCCTGTGCCAAACGCTGAAAAATCTACCGGCTTAGCTTTAAATAAAGAAGCAATACTATATAAATAAGATCTATAACGCAGAGTTCAGCTGGGCTGCTGCAGATGTTTTCAAACTGTGAGAGACGTGAGGCAAAGACACCGGTGCTCTAAGAACAACAGGAGGGTAGTTATTGTAGTTTTACCCATTTACCAATATAGTCAATATAATTGCAGCAGCACCACCATTGAAGAAAAAGAAGAAGAACGTACTTTTTATTATCACAGCATTACATGTACATGCACCACACACATTACATGCACACGCCATGCTTTTTGTGAAATTAATTCTCCGCGTTTGACCCATCCTCGGTCTGTCGATCCTTGTCGTCACCATTGGTCAGGTGGTGATCTTGTGGGGTTTATTTAAGGAGGAAACCCCGGGTGAACACGGAGAGAACATACAAACTCCACACAGAAAGGCCCCTTTTTTCCTCGAGCAGCAGGCACCGAAGTCATGGTGGAGGACACGTCACCAGTGCCCACAGCGGGATTCAAACCGGGGACCTTCTTGCGGTGAGGCAACAATGTTACCACTTGTTCCACTGTGCCACCATTGGCTGTGAGATCTATTAGAATTAAGGTACTTTAAAACCCTCAGCTCCTGATATAACTCAAATCCGAACACATAGACATGCCTTTTTAAAATCAGTGTGACTGAAACTTTCCACGCATATCACAATATCGCTAGCCAATGTGAATAAAAGTCCATAAATCCTCTTAGAAGACACCCTCTGACAGCAGAACTTGCCTGTGAATGGTCACATTTTGAAGTTTTGCTCAGTATCAGAGTAATCCAGTGGTAGCTGTCTGCACGTTCTTGGATATGTTACAAACAGGACCTGCCAATAGCAAATTTGGCATACTTTTAATGGTGCTAATTTGTCAAAATATAAACAAATATAGGCTAAAAACAATCAGTGCTTCCTGTTTAAGTCCTCAAAGCCCCCAAATTGTGGGAATTTACCAAACCAGATAAGCCCTCAAACAGAAACAAAGAATAATACGGCACACAGGACTCACAGCGTCAGACTTTGAAAACCTCTGGTCGACCGTATTATAGTAAGTGGAAATGATCTGTTCTTCTTATGTATAATTTCTATTCTGTCTTATTTTAATGGAATTCTGCAGAAAAAAGTGTCTGTAATACTTTGATATTTCTTATTATAAGCATTTACCTGACTTCACTTGGATCCATGGCCTGGCTCACCAGGTTCAGAGCTCTACCTTCCACACAATTAGTCAGTCAACGCTCCATCACCCAATCAAAAGGCATCCATAATAACCAGTGGGATACCAATTAGAGCGAGGTGCTCATATCTCCCACGCCAGGTTTCATCCTCCTATACTGAGGTACATTAATATGGCTGAGTGGCTGTCACAGACCAGTATATTACACTTTCAAACCGAAATGGGTTGGAGGTTAGAAAATCAAACAGGATTTTGAAGTTACAGAAATGGAAACTTGCGCTATGAATCTGCGAACGTATTCCGGTGATGAAACAAGTGCCTGCACTCTGATCCGCACGCATCATGTCATGATTCAGCCTGCGTCAGTGATGTTTTGCAGAGGCTAAAGATACTGCTGTTCCTCAGACAGACGAGCACTGCCTATAAAAAGTATATTGATTGAACAGAATGGAACCTCCTCACATCTACATCTTTTCTCATCTTGTTGATGCCCTTGAGGGTCAACACAGTGTCTTTGGTAATTGGAAATTCAGCCGAACCCTCACTGTGAAGGACAAAAACAATTTCGGCCAGGATGGGTAATAAATGGGACTAATGTCTCTGCCGTTCAGATGCTGTCTGCAGGGCTGAGTTTTGTGTATACAGCCTACGGCGGTGGAAATGTTGCTCTTCTGAGGTCAGCTTTGACAAATCTCTGAACCCAGCCTGGCATAAACCTAGAGGCAAAATGAAACAGCGGGCAGCAAATAAAGAAAAAGGCACTATGAAAATAACCTATATCAATAACATTGACTAAGACATGGCCACACACAAAACATACACCTCCAAAAATAAGCTGCACCATTGCAGTTTGTGGTATTTAAGCAAAGAAGAGTTGAATATATGTCCAAAGAAAACAGCGCATTATGACCGTCATGAGCAAGATCGATTACAGAGATAATTAGATTTTATTCGAAACCCAAGACACAAAATTAAGCTGATGGAAGGCAACATTTTTTACAGTGAATGGATCCCAGTCTTTACAGGAGGTAAGCAGCACAACAGTCATGTATAAAAATGACCTCCTGTGAGAATTTTTTTTTTTTTGCAATTATCAAAAATCCCATGATAAATTGATGCTATGAACACGTGTTGTCTGTGACGCCAAAGTCTGATGAAGCTTATTTGTCACACTAGGACACAAAGTGAGCCACCCCACTGCAGAAAGTGCTCCTTCAATACCATGAACACACCCTCCGTAGTTTACACTGAGCCTATCGCACAAACACCATCCTGCTGCTGCACGTGGATTAAAGTTTAGTTTGAATCTGCGTCTGAAAATAGTCCCCAACAAATAGACTATTTACTTCGGTTTGAGTAGTGTTTGTTAAACTCTACAGTGCCCCGCTGTTTTAGGAAATTACTCAGACTTTAAAAGCAAAACTATTTATTCATGACCCGTTTTTAAAGATTTATATCTTCAGTAAGAATGAATGAGCTGGGGCCTGAGTGCCACAGACAGAGTAAGGGAGCTGGAAAGTTGAGGGATCGACTAATACACATTGCTTTTGGTCTTTTTTTGGATCTTGCTGACAAAAATATAAAGTAATGCCAACCTTATCCTTTAAGCTTCACTTTTATTGACACAGTCTCGGAGTAATTCTGACTCAGTTTTGAGGTTGTGGTGGTGTGTTACTCTGTGAAATGTACAGGATAATACAGTGCACCTATTATTTTGCTTATAAACAGGTGTTTACCCCATACACCCCACTCATCTACACTTTAGAAGCAACCGCTTGGAACAGAAAGCCAATACACTGCAAAAGCACTGCTGAACAACCGCCAAACAATCCTCCATCTATCAACTCATCTTCTAGGTGCTTATTATCCTTGTCAGGGTTGCAGTTGCAGCAGGGCGAGCACAGCAGTTCAGGTCTCCTTTGCCCTGCCGAGCTCCCTCCACCTCTCCCCGGGGGACCTCAAATGGAGATGTAACCCCTCCAGCATGTCCTGGTCTGCCCCCGGCCTCCTACCTGGCTGTTCTCCTCCCATTAATTTGTGCTTGAAACACGTCCAAAGGCAGGTGCTCTGGGGGCATCCTAACCAGGTGTCTGAACTTCCTCAGATTCCCTTCTTGTTATGTTTAGTGCGTATGCAGCTCCAAGAGGCTTCTGATGGTGCTGTGCAAAGCCCATTTTATTACCATATGTCCAAGCTTACACATGGAAAGCTCTGCTCAACAATTAAAAGCCAAATAGTTTGTTTAACAGGGAATATTTGTCATTTACTGCTTTATTTAGTAGCTTTTTTTGCTGAGAATTCGATACCACTCTTATGTCTACACACTAAATCTGAAGCTACAGCCATAGCCAGTTAGCTTACCTTAGCTTAGCATAAAGACTGGAACCTAGTCAAGAAATAGTCCAGCACATAAACTGTTGTAAAACCACAACACACTGTTTTAATTTGGATTAGATTCAATTTAGATTCTGTATGAATTAAACAGAGATATTACATGGTAACTATTGAGCTTTAGAGGTGCTGACAGGTCCGTTTTGTTACCTTCGGGCAGAGCCAGGTTAGCTGTTGCCTCCTGTTTCCAGTCATTATGCTTAGCTAAGCTAACTGGCCGCTGGCCGTATTATCTTACATAAATAAGAGCAGCATCAATCTTTTCATCTAGCTCCCGGCAAGTAAACATAATAAATATATTTCCCAAATGATCAAATTCTTCTTTTAAATTCTGTGCCACAGACGCATGTAATATGAATGTTCTGCAGTACTGGACAAAAAAACTGCGTTGTGTATTTAAAAGCCCCTCCATCATGCATAAGTAACCAGCATTGATTTCTCAGAGGAGCTGCACTATGGACAACAATCAACTGCTGATGCTCTCCTCACATCCCCAGTCTGCTGCATGAGCCGAGCTTCGACTGCAGAATAAAGCAAAGCCCAGCTGCTAAATTTGTATGTGAACGAAGTTATGCAAACAGTGCAACATGTTCAGGTAAAGGCTTCTGCCGTATCAGGTCTTCTTCAGTCTCTGTCTCCAATGTTCACAGAAAACCTGCCTGGTAAGATTGAATAATAAAGTTATCATGTTGCTGAATTCACTCGTTCTGCTGTGATCAGTATGATCATAGGGCTTATTGAATGAGAGAGGAGTTTATCTGTAATCCAGGGGCAATGATTGTAAGATTAGATTGTTTATTCAGCTTTACACTGTTGTCTTATAGTCTGGTTTTACAGAGAGAGTGATTTTTGTAATTGCTTTGAAATGAATTTGGGAGGAAAAGATGAGTTATCAGTTGTACTGGAGGGGTTTTTTTTTTCAGCTACTGCGCATTATTTCTACCAGTAAGACCCATTTCAGTATGTGCCATTCTGTTCAGAGGAAGGATGAAACTCATTTTAATATAACTGACCTTACTAAACTCCTATACAACTCAAGCAATCCTTCATATGTTGCAACACACACAAATAAACCAATTAATACAGATGATTATTATTCTTGATTATCATATTATATAATAATAATACATTGTACTTATATAGCACTTTTCAGGACACTCAAAGACACTTTGTTGTAGTAAAAGATCAGGTGACAATGACATGGATGCACATCTCATGGTGCAATGCAAGGTCATGGAGCCACATATGCAGGATCATCAGACAGATTAATGAAGCACAGCCTGCTGACATGACAGATTTGGACATGACTACTACGTCAAGGTCCTCAAAGAGTCTGATCATTTATAGTATAGATAAATATTTCAGGAACCAAACAACCGACATTGGCCTGTAACTTTCCAAGGTCTACATGCTTAGATTACATTTCTGGCTTAGAGCTGCAGAGAGTTGGCACAAAGTCGACACTGTGTATCATCTTTTATCAACTCCAAAACCAAAAACTTTTACATGAATTCTGGCTAGAAAATAAAAATGCTGCTCTGCACCGATACAAGGTTCCACCAGGGAAAAGAAGGCAAGGTTGGCCCAAAACAACCTGGTGATGGAGGTCTCGATTGAGGCAGATCATCGCAGCCTTATGTCCCATCAAGGTCAGACAGGATTGTTAATCTCACAGTATGTAATTTCTGCTGCGAGTGATTTCTCTGGGTTTCAACAAAGTGTATAAGTCTCGTCATTTTTAGACATTTTAATGCAGACATGTTACATATTACGCCTTTGAGTCTGACTTCCTAAACATTAACCATTAATGACGTCCTGCTACAGGCAGATATTGCATTGCAAGAGCAGAAATTACATGAAAAGAAAATGAAATTCATTATTAGTGAACAATACGCAGATACATTCAGGAAGTACATCTTGTGACTTGACAGATACCTTCATTAAAAATGTGGCCTCATATTATCTGTATCACTACGGCAAATTAATAATATAAATGCACTTTCTTGGGGACAGGGTTAAACACAGAGCACGATGCCATGAAAGACGAAAGTGTTTGTGCACTGAAGGTGCCACAATATAAAACAAGTATAGCTCCAGAAAATGAGTTTACCAATATCTTTTCTTCTACACAGATATCCAATAGAGAGTATGATGCAGCAGGCTATAATCTGATTTGTCCTGTCTGTCAGGAATGGAAACATTTCTCATAGTGATTTGTGAGAGGAACTGATCATTTGCAGCGACATCCTCTATAGCAAATCTGCCAGCGGTTGATTTTCCAGTGACAGTTATTTGTTGTTGGAGTGTTTGTTTGCTTGCAGAGCAGATGTGGCCCTGGGGCAGCGGTTCAAAACTCTCTGAAAGTGTTAATAAATGAAGTGTGATGGGTGTGGAATTATAGAAACTCTGGTGAAGAAACAGTGATGAATGTTACACTGTGAGATAAATCGGCACCTTTGTGCTGTTAGTTAGTTATCAGGAGCTGCTGCGGAGCTTTGCATACACAGCATGGAAAAGGAAAAGAGCTAAAAAATGAAAGGTGACAGTGAAATATTTTAGATCCTATTGTCTCCTTTTATAGCTAATCAGAAAAGGCATTGCTTGTAGGCGGCTGTGGAAGGTAGATTTGAGTATTTCCATGACATGACACTTCATACTCCTACACATTTCACAGAGAAAAATTACACTTTTTTCTCCACTATTTTCATATCATTACTTGTTTCTTTTAACAAAATTAAACAAGTGGTTGCCAAACTTTTTGACCCATTACAAAAAAGGTAGTGTCCCTCCAGACTGGGTCCTACCCATCCTTGACAAAACTACCCACTTCTATATACAGTCATCAAAACTAGTCGCACCTCCACCAGCTGCAACGGTGATTAATCAGTATTAACAATGTAATGATGTAACATATAATAATCTCTTATATTTTCCTCAGAAAGAATACCTTTACTTTTGATTCTTATACTTCAACTACATCTGTGCCTCCCTGTAAGTATGATTTAAATGCTGTACTGTCTGTAACAGATGCTTCAAATCTGCATTGTTGTATTGGCACTTTTAGTTTAGCAAAGGATGTGAACACTCCCATCACTGCCAGTGGGAACATTTTGCAAGATGCTCCTTTTCGGTGAATTATGTCTCATGTTTTTTTTGTTTTTTTTTAAATATCAATATTTCACTTGTTCCACAGCAAGCGGCTTCACTACAGCAGCTGTCTTGACTTAATCTCTGCATCCCCTGTAATAATAATAACTTATCCACATTTCTAATTGAACCTGAGAAAATACGTTGCTTCAGTTCTGGTTTCAAATCTACAGGTAAATATGACATCCAATATTCCACCAACTTAAGTTGTAATAAGCCTGTTATTACCACAAATCTCTTCAAAGTCACCCTGGCATGGGTGGAATTCACCTCATCATGAGCCCACTTGCAGGTAAACGCGGGGGCTGCATGGGTAATGATCTGTCATGTTTTTGTCTACGCGCGAGCTCTTGGATTTGGTGTCCTCATCAAAGACGTATCTTCCAGGCATTTTGGGAAGTTCCATCTTGAAAAGCTCTCTGCTCTCAGATTCTTATATTCCCATGTTTCAGCACATTATCCACAATTTGTCACACTGCTTAAGGACCCAGGACCCATGTTCTGGGAGTTTTTCTTATCGCTAATTTTTACACTTTCGCTGCATCTGTCTGTGTCATTTGCGTCTTGCATGATACATACATAGCTTGTGTAATGCACTCTTTTTATTGTCTTTGCACTAGACTGTTAAATACAAGTATATGAGCTGTTATCTGCAGCCATAATCAACTAAAAAAAAAAACAAAAAACATGGCTGTGCATTTGCAGATATAAGCGTCTTTAAACACATAAAGTCATGTACTGAATTATGTTTAAAATGATACGGTCTCACATTACATAAATCAACATACATATTTTTATTCAACAAATGAGCCAAACAAACGGGGTCCTTAATAATGTTCAACCTTTTTGATCTCCAATTATTTGGATGACTAAAATGAAACACACCTCATGCATAACAAATGCAAAGAGAAATGTTGATTTGTCTTGATATACTGTGTAATTACCCAATTATGCAATAAACTGAATTACAAGTGATACTAATGATGTGTTTGGTCACTTGAAAATTATTCCATCCAGGGTGGCAAATTACCGCTCTGTGGTTTCAGATCGCCCACCGGAACAGCCGTTTTTCTTCCAGAGTGTCAAATGTGTGCAGCAAAGTAGTGTGTGCGATCCACTGAGAGCAGAATATGTGAAAACGTTAAAAAGGAAGACAAGCGTGAGCTTTCATGTTATAGTCTTAAATAATTCTCCTTGATGGAGAGGGAGCATAACAAACCGGCTTTACATAGCCTCATGTTTTCTTTTGTTCTTCAAAGTACTGATTCAAATGAAATCTGAAAAAATGTAAGCTAGTTATGCAGCTGGAAGAGTCTTGTGTTTTTAGGCACTCCGTGTCTTACTGTGCTGAATTTCCAGTGTTCCTGCGTTTGAAGCGCTCTGACCTTCAAATGTGATAAAGTGACGCTCTGATAAACACAAAATATCCAAAACACTTGATGCATATCTACATCTTTTTAGTTTCTATGTTTGCATCAACATCCTCTGATATTTCAAGCATCAGTTAACTTGCTGATATGAAAGGATAGACGTACACCATCTACATGAAAAGGTAAGAACTAACAGAGGCAACAGTTTATACAACTCAGCATATAAAGAATCCACCCTGTGCCCAATACAAGATACAGGTATGCTAACAACGTATCTAACAATATAAAATGAAAATATTTATCAGATAAAATATGACATAAGAGAGTGATGGAAAATGCTTCTTAATGCCCAAATATTTGGACATTGTTTGTAAATGAGTCTTAAGTGTTCAGTTAATGGGATTTTCTTCTCAATTTTACCTTTTCCTGTCACTGGATGGTTTTGTCCAATTTAAGTTTTATCATAACATTTTCTGTCTTTCCTGGAAACCAGTGAAATCAGCCAAAAAACCTTTTTAACTGGAAAGGTTCATGATTGAAGGGAGTCGAATCTTTTGGCTTGAGGCACAGGCATAAATGATGATGCCACGACAGAAGATATGAAACTGGTGATGTGATTGAAAGTGTCCTGTGACGTGTCTTCTTTTGTAATACAGAGATCTCAAAGTGAAGTCTGGAGAATGAATAATGTCTATACAGTCAAATTAATCATATGCAAATCTGAGCTATGGATCTGTCTAAGCAAACATAGCTTGAGTTGCACCAAATGATGTTTATCAGCAATTAATTAAACGTTATGAAAAACCAATATCAAAGATCCATTTTCATGAATATGTTCAGTTCAAAAGTTGAAAGATGAAGCTTCTTTGAAACCTTGTACACTGGCAGCTCCACTGAACAATGACAAGTGACTTTTAAAAAGTTGAAATTCACTTTAGTGTGAAATCCACAAAGCACATGTTTACCAAGCCAGCTGGTCTGTGATGGCTTTTTACCTGAGAATACCAGAGGGACGAGAGGTGGAAAAGAGTTAATTGGCAAGTCAGCGCTTCCATGGTTGCTAAATTTCTCTTTTTTAGAAGTGAGAATGAATGAAACTTTTTAATTTTTGTGCGGTTACTTCGTGTCCATATCAAACACCGGCATTAAATCTGTGCAAACATGGCGAGCCTCGAGAGTTTCAGCTGGACACTGTGGGACTCTCTCTTCTCTCGAGGAATAACGCTTTGGGTTACACTGAGAAGTCAAGTTTAATTTTCAAGTTTCAAGTTTGTTAAATTTATACAGCACTTTAAAAAGCAAACAGGTTTTACATAGTACTGGCATAGAGCTCTGCAGAGACAGGCAGACATATATGTGCAGAACAGTTGTTGTCGCCCCTTTCATACCCAATCATGCTACTATCACCTGTTACCAATGAGCCCGTTCACCTGTGGAGTTCCAAACAGGTGTTTTTGGAGCATTCCACAACTTTCCCAGTCTTTTGTCACTCCTGTCCCAACTTGTTTGAAACTCAGAATAAGCATATATTTGCAAAAATCAGTGAAGCCGATGAGATAAAACATGAAATATACTGTTTTTGTGCTGTTTATCAAAGAGGATCCGCAAGTCATCACATTCTGTTTTATTTATGTTTTACACAGTCTCACAGCATTTTTGGAATTGGGGTTGAAGAAACAAGTTTAGCATAGTTTAAACATAATTTAAAGCCCTATAATTTTCTATAATAAAGATGTAGCTTCGGGCTTGAAGACTGCAGACAATTCGGCGCCGTCTTGAATGCATAACAAAATTATTCTCTCTCTCTGTGGCACACAGGAATTCTTGCTGGCTTTTTTATGGCTTTTCCCTGTACAACTTTTTGTTTCATCATAAATTAAGTGTCATATGTGTAAACACAATAAAAATGGAAGCTAAAGTGGTAAAAGATGAATTCAGCTTCCTCAGCACCTCAAGCTGAAAGAGTCTACAGGGTTTTCTTAGAGCAGTGTCTCGGCGTAGACGCCTAGAGAGCGTGATAAATCCACAAAGGACTTAACATTTGCCATGAAATCCTTCTCACGCTGAACACTGGCAATCAAGGCGCAATCAGATGCAGTGACGAGCGATGAAACCTATCCGTGAATATGACCCTCCAGTGTGAAAGACAGTCAGATGGTTTAATTCAGCAATCATCACCCAGCTCAAATACCTGATTGGGTCCATTTTGTCTGCGCTCACACGAAAATCAACCGTTTGAGAAGAAGGGATTACATGCACTTCAGCCCCCATTCAAAACAAGAAAACCCATTATTTCTATGGTTTACCACAAGCTGGTGAGAATGATTAAAACAACCTCTGATTGCTTGTAAACACTTCTCATCGGTTCATAGTGAGGCGGCCCTGTTGACTGTTAAGTTATGATGGCCACGGGCTATACCCAATCAAAAGTGGCCTTTATTGGCTGTTGCTAGGATACCAAACTTTCCATATGTGAATCACCCTGGACATGATGAGATTTGTGCAGGCTTGACACTTGAATGCATTGCATCATTCCACACACTATGCACTTCAAAAATACTTGGGATGCATAAGAGTGGGAAATCTAATGAGAAAAGTTGAACAGACTGGCGGAGGGACCACAGACAGCAGCTTGGAAGGAGATTGGATGCCTGCAGGAGGGCTGATATTGAATGCTCTCACATACACTGTTGATGAGAAACGACACGTTTTCTCTGGTCAACAGCAACTTATGTTGTGGAGGTAATCTCCTTTTTCACGTCTCTGCTGGGATGTTTTACCATCAAAGCCCCGTAGCTGACAGAAAAATCTTTTTAACAAATGTTTGAAAGCGGCCTGTCCATCATTAGCCTAAATCAGTATCCTTAAAATACTCCTACAGTTTGGGTAAACAGTTTCTCCCTTTTTCATGTCCTCAAAGCTGCGAGACACATATTACCATTCACGTCACGCTGGAATCACCGAGAATATCCTTTCAAATCTGTGTCTGTCTGTGATGCTACAGAGTGGTTTACCATACATAGTTATGACCCAGCTCAAGTTGGGACAAAGGAGCGATCTAAGTTTATTTCATTTTACTGCATGAAATGAAGATAAAGGGTAGAAGCCAGGGGGAAAGAGAGAGAGAGAGAGAGAGAGAGAGAGAGAGAGAGACTGAATTAGATAACAAATGTGGACAGAATATACAGTTTCAACATACTGAGAAAGCTAGTCCACCCCACCTAAACCACACAGCTTCCTCATGCTCCTCCACCCTTCTCACATGTCCGCAACCTTAGGAGTTGTATTTAAGACTGGTGGGACAGACACATAAGACTGGAGTGGGTATAAGCAGAGCAAAAAACATGTGGGACAGTGCACAAGACACACTGGTGTGTGCGCCAAGGCCAGCTCCCTGACCACATGGGACTGAAAACAAAAATCTATCAGAGTCTTCGACGAACCTGATACAACACAAAACCAACAATGCTGGTAACCCAAATATATCCACAAAGAAATACTTTTGGGAAATGTGCTTATTTGCTTTCTTGCTAAGAGGCAAAAGAGCTGCCAGATCTCAGATCTGTGCACTAAATATAAGGCTGCAGCTGTACAAAAACAGAGGTGACGAGACTTCAGAAGGTCACCGCTCCCGGCTAAGAAAGTCTGGCATATAACCTTCTTTAAAACCCGTTCAGTCTTTGTATGGATAAAATAAATGGATCCAGGAAGACTGAAGAAACAGTCCATCACACTGCTTTCATACAGAGCCAGGCAAGCTGTTTCTTCCTGTTTCAAGTGCTATGCTAAGCTAAGCTAATTGGCTGCTCAATTGTATCTTCAACTTCAACCAGAAACTCTGGCAACAAAAAGGGACAAATAAATAAACTCATGTATGGGCTTTCTGAAATTTGTAGTAAACCTAGGCTACAGGCGAACAACAAGCCTACAAGCACTGACACGGCTTCTTTATTCTGATGTAGTTAGCTTCACACACTAAGAAAGCCTTGGGCTGTGTCATTGAGAATTTGGAAGAAATCTGTATGCGCTCTATACAATATATCTACATTATGTAACCACAGGCTTGTGTTGTGCAGCTGAGGTTGTGCAGTAGGCGTCTAATTGAAGCAACCTGCTGTGAACCAGGTAACAGTACATCTTCCAGCTGGGAGAGACATGTTAACTGGGATTACTGCTCATTCGGGAATATTAATGTCTCATTAAGCATTAATAGATCTCTCAGATCAGTATTTACACTGTACTAGTTTCTCCCTCCTTGCTGGAGCATATGTGACATAGTGATGTGTACTGATGTTTAGTCACACAGAAGAAACAAGACGTCTGCTACAGAGCAAATAGTGATTACCAGGTAGTCTGATCCAGTGCAAGTAAACCAAGGACGATAATGCGTGCTGTGCTGTCAAAACATGTCAAATATCATCATCAGCCTGGGGGGAAGGGTGGGTGCAAAAAAAAAAAAAAAGCATTAGCAATGGTGTAATTGGCTGTAAATGGTCCAAAACACTTAATGATGTGGGAGTGGAATGCATGCTGGCACATATGATAATCCCCTTGTAATGAGAATTCACTAGATATCACTGGCTTTGTTCATGCCCCAGCATCTCTGAAAGAGCTTAGCCACCAGAACAGTAACAATAAGCCGTAGAGTAGGAGATGGCATGCCATACAAGTGCGAGAAAAGTGAAATTACACACAAAATGAAATCACTTGCTTAATAAGGACAGAAAAGTGATATTAGAGGCTTTAGATATCCATTATTCTCTGCTTTTGGATGATTAAATCAATGACATTTTGGTGGTTAACACTGTCATTTCTCAACGAGGGTGTAATTTAAGTGGCGGGAGAGTGAGAAGAAACAGCTTTGAGCTATGGTAGTTGTTAGAGATTAGGATACAGACAAACTAAGCCTTGTAAATCCCATGCCTAAGGTGCCACTGGAACAAAATGAAGAATGAGGAGTGAGGATAAATATGTCACACAAAAAACAAATGTTTGGAGTGAACCTTTTCATCTCACATCACTGCCGCTGAGAGAGAAAAGTTGGAAAAAGTACTGAAATCCTTTGCTTAAATATATATATATATATACATAGTATGTATATACATGTAAAAATGCTCTATTGCACATAAAGGCCCTGCATTCAAATACATACAGAAGTACAAGCACAGATGTATTGTCTGACAAATATATTTGTATACAATTAGGTAGAGCCCAAAAGGTCACTCTGATCTCTTTGCATCCTGAGCAGTTTTTCAAATGAAATGATCTGAGAAATTTAGAGGGGAAATAATTTTTGTAACTACAAACAACTCATAAACATCTGAAATGTCATAGACAAGCCCACATAAGCCAAAAGGGTTGAGAAGCACCGGTTGAATCTTCTACAGTAGATTGTATTTTATTAAGTTATCACCTGATTTTTATCATATGCAAAATAACTACAGCTGCCCTGTAGTTAATGGAGTAAAAAGTACAATTCTTCCCTGAGGGTAGTGGAACAGAAGTATAAAGTAGTATAAAATGAACATATTTAAGTAAAGTACCTCAATTTGTGCTTAGGTATATTTGACTAAATGTCGCTAAATGTCAAACGCCACCACTGTCACGACTATACATTAAGTTTCACCACGAGCACATACAGACTTACATGGCTGCAATGTACTCTTGGAATTTCAGTGAAGAACTAACTTCCTCCTGCAAGGACAACTCATGCAACTTTCATCAAACCCATCTCCATAATATTCTTGTATTAATTTGAATTGGAATTTGAAGGGAACCCATTAAATAACCGTAGAATAATAATGACAGCTGTAAAAGAGGATAACGACTTCTGATAGATACAGCAGATGGACAGAAATGAGTCTTGTGGGTCTTTAAAAACTGCTACAGTTAAAACTTAAAAGAAATTTGTGAGCTGCCAACTCCAGGAGGTTGAATTATATATTTTTGTATAATTAATAAAAGAAAACCATCCAAAGTCTTCCATATGAAATAAGATGAGAAATAAAAACTGAACCTATCAAATTTGTCCAATCTGGAGTTTCTGAGACATTTTCTGATCTATAAATCTATGCACTAACAGCAGAGCTCAACTTTCATTACCAAAAGAGTCAAGACAAAATACCTGCACCCTTGAACTGCTGTAAAAAGAGTGATCCATTTTGGACACACTTTTTCGATCATTGCAAAGTACACAAACACATAAACAACAACAAGATCAACAAAAAGCAGATTAATCTGAATTATTCATCTGCACACAGTCACACTCATATACAGGGAAGGAGCTGACATTGCTCTGTTTACTGAAATGTATTACTTTGCAGATTAAGACTTTACATACAAAATATGATACCTTGTTGGAGATTAATCTTCTCCACAGATTATGACATAGTTTGAATTAGCTCTGCCTCAACCAACTAAAACATTAAAATGCTGCTGAGAGGAGGCAACATGTTAGTGTGTAGTAATTCAATATACTCTGATGTGCATAATCCGTATTTTTCCTGTTGATACATGTTTTTGATAGCTACATAATATCACTTAAGTAAAATTTTGAATGTAGGACAAGATTACACATTTATACTCCCTTTAACATGACGTTATTTTAAAGCCTTCTCTGCCAGCTGTATTTTTGTGTAAAATATTAAATCCCTATATTTAGTCAAAACAATGCAAGAATCTGCTAAAAAAAAAAAAAAAAAGGAAATGTGTTGTGTATATGTGTATTATGCAAACTCCTCTTTATGCCATCAAACAAATATTAACAAAGACAAACCCTGCTAGTGAAAATCCCTCAAGTAAAGGATTTGTTATTAAATCGTGTTGAATAAATTTTTTTGGTTGGCCAAACAAAAAGTGCTTATTCGTCTCCAGAGAACTTTTATTAGCTCTAAATCTGTTGGATACACTTATTTTGACCGTAAATTGTCTGACAGTAACATCAAAAGGAAATCATCCGTAATATTTCGCCCATCTGGGGCCGCTTAAAAACGTCAACAAAAAGCACGTGTCGGCCTCTCGCTTGCCGTACTTGGCTCCGCCATTATTTGACAGGTCTCGTTGCTAACCAGAGGCTTTCCTGGTTACCCACTCAACGAGAACAACAGGGAGACACTTCCAAGTTTCGTGTGGATTTTTTCGGACGGTTTTTAGCGGCACAGCGAGCATGAAGGAGGACAGACGGGCACAGTCAGGTACTTTTACAACATTGCTTCCTCTTAGCTTTCGTCTTTCACGTCCGAGTACGGTAACGGTTGTTAGCATTAGCTTCTCTCACAGTGTGGCTGCCAGGGGAAGTTCACAATGAGGCATACTCTGATAAAAGTTGACGGCGTATTACATATTGTTATCACATACAAACCGCTTTATTTTGCGTCATCGTAAGAGTTGTGTGACCACGAATTTGGTCTTGTTAGCTGACTTTTGTGCCGGTACGGAACGTGAAGTAAGCTGACTTCAATTGACTGCTGATCTGACATTAGCTAGTTTGATTGAGCAGTGTGACAGCTTACGTCCCTTTTGAGCATCTGCAGTTAAAACTCCACCGTTAATGTAATTTTTCTGTATCACCTTTATGCATAAATCAGTCATACTGATGGTTAGTCCCTACTTGGAGGACTGTGCTTTTAAAAGGGAAGATGAGCCACAACTATTTCCTGTCATGCAGATTGAGCTCTGAGAACAGTTAATTGCACCATGTACCTCACCATTTGTAACTTATAATATATAAGTTTATAGAGGCTTTGCTGTAATAATAAATACATAAATGTTTGTAAAAGACTGCTACTGTTGGCACAACTTTAATTTTATTATGTAGTACTCACATAGTGTGGTTTGCTGTTGTTGTTTGGTTGTTTACTAAAGGCTGATATCTGGTTACAGCACTGATCATGTCTGGCTCTGCAGGGCCTGTAGTAGCCTGATGCAGGTCAGCTGAGGTAAGGCTCCTTCGTGGCCCATAAATGGTCCTGCTCTGGTAACCTGGTCTGAATCTGGATCACTTATGGGCCCTGTTTTAAGTGGACTGAGTGAAAGCAGAGTGGATTTATCTCCCTGTTGCATTGCACCATTTCAGGACAACGCCATTGCACTTACGAACAGCTCATGGTATGGATAAAGAGTCATACTCAGAGGATCAAGTCACAGCTATGAATATTTTAATTATAGATCAAACTGTTAATTAGATTTTAGATTTAACGATTAATTACTTAGTCTACAAAATTTAAAATACGTTCAGGCTTGTTTTGTTCATCCAAGGTGGCCCCTGTTGTTTGACTTTCATTTTTTATTATATTTATCCTTGACCTCCTCTTTCTTTTGTTGTGTCTCTCAGCACTTTAAAACACTTTGAATCGTCAGTCTTGTCTTTAAAGTGGCATACGAATAAGGATGAGTTGAGTCGAGTTAAATGATTAATTATCAAACTTTTTCATTTAAGCGAATCAGCTAATTCATTATTTAATTAGTGTTTCAGTCGTGGGGTCTGTGGTCAAATTATTTTGCTTTGAGAAACAGGTTTGCTCTGTGCTGTAAGGCAGTTTTATAAGGGCTGGGAGTGATATGGAAATAGTAAGAATCATCACTGTGGTACTTATCTAAATGTTCAGAAGACCAGTTTTGATGAAGGCACGAAAATGAAGAGCTTGCCTCTAAAAATATGGAGGATCATTACCGAAGACACCTCTGCAAATACATCCATTTCCAGAAAGGCTCATGATGAGGTGCATTTCTTTGGAGAGATTTGAAGGATTACTGAGTCATTAATGGTAACCTAATGCCAGTGATATATGGGGTGTCATACAGGTCTGAAGATCTAAGTCCAATAATGAGCTAAGGCATGTCATCACAGGTATAATCCTAAATCTTGACTCCACATTTTACCAAGAGAGGAGCTGCTGATAGCAAAGGTTAATCCTCCTATTGATTAAAAATGGAGGATGCCATTTGTTCTGGCCCAGTCCCCGTTTTCAGAAATACAACCAAAATCTGGGCAGGAAAAATGACGTTTGCGGTGCGTTGAGCGTTTCAGCAAATTGGTTCATTTAGCAGAAACAACTGCCGAGTTATTTTCATCTGCTGCAGAGCTGTGATGGGATTTTGTCATTTTGTCTTACAATCCGGTGTAACCTCACTAAGACCATGCAACTGCCCCAGTGTGCTGAAATCGAGAGAAAATTTGATTATTGATTGAGCCATTTCTTAGCAAAATTGCCATTTGCTGTCAGGCTGCAACTAACAATTATTTTCATTATTGATTAATCTGCCAGTTATTTTCTTGCTTAATCTTTAGTCTATGAAATATTGAAGAATAGTGAAACAGCGACAAGAGGCAATGATGTCTTCAGTTAGTTTGCTTTGTCCAACAAAACAGAATGATGTTTAATTCTGATATTTTGGCATTCAGTATTTCCAGGGAGAGCCTGATTTCTATTATATTTAAGCTCTTCTTGGATCCTGTTTATCATGTGAAGGATTAGGTTCAGGAGTTTACCTGCCTCCTTCTACTTGGACCTGATTTATTTAAGCAGGGCTGAGGACTGCAGGACCAAGATGTAATAGGGATGCCAATATTCGTCATGTCAGCAGGTTGTGCTTCATTAATCTGTCTGATTGATCAAACATCCATGTGGTTCTGTGACCTTGCTTTGCACAAATGAGAGCTGCGCCCATGCCAGTGTTACTTGATCTACTGCCTTGTTGATGGATTTTAGCTCGACTTATTGAAGGCACAGGACAGAGACATATAGACACCAAATCTGAGCGCGCTCAGGAGATTGTACATGTGTAACAGAAGAGGAGGCCTATTGTTACATTTCATGATGTCATGCAGTCATGACTGTGGCAGCAGGATGGAGTCAGTGTGCTCTGTTGCATTGTTTATGTCTGAGCAGCTTGGAAAAATGGTTGGCTATTTATTATGGGAGACACAACGGAGAATTAGAAATATGAGTGTCAGCAGCTAACAGTGTTGTGCAAGTTCAGCTCAAAGTTCAGTTCACACTGATTGAAATGAACTTATTCACATTCATAGTTCACAATTTGGAATTTTGAACTAAACTCACAGTGAGTCAGTGAGGTATTTGACTGATAATTGTCTTGGTTAACTGATCAGTCATTTGGTGTAAAAAATGTCTGAAAACACTCCAAAACCTAAAGATATTCAGTTTATTATGACAAAGGTAGAACATCCTCACATCCGTACCTCTGTACCTCTGCATGACTGATGCATGATGTTGTTTTATTTATTACTAAATGCCAGAATCTTTTTTTTTTTTAAAAAAAGGCAGATTAGCCCACGCCTAAAACTCACACCAAACATAACATTTTTTATCGTCCACCATAGCTATCTCGCTATATCAACATAAATATCTAAACAAAACAAATTCTAAACAACCTGTAGCAGGTTAGGGTGCGGCTATTAACCACATCACATGACTGGTGATAACTGTGTTTGGCTTTCTTTGTCATTGTCACCCTGCTCAGATTCAGAGGTAGTGATATTTATATGGTGATTGCTTGCTTCGTAACAATATTTTGAATATGATTATAGATTATTTTCCAGTGTTCAGTGCTCATTTCAGCTTTCAGTCTCGTGGATGTCATGTCAGTGTTTTGGCTGATGTCCAGGATGGTGCGTGCTCGTGTCTGTGGCACGTGAGCGTGAGCAACAGGATGCTGATGGCAGATCACTTAACGCCCATTAATGATATAGATTTTCTGAAAGTTCTCACTTAGTACCTTAAAATGAGGTATGAGTTTTTTGAAAAATTGCAAAAGTTTCATCATGAAAGGCTTCTAAGTCTTCTTTGTCAGAGAGGCCTTTCATCTTCCATTTAAAAGAGAATTTTAGTTTTTGTTACAATATGCTTTTGTACTAAACTGACCCGGCAATCATCGCTTCGTTAAAAAGGCATTTGTCTGCACTGCATTTGAGATCTGTTGGTTCATTTGAATTTTGATGTTAGATAAGGTGACCCTGGTTGCTTGAAATAGAGCTAAACTTGAATAAAAATGCAATAACCTTACATCTGAAGTCAGACACCGTCCCTGCATGCAAATTTAGTTTAGTTTTTCACTTTTGAATTGAGGTGTCCTGTTCATAATATGCGTACTGTCAGAGGAGATTAGCAGCGGTGGCCGGTGGTTTGTGCTGTGCGTCGGTGTGTGTGAGACTTACATGAGCACAGAAATCAATCGTTTTGTGATTAAGGGCTGCCTCTTTTCAGGATCAGTGACAGCTTTGACTGAATTAGGTTGACATTGACCCTTACAATTGCATGAAATAGGTATGTGTATGGATGGGCCTGTTCACCAGTCACTATCTCATTTATATTGTGATGGACAGCACACATTAATGCTTATGCCTTGAAAGGCCAAGCAGTGGAGTTATTGATGATTTTCTTTAAATAATCCTTCTTCTGAATGTGTTATCATTGTGGACACAAGGAGAAATATGTTATTTCCTTCAGCAATCCTAATTCTATTTATTAAAATGGATTACCACAACAGCACACCCACTTTCCACCATATGGTCAATGTTTTTATTACTCGAAATTGCCGTGAGTGGTGGGCAGTCCGTCTGCTTTCAGAGCCCACATATAAAGTGTGTGTCATGTCCTTGATTATCAGTGTGCAATATTAGAGTAGCTGAAAGCTTGTTTAGGAATATTAATGAGGTATGCAGGTTCAGATGTGTAGCATAAAATGACTGTGTGTCTATAGCACACACCATCATAAGCTATGCAGGCATTTGTAGGTGTACCAGCTGCACAGTGCTGCTATTGTAAAAATTGCAATTTAACATCTATATTTTGTTAATGCTGAAGATGAAGAGGCTGTCAAAATCCCGTCCAAACCAGGCAAATATGTTCTTATAGATCATCACTCATCACTAAAGTGTATGTCATGCAAGGGAACCAATAAAAAAAATATATGGAATAGGCAAACTTGTCGTTTTGACATTTAATGTGTATCGATTCATTTCATCAACTCATCCATTGAGTAACATGCAAGAAAACATTCCACCTTAAAAGTTGCTGGTTGCTACCTTTGAGCGGCACAGTGAATAAAAAAATGTCTCCAGTTCATAGCCAGCTAACGCTATCAAGCAAAGATGACTTGGCAGCAAAACTTCCTTTCATTCATCATCATTCAGTCTTCTGTCAGTTTCTTTATTTGTGATGCAGACATTACTAAGCCTGCCTTTTAAACTTAGCCAGCTTGTGCTGCGTCCACAATACCTGAAATGAAACTAGCTTAGCTACGTTTTCTTAGCCTATTCGATGAGCTTGACCTCTGCCTGCACTGCAGCTTTTCCTCATGAAATCATTCAAATTCTGATTCAAAGCTAAATCCAGATGTTGTTACATATAAGAGTAGAGTTTCTCCAAAAAAAAGGACAGAGACACAGTTGCAGTTTCAAGCAACTCAAGCAACATTGTTGACATGATGCTGAGCAGTGGGTGCTGACATATGTTGACGTTTTATCTTCCAAAAATTACGCCTATGACCTGAGTTTCCCATCGTCCCGGACGAATATTATCTGTGTTTATGGACTGTATTTTCCCGTGTTTTTGTGTCTGAGTGACTAATGGCGACAACAATTTTTGAAATTGGTCCAGTATTGAGCGAGAGTGCTGCATCTGACAGCCGCAAAGCGGGCTGCAATGTACTGCGCACCGTCAATGTACGTCCACTAAAAATGCTTGTTTATGCCACTGACAGGCTCAGTTTGTTATTCAGAGTGTCTTATGCAAAGGATCCCTGCAGAGATAGACCTTTTTGTTGAAGAGTAAGATCCTTTTTGTGCCGCTATTTGCAGGAACAGTAATTTTTATCTTCATAAGACACACTTCATTCAAATCCGGCACAAAATAAAACTTTCTTTCCACTGTTCCACCGACAATAACCATCTCTGGTTTGCTTGAAATTAGCCATTAATTCACAGGTTTAGATATGAAAATATGGGGAGGGGAGCGAGAGGGAGGGTGGAGAACAGAGAGGCAGCAGGGAAACCTGGAGAGCCAGAATATTTTGCTATCTAATTTGGGAATTGTTTTCACCAGACATGATGACTAGAGAGATTTAAATATGACAGACTTCAACAGATTTCCATCGTAAAATATAAATAGCTGCACCCACAGCTGTCAGTTCCTTATAAACTATTAGACCACTGTTCCAGGAAGGTTTGTATCTGCTGATGACTAATGCGTCTTTAATAAGTAGGATATCCCTGTATTTGCTTTGGTCAATGATGAACGCTCACTGTATAAGCAGTGTAAGCCTGTGACATCATCAGCTTCATTAATGCAACTGGAAAAACAGCTGGCAAACCTCATATTTTTTAGCTGTTTCCTGCTCTAATTATTGCAAAACCTCTGTCCTTTTCTGTGTTTTAAATGTCAGTGGATCTCATCCTTACGTCCTTGCATGTTATTTTAATAATGCCTGCACATGATCTCAGTTAATCCCGCCATTAATGTGAATACTTGCCACCCTATAACTCTTCACTGACCCTTTGCTTGTTAATGTCAGCCTGATGTTTCTTGCTTCAGTGTTATTTACTTGCTTGTTTGTTGTAAATGAAACACTGCGTCCTTGTGTTAAAGTGCCCCCGCAGTATTTTGATTTCATTCACTAAATCTGTCTGACTAGACTCTCCTGCCTGTGGCCACTTTGCTAAACTTAGCTTAGTGGATGGCATCATGTTGAAAACATTTCCAGTGTTTTGAACCAAATTGTTTTTGTCCCACTTCGGGTGAGGAAAGGTGACATTTCTCTTTATGAGATGTTGTATTGACCCTCAAGAAAAGTAGGCAGCTGGATAAGAGGAGGCAGGCGGTGAGAGGTGCCATCTGAGTGAATCAATAAGCTCTTGTGTATTTTGGGTCTCTACATACAGGATCTACCTGCCAAAAAACAACAAAAGTGAGTGAAGAGAGTCGGTAATATGGAAGTATTATCTATGAATCAGTGCATGGGGGTCTTTTTTGTTGCAAAACTATATGAGTAATTTGTGTCAGACGCAAAATTAGAAACTGAACTGTTATATTTTTGTTACTTCACTCTCCTTTAAACTCAGATTTGTCCTCAAAAGTACTAAAAAGATTCCCACTTCTTTGTAACAGCCACTAAACTAACAAAACATGGTTAAATCCATCAGTCACCACCATGAATACCTGCCAGCACTTAAATAAGATCATGTCTCATTTGCCTTTAATCAGTACGATGGGGCCCATTATTTGCTTTAGATGCATTTAATTATATTTAATGAAGTCCTCTTATTATTAAATATCACGCCGTGCTGAGATCAGCCGGACATTATTTATATTTTGTTATGCAACAGAGCTGCATAATACACACTTGATTTAGATTAGAAAAGGTATATGGACATGTTTTATATGAGATCATCAACAGATGGTTAAAGGCATTGTAGGTTAATAATGTGTTGTTAAGATGAATAAGAAACAAAAAAGCCCCCAAACAAAGCCTTTTTAACCCCATATAGATTATCAGGAAAAGGCTAACTCAGGTTGAATTATGAGAACTATGGACCAAATATATTTCCCTTTATATGGCAATGAAATGTTTTATCATCTGGGCAGAGTGAATCTTTTTAATTGACTGTTTTTTGTGGCACATCAGTCCAACAACACTCCAGCATATACACTGTCAGGATTTTCCTTACTTGCAATTTTACATGCACTGCACGGTACAGACGAGGACAAAGTAAATGTGCACATGAAGACATTTTGTTGGCATAGTAACTTAATTATAGTCACCTCCCTCACAGAGGTCTTATGTTACCTTCTGCTCCACTTCACTCAAATGGCCGTTAAAAATAAATCTATTTTGCAAGTTTTAACATCACCTACCTTTTTGGTACAAAAATAAACTAGCTTAAATGACAGTATGGGAGCATACGCTATACGCTTCCCAGGAGGCTTAAAAAATAGAGCAGTGGACTTACTCATACTCTAAGTGCCACATGGGATGCTGTAGGCCTTCGACATAGGGGAAGGCTGAACAATTCACAGTGACCTTGCAGCATGCACTCAGGATAAACATCAGTGCATTCATTGCATTGGTTTTACTTTCAGGGCATCGCCCAATGCTTGAGAAGGCATCTATTCAGTCCTAAACACTGACCTGCTAAACACAGCCTATTTTCTCCTCGGGCAGGCTGAATTGCTGCTGAAATTGGTCCAACCACCTTGCTACAATATCCTTTATCACTCCCTGTGGTCAGTCACTTAGGCTATGTGGCTTTCAGCTTTCGGCTAAATCTCCTCATCAGATCTCAATGGATGTTGATCTCATGTGAAATCTCCGAAAGGTGTGAAGTAAATTAATTTCATACCCCAGTAAGTTTGGAAGCGGCAGTGACATTGACAAGTAGAGGGGTGGATGTGCTTTCATTTTAATCCAGCGCATGAAAAAGTGCTGTGTTCATCACACCCAGACATGATCAGATTTCCGACATGCATGGCTTTTCAAATTCATGTGTGCTGAGCAACAGTGTGGGCTGTGTTTTACACCTTGTTTTGCACTGATTACCTAATCATCTGAGGATGACCTCAGCGCTTAAAGCCTTTTGGACGGGGCAATTACTTTCACAAATGCTGCATTTTTCATAAAGATGAAAGCCACACTTTTAATCAGGCTGAGCTGATAATGGGTTATAGTTTTGGTGATTGAGCTACATTTCCAGTTGTAGTGATGAGCTGTGAGGACTTTGATTATGGCAAAAAGTGGTCACAACATCATTCCATACTTTACCCTTGGCTCTCATGTCCTGAATGAATGACATGTACATATTTCAAGCTAATGGGAACTGGAATTAGATCTCGCTGTGAATTTCCAAGCCCTTGCACGCCAGCTTTCTTAGGATTTGATTCGTTATCATCTGCCTGTCGCACGTTTGAGGTTTCATCTGAATATGATTTCATTTGTAGGTTTACAGGAGTAACATATGACACAAACCTACTTATGTCACATCCAGAAGCAGGTCAGACATATTCCTCACACTGGATTTGTTCACGTGGTTGCACTCAAACCTATAAAACACTAAAGCCTCGAACGACTGTACAACTGAAACACAATCTTACCCGGGTAGATTTTTGTATAGATAGGTTTAGCCCCGTCACTGTGGCTTTTTGATGAAAGATAGCGGCTGATTAGCTGCCAAGACATTTGAAATGACTCCAGCTCTAAAGCCAGGATACAATTCTGACAGACCTCTGTGTCTGAAGCAGCCAGACATCTGGATTAATGTGTGAAAGGATTTGACTGGTTTTCCTCCCTTAGAGCAGGATCTGCAATCAGAGATGGATAGACTGAACCAACATAGCAATTTTTATCCTTTTGTTTCAGCAGGTAACTCAGTGAAAGTTTCACTTGTTGCCTGGTGAATGAACTGAAAATCTTTTCATGTCAGTACCAGACTGAAACTTCATAATAGGCAAGAGCAGTGTTTTTTCAGAGTGAATCATTTCGACACAAAAGTAAGAGCTGTTACCCAATATCAGATATTTTACCTGGTTTCTGTATGGGGGGAATTAATTTATGTGGTTTGAGGGAAGAAGTGGGCAAGTCTGTATTCATCTATCAATGCAGTAATTAGACCAAATGAGGGATTGCATTTATCTGCTTTGCCAGCACACTACATGCAGGCTGGGTACTGACTGTGTTGTGTTAACTGTTGGTACTTTTAAAAGGAAATGTGCATCTTTCATTCAGCTTTTCATCTTCACAGTCCATACAAATAGTGCGACTTGTTCATTGTTTAAAACTCATTGCTATCATGTCTTCGTCAGGCACAGCCTTGGACCTTGATCAGGAATGCTTCAGCAAAACCCTAAGAAGACATGCAAATTGTGCTGTACCTTTCAGTGGCTGTTCAGCAGTAAGACAAATACATTCTATGGTCGAGGCTTAGAGGGGCGCTGCCCTCTCTTTTCTCTTGCCATCAGACTTTTTCTTTGTTATACAGAAGCAGCCTTCTGTCTATGCACTGTTAAGCTATGTACTCTATAGAGCTTACCGTTTAAGCAGTGATATTATGCACTCTCCAGAATTTAAAAAATACAGTAAATTATATTTAATCACTGCTTTAATATGCACTGTGTGTGTTATATATATATAATCTACAGTATGTTTATGGGAGTTTCAGTAGCTAATGTTACTTGGCAAAGTAAGTAGTTTAATGTTACCATAAGTGAGATTCAGACAGTTGCAGGGAGACTGCTTTGTAATGTGATCTACTGTATAAGAAGGCATTAAGGACTGTAAGGAATCTGTATTGCACTGAGGAGGGGACACCCTTTGAGAGCGGGTGCCAGTTGTGAGGAAATTCAGAAGGCAAATGCAGCAATTTAATAGGGCTGCCTAATTTGGTGAGAGAAACCAGACATGTGTGGTGTTTATTCTTGCGCTCAGCTGATGAAGATGAATATGATGATTCACTCTGATTGGAAAATATTCTGCCTCCTGCTGAAGATGTATTCTGTCCGAGCCTTAACCTCTGCCTCGGTGTTAACTGCCAACTGTGATGGTGGCCTTGGTTTACCTGGGAGATGACTGGCAGCTGTTGGACTGACAATGAGGAGTGACACAGACAATTAAAGGGCTGGATTCAGTCTGGCTTGACCTTCTGATCAATGCACTCCTATTTAGAGTTGGCAGGCTAGAGAACAGCACTCTTTTTCCAGACTAATAAAGACGGCACAGAGAGCAGCTCCTGGGCTGAACTGCCAATACTTTTAACACCCCCATCGATTCTCATTACTGTTAATGGTTTCTTTGCTAGTGTGAGCCGGATGTTGAGGAAGGTGTGGGTGGGCATGGGTGTAGTCAGAAATTTGGCTGGAGGCAGAGTCATCATATTATGACCATGGTCAGTGAAATGGCTCAGCCAGTGTCACTTTTCAGTCCTGTAATACGGCGTGTAAAATCACCATGTGAATTTTTGCAATAATCCTCATTAGCCTTGCTCCAGACCTCTGAATTGCTGCCCACATCTCTGATGTGTTCAACAATTCAAATAGGTCGGGTGATCTGCCCATTGACTGCTGTTTCACATCTTACACATCTTAGATTAAGAATGCAGACATCATCTATATAGCTAGCTCGCCACATAGTTACACTCGTGAAAAATGGCAGCTGAGAAAAGGTGTCGAATGTGGATGAGATTGTGGAAGCTGTACAAGTTGTTTTCAGTCCACATACAGAAATAATATCTCTTAAATCAACAGTTCTTCGATGAACAAAATAAGAAAATGGACGTAAACCCAGCTATCGTCGGGCTACATCTTTGTCAGCTGAGAGCAAAAAATTAACACCACACAAGTCTGGTTTCCCTCAGCAAACCAAGCGCACCTACTCATCCCTTCATTGCGTTGTGTTTGTGTACTTTTCAGCGACACACACTCTGAGTTTTTCCCATCCAGAGGGGTCCCTTTATCAACACAACATGCATTCTTAACAGCCTGTAGGAATTTGATCCACATCTGAACAAGCAGTGTTGTGTGTTACAGTCACACAGACTGTTGTTGTGTGATTGCACAAAACACATCAACTCAAGCCTCCACTCTTTGGAGATGTAACCACTGTAATGGGGCACCAAGGAGAACGATGAAAAATGCATCGCACTGTTTTTAATCCCCTGAAACGATCCACTTCCTGCTGGTGTGTAGCACTTTTTGGTGCCGTTGTGCTCCCACTCTTACGCTGCAGTAAATAACTCTACATATTTTAGTGGCCTATAGAGCTGTTTGTTATATTCATTCTTTGGCTCTAATTAGTAAGCAGCCTGGATTGTAATGTTTCTTCTGGGGTGTCTGATTCTTATTTTGCTTATCTCAGGACAATCCTCCATACAGTCGTCTGCTGTGGGAGGCTGCCTGAGAGTTTTTCTTCCCCACTCAAATGATCTGGGATTACTGAAACATTGTCTGCTCATCATTTTGGATTTGAGTGCTGCATTAGAGGCATTCTCACTGACAATAGAACCATGGAAAAGCAATGCAAAGGCTTGTGTCAGTGTGGGCATTTTGCCACAGGATGCAGATGAAATATAAGCGAACAAGCTCAGGATAAAAGCTTGAAATGCCAAGACAGCGGTTTATGTCCTCGTTCTCCTCTGAGGTTTAATTGTACACCCAGGGAAAGTTAATCACAGCAGGAATAACTTTCTGCATCATCTCAATGCTGGCCAGGTAGGCAGCAGATCACCACAATGCTGCAGTGTGTACACTACAAGGTGCTGTGTCTCATATGTGGGCTTGCTTGTATTGGAGTCCAGTGTATTTTGTCTAATGACCTAACATTGTGCTGTGTGACTGAAAGGGCCAAAACCAACTGTTGGGATCCCTTTGCAACAGGATTTCCCACTGAGCCAAAGCAGTGGGCTTATTGAAGTGAGTGGAGAAGCTGGAGCTTTTGCAGCAGGGCTATTGTCAGTGTGGAAGCCGCCTTAGGCTGCGTTTTAGCATCCAAAACTGAAATGTGCTATATCAAAATGGACTTTATGGTGAGTGCTTTAGTGCCACAGCTCTGCAGCTGACTGAGAGCCATGAAGGTAGAGATGTATTCAGGTTTTTTTTAACAGTGTGGGCTTCATTTTCCACGTTTGTGTTCTGCAGGCCCAAAGATGGAGCCAGACTTCTGCAATGTGGTGTTCGCCTGTGTGAGGTGGCCTGGTGCTTAGGAGAAACTGTTCAACTACTGGAACAAGGTACGATCCACCACCGCTTTACATTAACAATCTTGCATTTTCGGTATTTCTTTCTCACCTCACCTTTCTCTAATTTTGACAATTTCCACACTAATTTCCAGATTGAACAACTTTAACAGTAACTACAGTTATGATTAGCTTTATAATGTGAACCAGCTGTGGAGGAAAACAACAACCTCTGCATGTATTCAATGATCACTTCACGTTGTTTCAGCCCTTTTGAGTGACATTCTGCTGTGAAAGATTTAGTTGCTTGATTTATGGTTATCCTTCAAAGGTGGCACTTGTACCTGTAAACTGTTGCCAGCCAAGAGTGCCTACACAACCAGCTGTCATGTAGTTATTGTTTCATGTCTTTATGTTTCGTAAAAGATTTGAAGCGGTTCAGTCTAAGTCGAAAAGTCCTTCACTAGAGAGTAGCACAAGGGGGTAAAACAGTGCTTAAAGTATTTTGCTTGCAGGATATCTACTGTTCTTTGTTGTCCCAGAGGCTCAGGTGCTGCTTGCCTCTCAGGCTGTTAATACTGGAATCTGCCTTCAGATTCAGCAGCAGATAACAGCAGCAGTATCTCCTCTAATTGCCTGTTGCCTAAGAACTACTAACTACAGGAGATGTGGGCTGCATGTCAAATAGTTTTCCCCAGCTACATTCTGTGCCTGCATTTGGCCACGTGCACATATTAGAGCCCCGCTCATTTGATTATACTGTAAAGTATTTTTCTGTCCATGGCGTAATTATCTAACCTCTTTTTTAGTCTAGGAATTGAAGGCATATCATCATAATATCTCTTAGAATTATAAGCTAATTAAAAATGCATGGTGAGGATGGCTGGAAAACTACACTAAGGAGACGGATTTGGTATTTAGATTATGTTTCAATTAAGTTTACGGCTGGGATGGTACACCAAATTCACTGTGGCTTTGATTTTGGGTCACGGTTTGCTATGTTTTCGGTAGCCTACAGCAAAGAAAAATGCAGAAAATGACATTTTTGTCATTTATTTTAAAATGTTAATGTCAACAGTTGGTCATAATTCATGCTGTGACAGTAAAGGCACTCAAATACTGTCATATTGTGAGTAAGGAAAAATAAATAACAAATGTCGGTATTGCTTCATCATAAGACTGTTGATAATTCCTGAACAGCTTGTGTGCTCGTTTATACAGAGCAGCCCATCAGACTGACTGCACATGTACACATCCAGGAGATAAACACTCCTCTTGCATTAGTTATTTCTTTGGTCTGAATCTGCAGTGAGAGGCCGCCTGAAAGCTATGGGGAGAGGGACTCGCCTCGCAGTCTGTTTTTGTGTCTCGTTCCACGATTGGGTCGGTCAGGGGTCGGGGTGGGAGGGCGACACCGAAGATTGAACTGCGACTTGAGGGCCTGGATGTTTGTATGCAGTTTCGGCCTCGATTTCATAGCGGTTACACCCATAATTATGTCGTAAGGGAACAGACAGTACAGTCCTATTTGCAATTTTGAAATACAGCACAGTTTTCTTGCAGCCATCTGAGTCCATGTGGCGTGTGCATTCCAGTTGTGGCGGATGCAGTGGAGCCCATATGGATTGTATTTGCATATGGACTGTGTAGACTGTAGCGCATGAGGTGCAGTTCAAATGTGGACCATATGACACTGGGATGGAGTGTCATGTTTAGAAATTTAGTGAGATCATCACATTGTTTTTCTGCATTTAGCTTTGCAGTAGTTTAAGCAGCAGTCAAACCCAGCATCCATTTTTTTAATAGAAATACTTTTTGCAAATGTTTTATCTCCTTTTTGAAGTTTAAAAGATTTTTCTGACCATGATCTGACAAACCAAGCCGAGTTTTGAAGGGAAAACATTTTGGCAGCATTGCACAGTTAATGACTGCGCATCCAATGCCAATTCTCAACTCCTGCTCTCGTCCAAAACACGCAGTCAAGCTCATTTGCGGAGGAGCTGGAGTCAACAATGCTCGTCGCTACCTGTTTCAAGCAGGACTCATTAGTATGAGTCGTCTCTCTCATTCATAATCATGCCGAGTGGGAACTTGACAGTATTAAGCACTAAAATGAAGGGTGACAATTGTACTTAGCTGTAGTGTGATGTCTTGGTGGCTTGTAGTATGTCGTAATTACATTACATTTGGTATAGCTCACTCTGCCTTTACCGCAACTTAAGAGTGATTTATCTTGCCATATGTAAAGAAACTGAGATCCTCAACTCCAGTCTTAGCTGGTTGCTGTTTAATTCCTCATTCTAATTTTACATATGCTAGATTTCCCTGTGATACTCAGTGGACAGTATAATGGCCTAGTTTAATACCCAGTGTGGAAGCAAATGGGTCAAAGCTCCCACTTTTCACTGGGCACTGAAGAATGTCCGTCACTGCAGCTTTTGGGAAAGACTTTCAAGGTGAAAGATTGGATTAGAGCGGGGACTTTCTTCACGCTGCTACTTCTGCATCGCAGCTTGAGTGCTTTTGTTGCTGCAAGATATTTCTTTAATTTCTGGTCATCCTGTCTCGAAGAACACCCACTAGAGCCAGCTGTAAGATGTGATAAGAGCTTTTTTCTGTTCCCTTTCATCTAAATCATATTCAACACACTGAAGCTGTTGTCTTAGATTTTGTGCTGAGAGCAGGTCGCGCAAGTCAGCACAGCAACTCACGCACACACACACACACACGCTTGCCAGAGGAATGTTCGTCAACCTCTTTGTGGTTATTACTGCTAACAGCTATTTGACATTTGAGAGCAACCCAGATCCTACTGTCTGTCTGAAATGGAGAGGATATTACCTGTTATTCAGTTACTAGTGTAGACGTTTTACAGACCAGGACAAATCGCTGTCAATTTCCAATTTAACATAGTGATGGAGCCATTTTCTATTGAGTGCTATGTGCATTTTTTTTCCCCACTGCTGTTCTCCATCATCTGTCTGTTTTGCAAGGTCTACGCTTCAATACTCGACTGTAAGAGGGTGAAAGCGTGCGTTAAGGTGTGTAGGGGAGTAATTGTTGAGGTCCATTGCTCTCCACTCTGAATGCTGATATCTTTTTCAGTGAATCTGTAACAAAATACCACCTCCTGTTTAACCAAAGGGACCAACAGCTCCCTTTTTATACTTCATGTCTTGAATGTGGAGCCTTACTGAGTGCCTTAGGCTTTCATTAGGGATTCCCAACAGTGCGAAATAGAGACACATCATTTCAGTAAAACGGCTTCTCCTTACTTAGGAGAATAAAAAAAAAGTGTCTTGGTAATCATAATGTTATAATTATATTGATTTAATTCTGATTTATTAAAGTTAGTTAATCATATTATGTCAGCATGCAATGAAATGTTGCAATTGAAAAACGATTTTAAATGTGTGAAATATTTGATCCTATTTATTCCAATTTCCATCACCTCCTCCTGTTTTTATTAAGTAACAACTGCTTTTACTCAGAGCTGAGCTTTTTACTTCATTGTTTTGGGGTTTTTGACTGTTGGTTGGACATATCAAACTTCCTGAAGACTAAAAACCAAAAAGTAAACAGATTAATGGATATTAATTGTTACTTTCAGACTTATAGACTTGTGAACTTGGTAGACAACTGCTGTAACTGCCACTGATTTATTTTAGAGCAAAGATTTCTTTTTCTTAGGATTTTGGTACATATTGTTCACCTCTCATCCAAACCAGCATGTCATTCACAGCAGCAGGCTGATATTAGCACTCACCTTTGCTCTTTGTCTGTCTTTTTCACAGTCTCTCATGTGATACAAACACACATACAACACACACACACACACACTCACAGTCAGTAAATTAGCTCCACTTAGCTCCACCTGTTTTCCAGGCTCAGTACTAAACTCTGTTTCACCTTTCTGCCTACAGAGAGCAGAACAGATGTGATTGCCAGCATGCTCAGCACCCTTTCACACCAACTAATAGTCTAATTTTCATGACTGTCACTCAAGAACAACATGTAAGTCGAATTAATGGAGTTGTCTCTATTTTAATTAAGCATAATAAGTCTTGGTCATTGAGCTGTAATTCCTATTTTTAACCTATTTGCATCATCAGTAGAGCCTGCTGCCAATCTCTGTTTTGTTTAGATATATCGTAAGTGCACAATATGCAAAGTCAGACTGTCTAAGAAGCAGAATAGTCGCCACTTAGTTCAGTGAACAAATCATGAGAATCTCTGATGTGTTTTTCTCTAGCATTTTCCGCAGCAGCAGTTTTGTGATGGCGGTAGCTAATTACAATATCTTCGACTCATCTCTGCCTCCAGCCTTTTGTGTTTTCAAAAAGAAGGCTGGGGTTTGGATATCTAGTAGGCTGAAACGGCTGTTGAGGCACCTACACACACTTCAGCTCTCTCTTCCACACCGACACAGTTGAATGCACGTAGAGGATCTGTGATTTTAGTTGTTCGAATCAGTATTTGTGACAATGAGGAACACTCTACCAAATTCATGCTCTCATCAAGGGAGGGTTTGTGGAGCTGAATGGGGAAGGAATGCGAGGACAGGCTCCCCTTCAGTCAGAGAAACTCCTGACAAGTGGCTCGCTGCATGTTTCCAGAGCGATGTGTCCCCACACATTGTTTTCAAGACTCGGAACTGCTTTGAAATTCAGTCACATTGAACGGGGAAGCCGTTTACTGTGACAATCACCCGTTCCGACATTTGTTTAATGCGCTTTTACATAGTTGAGTTGGAGCTAACAGCTCAGCGGCTACCTCTGCCTCCATTTCTCGAGGCAATCAAAACAAGTGCGATTGGTTGTCTCCGGGTCATCGCTCCCGCAAGTCAGAGGAAATTTGCATGAAGTTGAACCTTACTCAGCTTCTCCAGGTCAGTCCGCCGGGAGACTTGAGGGTCTTGAATGGATCCAAGAGGCTATTTGGAAGTTTTATTCACAAAGAATGTCAGTCTGCACCTCTGTTGTTTGAGTTCAAATGGCAAGAAGCAAAAAACGGTTGCTCCCAAAATGTCAAACTATTCCTCTAAGGTTTTCTCTGAATCTAATAGAATTGGTGGATTTTAAGTGTTTTCACCAAAAGAGTCGCTATATTTTTAAAATTGTGGTCATACGTTTCCGTAAAAGAAAAATACCCAGGGTGCAAAGTTGCGGCCCTTAGCAATAACACAGCTCCAAAAATCATTTATGATGGCATGAAACTCCAGAGACACCAGGTGCTTTTACACAAATTGAGGCTAGTTACCTCCCGAGGTTGAGTATAGCGTGTAGATCCAGAATCTCGAGAGTGTGCGTTTGATAGGATCATTCAAATGTATCTGCAAAGGTTTTTTTTTGTTATTCGTGTAGCAGAGGAGCACACTTTGTTCAGCATTTCCCACTTGTTTACTTCCACACATAATCTGCTAATTGTCCTTTTCCTCTCCAGTCACAGTATCACAGCCTGGCCTTTCAGGCCCAGCTGTATAATTTGGGTGAGAATACAATGTGTTAATGCTTGAAATGAATTTTCAAAGTTCACGACATTAGATATTTGTACCGTTTCAAGTTGAGTAACAGAAAAATAAACTGTCACCAGGGTTGTATGAACTGTGATAATGGGTCTGATATGTAATTTCTGAGTGATTCAACTTCTTTACTTTTATTGGATCTGTTAAACACAGTGACACATTAATTTCACTCGGTGACATGTTCATTACTGTGTGAAACGCTCTCTGAAATGAAATATTGGTGCCACCAAATTATGCGAGCGTGCCACTAATGGGGGAAATGTCAGCCGCGGCAGGAGCAAAAAATAGTGCTCTTTGGGGGTTTTGTGTTTAAACAACTCATTGCCTGGTTTAATTGCAGTGTGGTTTACTGCAAAACCGTAAGATTGCTACTTTCAGATTTTACAGAGCAGATATGACACAAAACATATTTTAGTTGGTGTTCATGTTCGTATACTCACGAGCCATTAAGCTAGATATGCTGCTGCTTGTCCTGTGTAGATTTCGGTTGATCTTGTGAAGTTGCCTCTTGCGCTGTTTCTTATGTTTGACACCAACTTCGACAGCATCACAAATCAAACTCCGACGTGAGCGTAATCAAAGGCTTTATTGCGGTCCTGTGCAGCAGCTACAGTATATAGGCCACGGTGTTATTGCCAGCTGGGAGGAGTATTTGTTTTTTAATATTGAGTTGCCATCATAAAATATGTCACCGGTGTCACATTTAATCAGATGCTTGCAAATCCGTTTACAAATCTACTCAATCTTAAAAAAAGTCACAGCACTGATATATATTTGCTTTTATGGAACATACACAATCCAGGTCATGGTAAAACAGTAATTGCTTTGTGTTACTCGCACACATTGAGGAGTTTCTGTGGTCGATGAAGGAGCATGCAGTGGCAAAGGAGGGCATTGTCATTAGTTCACTCCTCTGGGAAAGCCTTACAGGGAAAAAGAAGGCAGAAGGTCATAATAGTGGCTTTTTTTTTTCTTTCCCACACAGAGCTGCCTCCCCTGGGTCTCTGGGTCTCTGCTACTGGGCAGTCGTGGTGTAAATTATTGTCCTGGGTATAAATAGGCTGACAGTCTGGCAGGACCAGGTGGTCTAATCTGCCAGTTCAGTGTCCTGCTCCCTGCCTGGCAAGGTGGCGTGGCGGTTGTTTGTCCCCACATTAACATTGGCCTCAGTACCCACAGATGGGCTGGTTCTTGTATATTGATGAAAAGATGGCCCTTAGAGATACTTTTTTTTTTTTCAAACTCTTAAACATAAGAGATACTTCATCTTTCAGTAAGTGGAAGGTATAATTTCAAATAAATTACAATGTCGCTGAAAAGAAACCTCGGTCGTGATATTTTGTGGAAATACAATATGAGCTAAAAATAGAGCTGCAATGATGAATCAGTTAGTTGAGTAGTAGTTAATTTTGATAAACATTTAAGCCATTTTTCAAGCTGAAATTGCAAACATTGAATGGCTTCAGCCTCTTCATTGTAAAAAGAATAGCAGCTATTTCTTGTCTTATCATTATAGTTAACTTAATTTTTCGGCTATGAACTGTTTGTCAGACAAAACGAGGCATTTGAAGAGGTCACCACACAAAAATATTATATCTGTAATCTTAAAATCTAGCCCTCCTAAAAACTCAAAGTAATTCAATGATTAGCGCTGCTTTTGTTTCACAGGACCACGTTTGTTTTGATTCCCTTTCTCAAGGCAAATTCTGCTTGTCATTCATGTGAAAGAAGTTGAGAGCTGGTTTCTACTGTTTTCTTCTGTCTCCGTGCTGCTGTAAATTCTTATTTTAAGGAGAGAAACTGTTAGTGCATTCAATTATGCCTCATTGTATCCAATCTCTTGCCACCTGGAAACAGTATGGCTGCTGAATATTCAGCATAACAAGGTTTTCCCCCTGGTGACAGTTTTAGAGCAGCAGCAGCAACAACCATCATTACTGTGTGGTTACAACAACCTGTCTGCCACAGTTTTCCATTTTTGGATTTTTTTGGGGTGTACAGTGATCATTACATGCATTTTTTCAAGCTTGACTACCTCTGTGCAGTTTTCATGGAGTTTTAGTTAGATTGCTTTCTAAAGCAGCGGTCTTTTGTTCAGTCTCTGGTTCTAACCATGCTGAGGTGCTTGGCATGAAAAGAGCTTCTGTTTGAGTTAATAATGCTCTAGAAGACATTTTTTCATCTGTGTAAACAGCACTTTGAGGAGAAATATTTAGTTTTCTTTGGTGGCCACCTCACTCCAACTTTTCCTCCTCATTCTGCCTTGTCCCCATGTTGTCTGTCTCCATCTCCCCCGTCATCTCTTTCCCCCATCTTCAGTCGTTTCCCATCAGAGGTGCCAACATGTCACCAGCAGCGCTTAAGTCTAATAGCTATGGGGACATTTTCTGTGACACCTGCAGCAAACATGAAGCCTGCTGGGCTGCTGGGAGAACAGAGGGAGGTTTATCTGGGATGGCAGGCCTTGCCTCCATCACCATGCCAATAGAGACAGCAGCACAGAGCTCGGCGCTTCACAGCCAGATAAGGCCCCCAGACAAAGAAGCACTGCAGCTAGACCCCACTCACTACAATGGAGGGGCGAAAACAAGATATATGACTAATAACCCCTGACTGTTTGCTCCAGTTAAATACTTTACTTTTAGCCTCTGAGTTAGCTGTCTCTGTTGCCTACATATGTTACAGATGTTTAAGCTAAAGGTATTCATTATGCTAAACTGAAGTTCCTCAAAGAATCATCGAAGTTTGTCAGAAATGTTTCTACCTAAGCTAAATTTACATTGTGGGGCAGAATTGAGTTGGATGCTATTTAGATGGAACATACATAAACCAGGAGATGCAGTACATACAGTCATGATGTGATTCAGCATGTGTAGGAGATGACTGAACTTACATTACTCTGTCAGGCACCAAGGTCAAAAAGACCGTAGACTTAATCACCACCTATTAATTATTATGATTAGCATTTTTTAGCATTTGCCATTTTGTGCAATTATGTAAATTGCCTAATCACATTGGTGTTTTACTCTGGCATCTGATTAATGGCCACTATATTGTGTGCGTATGTGTGTGTGCAAAACATGCTTGGCAAACATGCTTCATAATAAGAGTGTAGTACATAGTTGTTTTTTTCATATTTCTTCGACTTTTTTCTTCCAATTAGTGGGTGCAGTCACCTAAAGGAAGGACTTTAGGTGTAACTGGTTTCCTAAGATGAATTTATAGTTCTCTCTTAATCCTTGCCTTGGCTGTGGGGATACCACATGGGGGCTGTAAGAACCATGATTGGCTGCCTGTGTTCTCCCCCTGCGGATTTCTGTTGCCGATATTGACTGAGAGAGATTGTTGACAGTGAGGTCAGCATGAAACAAATCTAGCAAAGCCATCTGGACTGCAAGCCTTCCCCTCATAGTGATAGTTGCTCTCTATCACAGTGAAAGAAACGATCTTGATACAAGAGAAGGGAAGGTTCACCTTGAGACCTACATGAGACCGTTCCAATCAATCGCCATATCACAAAATGAATGAATGTATGTAAAGACTCTCACTGTAGGGAATATAATTAGAGCAAGATGCGGCCTGATCATGTACAGTTCATCCGTCTAGTGTTGGGGTGGTGATATCAGCAGCTGAAATCCATTGCTGCTGCTAGAAATCAAAACTTAAAATGTAGATGTCTACATCAGGACTCCAGCTATGAGAGTCAGTCTTCATTTATGCTTTTTTAGGGCCCTTTCACACCTACCTCAGTGTTTCCTTTAGGATTTTTTTTCAGCAGCGGGGGCAGGCTGTCTGGGGAGCCGTGGTGGCATAAACAAATGACACTTGACTGCAGATTTTACTTTTACAACCTATTTATTGAATGGCCAGTTGAAAATTGCTTTTTAAAGGCTGAATGTAAAAATAAAAAATAAATAAAACAATGAAATTAAATAAATAAAAATAAAAACAATAAATAATAATTTCTTGATGGGGCTATAGATCCATCCATCCATCCATTTTTTCCCGCTTCATCCGGGGCCGGGTCGCAGGGGGAGCAGCCTGAGCAGGGACGCCCAAACTTCCCTCTCCCCGGACACTTCCTCTAGCTCTTCCGGGGGGATCCCAAGGTGTTCCCAGGCCAGCCGAGCGACATAGTCGCTCCAGCGTGTCCTGGGTCTTCCTTGGGGCCTCCTCCCGGTGGGACATGCCTGGAATGCATCCTCCACCTCAGAAGGGGCTGGTGCTTTGTGGTATGGGTGGCAGTCGTGGGCGGGGGACCCAAACCCTGGACGACGACTCTGGGGCTATAGAATCAGGAGTAAAGTTTGCACCCAGGCTTACGATTACATAAAACATTAACGTTAGATAATTTACACTCACATCACATCTGATTACAAGTGTGGACACAATTTTTTATCTAACCATCATCATTTATGAGTCAGTAAAAGGCTAATGATACCTGACTAGCGTCATCTTCATCAGCTGTCTTTCTCTTCTTAGAGAAATATTTGAACAAGCTCATCTGAAAATGCAGTCAGCAGTTACATCATGGTGTGTAGATATTAGCTTAATGCTATCAATTAGTTTACTCACATTAGCGACACTGAGTTGGCACCAGGCCCAAAATGCACAAGATACTAAATCGAGTGCATGAGATGCTAAAATGTGCGCATGTTTAAGCTAAATCGTGCGCTCGATTTAATTAACTCGTTCATTTATACAGACAGGCGGCAACACATCCCATGTCTCAGGGCAAGAGCAACAACAAAGTCATTATATGACAGGTGAAAATAAAAGTTAATTAGCAGAGTTCTTCTCTCCATTGTATCGTGTGTGTGACTGTGAACATCTGAAGTGGTCACTACGGAGAGTTGTATGCACAGACAAGCCAAAGCATGGGAAATAATTGTATCTCGTGCGCACGTTTTAGTATCTCGTACACACAATATCGTTTTTTTTTTTTCTTTGTGGCACTTCGTGGCTCCGTAAATAAGTCTACCTTTTCTCCGGTAAGTCACTGCCCTATTTTCCAAGACGACACTCCTCTGACTCTCTGACCTGGTGCCTGGGTGCTTGACGTGATACTTTAAAAGCCGCGCTATCGCGAGTAATTAATGTTGGACTCTGCTGTGAAGGTGAAGACATGCGGCGGTGGTGTATTTGCGACAATAAAAAAAAAAAAAGAAAAAGAAATTTGAAGGAGCAGCGGCTAGGATTTAGGAATGGCGGCCCGCCACTCCTAAATGAATGTAGAGGAAACACTGTACCTTGTCTGGTCAGGACCTTCAGACTTTTTGGTTTGATCAGAACCAAAATTACAGGTATGGAACCTCTTGCAGACCACCAAACAGTTGAACCTTGATCCAATGAAAAGAGGTGGTCTCAAGCCAGATCAGAGTGCGCCATAGTTTGGTTTGTTTTGTAATGTAAAATCATTTTTTTAAATGGACTTTTGGAAATTAAAGGAAAGAGGATTTGAATTAGCAATACGCCAACGTCAGACTCATGCATACAAACCAGTCAATTGCAAATATAGAGAGACGTAACTCATGTGCAGTAGATGATAACGACAGGGCGTAGTATATCATGTATTGTTCTTTAGTGCATCCATGTAATTGCTATATAAAGGCAAGAAAACACAGACCTTGGTTCAGACCTTCAGGGGTAAAAACACCTTTGGAGTTCTTTCCTGTATGTAAAAACAATGTTAAGACGGTTTGATGCTGCACTGAGCTGCATTTAAAGCCTTGCTGATGTACCACCACACACTTGATTAAAAAAATAGGAACTGCTCAAGTGTGTTTTCTTTGGTCAGGCAAAAGATGGTGTGCAGGCTAAAGTATTCGATGCATGTTGACACTTACAAAGATTGCAGCCCATTATGGATGAAGCAATTGAATCACCAGGTGCTCTCGGTTGAACTGAATAATTGGATATCTACAGTTATGTTGGCAGCACAGATCTTTAGTTCTTTTTTTCCCACACTTGCAAGGAGCCAGTGCCTTCCTAGATCTTCTTTTTGCAGTGTCCCTGGGCTGTGTTATGTGCACTGCACCTTCCTCGTGGGATTTAGTCACAGCCAGAACTCTGGATTTGGAAATTATTGTTTGGCTAAACGTGGCAGGCAAACATGAATCGCAGTGCCACAAGACGCCAGGGCCACCCAGTCTGTCAACATGAATATAAGGAGTGGATTTATCTCCAAACAATCGGATATGACCAGGAATAATTCAGGGTAGGCTAAGGTCTGTGTCCTTTCATGGCAGCACGTGGCTCAGTGGTTTACACTGTCGCCTCACAGCGAGAAGGTGCTGGGTTAGATTCCAAGTTTGCACGTTCTCCCTGTGCTTGCATGGGTTTAAGGTCAGTTCTCCTGTTGTTACCCTTGACCAAGATGCTAGCTTAGAGCTGGAGTTGGTCCTGCACAGTGGCTGCCCACTGGGATGGGTTAAAAAGCAGGCAACGAATTTCATTACATTCTTCAGTCTTCCAAGGTTTGCTTCCTCTTAGTGCACATTTTCATACCAAAAACACACTTTTTCACGACAGAGCTTGTTCTTTTTCCATTGTTTATAGACTGGAAATAATGGTAATCAATTTATGTATATGGCCATGAGCAAAATATTTACTATGCAGACTGTTTTCTGGACTGGGTTAAACTTTCTTAAGTAGACCAAGCCTTGTATTAGGTTCTTGCTCTGAGATAGTGAATGGCTAATCCATTATAGGTAGTTATCATATTACACAAAGCCTTGGACATAATTTTGGCCTGTTACTTCTCTTGTGCCTAGGCATGAAGAACAAGGCATTCTCTCAGACTCCTTGAAGGAAACTCATTTACCATGGGTCACCTCATCTGACCAAAGTATTTGCTAAAAGCAAAAAAGAGAAAATAGAATCATTCGGATGATTCTTTTTTTTTGTTTTGTTTTTTGTTATTTATTGTGTGTGTCGGCATAAGTGTTTGTGCTTGTCTGGCAAGAAATTAACTTTGTCACAGTGGCCCCAGACAATAGCAGGCAGGAATTGCTGAGCCTGATGTTGCACTCTGGGAACAGTAAAGTCATTACGCTCCAGCAGACCACTTAATAGCTTTGGCTGATGCAGAGTTTGGAAATCCATCAGTCAATTGGACCAGACAGATATGAACAGGCTTCTGAGTGCCAGTATGCTTAGTATGTGAGGAAACAGGTAGCAGGACAATGGAGCTACGCTCATTATGAGCCTAAGTCATATAGATTCAACTAATTGCTTTTTCAAACTACATGATATCAGCCAATAATGGTTTGATCAGGCGTTACTTTGAGCATTGCGACATAGCATTAGGAATGTCAGTAGGTTGCTTAATTCTGTGTAGTGTGCCATGGTATAATACAGCCAATGCAGCATCTCTGTACTGTGGATCTACCCACTCAGAAACAAGTTTAAAAATCTGTCCAAAATTCTGATTCAGAGTATGTACCATCGAAGCCCAGAAAAATGACAGCCTTGGCCATTTGTTCAGAGTAAAACAACAAGTTTCCTGTCACGCAACCTGTTGTTTATATGGTTATCCTCTCCAGCAACACATCGATGCTCGTGCATTCAAACAGCTTACGGTACAGTGACCTGCGTTTACATTTCACATCTGATTGTTGTCCTGTTGTGGCTCCAGAGGGAGCTGCAGGAAAATTTATAGATTCCCTGAAGAAATGGCCGCACGTGATATCACTTGAGCCAGCGTCGGGTTGTGGAGTTAGAAAGAAGGGGGCTTACCAGACCTCTGCTACTTGAGGCTCGTGGCTCAAGGCTACGTTAGCCACAACTAGTATAACACACCTGAATCTCCAACTGAACTGTTCGAGGTCGACTTACATTGTGAATAATGTAGGAGCCAGAGTTTGGCAAGGAAGAAGAATAAGTGGAATAAAAAAGGCAGTATCTCTGGTTCTACTGCACTGATTTTTATCATTTAATAATAAAAAAAACATACTGTCCACCATGAGTCCAGTAGTGTTACAGGAGTGTGATGCTAAACCAGTGAAGTATTCTTTTACAATCTTTTGTATTTATGAAGCAACAGTTTCAAAAGCTTGAATGCACACCTCATACAAATCTCTACTGTGGTACCTCAGCTCTCAATGAGTCTCAATAAATTATGTATCAGTGGATGAGAAGATTTTTGCTGGAAAAATCGTATATAATTAAAAATTCCAACCTCATACGTGTGTAATTCCCTCCATCTTGTCATCACGCCGACAGGAGGGCAGGCAGCTTGGCCCATTGTGTCAGTCTGTAAGGATTGCTTGTCAGTCAGCTCGGCTCCCAGCGATCCTCAGTGTCAGCACTCTGATCTGTCTGGTTAGGATTGCAGACACATTGCCGCCAATTAAGTAAATGACCTTAGGTAGCTTAATCAGCCGCGATAATGGTGCTTGGCAGTATGCGGGAATTGGTATTCACTGTGTCCCACAATTACAGTGTTTCTCCTTGCTTGACTGCTTTGGGGTGGCGGCGGATGAGCAGGAGAATGAAACCCTCATTCGACCACCTACCACCACACCTAATTCTATTCTCAAATTAAACACTTTAAAGTGTCTTTAAATATTTATCAGTTACTTTTTGAAATCCACATGAACCACTCTTCACATTGGAATAAATTAGAGCCACCACACACCACTTACTTAAAAAGAAAATACATCACTTTTAAAGCTGGTTCGTTCGTTACTTCCTTCCCTTTGCTTCTTCCAAAGCAGTGGTGAAGAACACTAGGAACAAATGCCTGGAGTTGAGTTTTCATTAAAACAAAATTATGACCAGAGTGTTGATAGCATACCAAATTAATCAGAGCACACAAGGCCAGATTGCCTCCTAAGTTACCATATGATTGGTTGCAGACAAGCGAGGAGGCCTTCAAAAGTCTATTTTTGACAGGGGGTCCGGCACAGTGCCTGCTCCACGTAAAACACACCAGGGCTGCATTACGTCACTTCCAGCAAACTTCACAGAGAACTGTGGCAGCAAAACAGCATCACTGATCTGTTTTAACTGAATATTCCCCATCAACATGTTAGCGTGTCTTTCATCACTGAGCCTGTTTGTAATCAGTACTGGCAGTGCTACCTTTACTTCGCCTGTTTCTCCTCTGCTTTGCTGTACTTGTGGACGGGCTAATAAAGCCGCCCTCGGTCAAACACGAGGACAGCAATGTTCGTGTTGCCGCTGCAGAGTGAATATAGGTGAAACACTTGTAGTGGCGCTCACACCACCTAAAGATTGTCCCAGATAACAACACAGAGGTTGACTCTTGTTTTGGAGCAGCGCCACACATAGGCCACCACAAATGCTGATCAGTAATTTCCCAATGAATGGATATTTGGTGTTATTTCTAGCATTAGAAATAAGATTTTTTTCTTTTTTTTGCCTGAATGGGGGGTTCCTGTCAGCTGCCTGCCAGGCCTGTGCAATTATAGGGGAAACACTGCATTAATTATGTATACTTTGCTTCAAGGTATGGCTAGATTTGGTGGAGAGAGTAATGACTGCAGCAGAGTAAACGGTGAAGAAGGTAAGTTTTATTGTCAGTACCTTTAAACAATCAAGCACTTTGGTTGCATGTGTGTGCCATTTCTGTTATTATTCATTCTAATTGTGGCTGATCTGATCAGACTTAAGGTGTCAAACTGTATTTTAATTACGAGAGTGCTTTGCAGAGGTTAAGAAAGCAGAATCTATTATGTAAGCAGAAATATTCAGTGTTCATGAAAGATTCAGCTGATGCAAAATTTCTCGAGCCGACTGGAATAACTTGACTCTTGAGACTTGGAAGTTAGTCATATGTTTTGCAAACGTTATTCCTGATTTTTCAGTCCTGATTTAAAATGTAAAATGAGGTGGAATATCTGTGTTGCTGGCTAGTTGTTTGTACAAATTGTTATCGATGCCTGCCGTGAACCTTGTCACAGCTTTATTGCAGTAGATTCAGATATTCTTTCAAAATAAGTGAATTCAAGTGCTGAAACAGTTTCCACAGTTTATCAGTTTGTCAGTCAACAGAAAAGATTTCAAATATCTGCTGCTTCAAGTTTGTACAATGTTTGGATTTGGGTTTTGGACAGACAAAACAAGACATTTGAGGACATCTTGGGCCCTGGGATGTTGTCACTATGGTGACATTTTCTCCACTGAATGATTAATTGAGCCATGGTAAAAAATAATCAGCACATACTTAAAAATGTAGATAATTGTAAGCTGCAGCCACAGTGAATTTCACGTAGAGCAGACGGCCTTCTTTAGAAGGAGTCCAGTTCTTCCAGCATCCTTAACACCTATCTGTGTTTGGGTTTAATTGTCAGTATGCTGCGCAGTTTCTCTTTACCTCTAAGCAGCTCATACCTCTTATCAGTGGCAGCTTCGGTGTTGAGACAAGGTAATTAGCTGTTAAGAGAGGAGCCTGCATTGAGGAGCAGAACCGACTCATCTGCTTTTCAATCAAAGGGTGTGCACTCTGGTCAGGGCCTGGAGAGAACACAATGGACTCGACGGATGAGTCATGCACTGAGAGAACAGATAGTATTACTTCATTATTACAATGAGTGACAGCCAAATTTGTATTCTTTTAAATTGTGGATCCTTACAACATGAAATGCATACACTTGAGCAGTAATCAACAAAGTGCTATGAATGTTCTTCCATCTCTTTATTTCGCTCTTTATTCTGCATGCAGAGTGTGAACACATGGAGCAGCGCACACTCGGTCCATATGCTGGCACAGGTAGGACCGAAGTCTGTGAGACAGCTGCACACTCGGCTTTAATTGCATGACAAGTAATTCAGGACACAGACAATTAAACCTATTTTAGCCTACTTTAATGTTAATTCAGCAAAGGATGACAGAGGTAATAGAGTGAGGAAATGGTAGAAGAGTGTCGTACCGTGTTATGTTTGGTACAGTGCAGAACAGAATCTCCTGCCTGTGGTCATTGATTCACAGCATCCCACACACATTTGCTGTAATACAAGGCAACACCCTCCTGAGGTCAACGATAGTTTTGCTTGCCTAAAACCATTTCAGTCATGGGCATCCTCGCTACAAAGAGCGCCAGCTTGTTTGAGGAGCTTTTCAGAGGTTTCCGAAATCCTTTAACAACTCAATTTCCAGTCGTGACTGTGGAAGTGTTGTCTGTAATCTGACTGTTTGGAGTGTGATTCTCTGCAGATGAGCTATCATTTCAGTCTGTTTGCACGCTTCCGTTTCTGACTATTTTCCTACTTGATGTGAGTTTAATATTCTAGTGCCCTTGTAGGTCTAACCGAGACATCAGAGTTAAAGTTAAAAGGGGGTGTCTGCCTGTAGTGGCAGTATTGGCCTCCCTGTCTCATCCTTTCCCCTGCGTACTTTAGCCTGTTCTCCTTCTTTCTTCTCTGACTTGAGCGCTTGTGACAGGGAGAGCTGAGCCCCATCTACGGCTTCACATGCAAGGCTGCTTTTTCAGGCCTTATTTACCAAAGGTTGGTTGACTCAACACCTCTGCTCTTTTCCAGGAATACCCTGCTGCACATTCACCCAGTTGTCCATATTCAAGCTAGGAACGAGCCATGTTTTTTTTATCAGAGGCTTTTGTTTTACAGGATGGAGACAGAAGATAATTATAGAGACCTTAAAAACAACACAGCATTCCTCCTTTTATCGCCATGCCTACCAAGTCAGTCATTTACTCATTTACTTAAATACTCTCATGAAGGTCCCTCTTTGTCATACTTTCCTTAATTAACATAAAAAACTAATGGCACACACTTTTTCCTTTAGACTTTTTCTCAGAGGGAAGCTGATACACACAGTAATACTTTCGCCACCAAAACACTTGTCTCTGCCTCTCCAGCTGATATTAAATCCTGTTTATTTTTCCTCTTTTTGAGTGAAATTCTGTGGGGTTTTTGGTTGTTTTGGCACCACCAAATTACATCCTGGGCTGCAGCTCACTGTGTCTGTGAGAGGAGAGGAGAGAAAATGATTTCCCCCATCTCCTCATTGGCCATGAATGCAAAGACAGCACGTGTCTATGGCTGGTAAACAACACACTGGCTCCCTGCCCACTCGTAAATTACGGAGCGAAAGCCTCTCCCAGGACTGCCTTTAGTGAAACAGTTCAGTAAGTGAGGTTGTTTCCCATAACCAGCACCACGGCTGTCAGTTAACGGAGTTTCGTGGCGACCAGGACTGTGTTTTCAAATGATGAAAAGCGGCTTGGCTAGGTTCATTAGTTTCTTTATTGCTGGTATTTTGTTACATGTGTGTTTCCTCACTGTACTCTTGTCTGAGAGACTCCATTCTCTCATTAGGATTCTAATGATTCAGTGGTGCTGTCGTAACAGAATACAGCATTTAGAGGTGCAGCGATTTGTCGTTTGTCAGCTGGTCGATCGACAGAAAAATAATCAGCAACTGTTTCTCTAATGGTTTGTTATTTTTTTTAACAAAAATTGACTGTTGGTCGGATAAACTGGTAAATGTGTAGGCATTTTTCCCGGCTTATAAACCACACGATTAATTGAGAAGTCATCAGCAGTGGCTCTAACACTGTAATATCTGTTTCTTGTTCCATGCTTAAATGAAAACCACTTGAGGATAACAAGTACTCTGCGATGGCCTCTTAGTCACCGAGGGCTCCAGAATGGCTTCACTGGCTAGAATGATGATTACACCAAAGCTGTAGACCTTGTGTAAACTTTTCCCATACGCCTAAGATGCAGTTTCATTTGTTATTTGAGGATGTTCAAATTGTTATTTGAGTTACACATTTTATTGCTTCCCTCACACTCTGGGGCTTGTTTCCTGTCTTGGGGTGATAGAACATGGTGCAGTTTTGGTCCTCTGGCTATGACTGTTAACAGAGAAAAGTGTTTTCCTGTTCAACATCAGAGCGTTCAGACTGGGCCATGTCTAAACGATGGAAGATGCACCCCACTTGTAACCAGTTTCTTTCTCTTTGATCGTTGTTTGGTGGAGAACAGTGGACACGTCTGATTTTCTCTCTCTGTCCTCTGCTTGCCCTCTCTTTGCTCTGTGGCTGTCTTGTACTGTAAATCTGTTGGGCATTTTAACATTTTTTTTGTGATACGTGCACAGTTAAAATATAGTTTAACGTCAACACAAGTACACAAGCCACTCATCAGTGGGTAGAAATGCTATGCGAATGATTTACAGCGCACATACTTCTGCTGTTGCGCTGTTTTTATCACTCACTGCTGAATAGAGTGAATGTAAGTATTTTTTAAAATTGTTTACCAAAACTGTTTCTGGATCAGTTCACTATCGGAATGAAATGATTTGAACATTTATGACAGAAAAAGATCTACGACCGTATCCGCAAGAAAAGCACCCACAGGGCACAGATGACTGCTTCAGTGTTTCTCTGTATTTGTTTTTTGTGTTTATTTATGACCGTTTTTGCAGCGTGGCCTCATATTGCAGCATAGCGCTGCTACGCATCTCTCCAACATGTTGTTTCCCTGTGTGGAAGGAAAGCTTGACAGACTGTCATCTCATCAAACATGTCAGCGGGGGCTCATTAACAACCAAATACTGAACCACATGATTGCATGTTTGTAATGGCGTAGGAAGAGCGGTGGTTATATTTTGAATATATGCTACACAACTGTCGTTGTGTGCAGTTAAAAATATTAATTACATTGACTGTGGAGTACGCACACTTGTCAGAAGGAGGATTGAAATAAGGACATCACTGCAAACAGACAATGCTTCTATCCAGTGAAGTGTTTTCATTTCTCACAGCCCACATCTGACAACTGCAGATGTTGTCTCGCAGCAGCCATATATGCATCCAACCTACTATATAAAATACTCACTGAGAATCTATTTGCGACTGTTGATTGTAGAAACACATTGAACGTGCATGTTTTTACTTAAAATACTCTCTCATCTTTTTAGCCTTAGCGACACCAAGGATCTGTTGGTAATTAGCTTTGAACTTCCTGCTCTTTACATACAATATGTTTTTAATGCTTATATAAAGGCATTATACTTAAAGTACTATAAAGCATTGGAAACTCTCTACAACCGTTTCCTGCTCACTTGGTAATGGAATAATAAATTATGGAATTATAGAGGTTAAAGTATGTCTCCAACTAACCTCTCTGACCTTTGCTCGCAGCAGCAGAATAAGCCAAGAGCACAATATATTAACGATAATAAGTTATAAGGAAAAGAATGTGAAAATTTTGATGTTTTTCCAACACTAGCAATTCACAGAGTAGACCACACAACTTAAAATTTAAAACACAAACATGCGGGAGCAGATGCACATTTTGTGTATAATGTAGTGACTGTGGCGGTCAGGTTGTGCTTTTTCCCCGCACCCGATGTTGTGGACATATTTCTATGATTTCCAGACAAATGTAAACGCCTCCAAGCCTTCTTTTTGTTGCCCCTGTGTGGGAGATGAGGTACTTCATCACATAGATAAGAACACTGGCTGAGGGACAGCTACAGGAAAGAAAAGATACACGAGAGCTGCTTGTGAAGTACCGATCAGTTCTTGTGAAGTTCGTATGATTAATCCAACGCTGCAAATTGTTGCAGAGGGCGATTTGGTTTGTGCCTTCCCGGGCTGCTGTTTCCCTGCTGTGGAGACAAAAGATGAATGGACCTATCGGGGCTATTATGGGGTATCTTCCTTCTCCATCACTATAGAGGCTGGTTGACTCTGATAATCTTCTCCTCACTGAGGAGATCCTCTAATCCCTGCTAGACACAGGTGTCTGGCCTTGTGCGTTCGTCAAGATGACTAATGCACTGAACTGCGTGTGAAAATATATATGAAAATACATACATACCTACACAAGGCTAAACACATTGTCTGAATGATGAATATATGTAGGAGGAGATGCACAAGAAACATGTAATAGTTTTGAGGCAGTAAAGCTGACATTATTGCCCATTTGCTCTATTGATTTACCAGTTAAACAAGAACAGCCATCAATAACAGTCTTGAATACAATGCTGCTGAGAGGTTTTTTTGACTTCTAAGCCATGACTCGTCCGTCTGGCTGATTGCTTGTATCTTCTTCCTCATTTTGACAAACAATTCAAGTTGCATTTGTGCGATGAAGAAAATCATATTTTTTATTGTAATAACGCCCCTGGTCTCACAGGAAGTGTGTCTACATCAACCTCCCCAGCTTCTGTGTTTACGCTGAAGCCTGCCCATGCTGTGTGCTGTTTTTCAGAGACTGATTTCAAAGGCCAGTGTGAAACTTTTCTCTTCCCAGCATTTCTGCTTCATTCATAATCATTAGTGTACACATTTCCTCAAGTTAGCAACTCGAGCTTTTTCCTCTCTATGGAAGAGTATTTTAGAGCTAAGTGTGTGGAAATGAAAAATGTTGGTAATAACAAATATGATGGGGAACGTGGGTGCCTTAAGAGTGATGAATGCCATTTGTTGGTGTGCCCATAAAGGACTTATAAAACGGATTTCCTTTGCACCCTCCCCATTTTATTTGCCCAAATTAAAATAACTGTCATTATTCTTCCGAAGTTTAGGCTAATGCTATTCTGATGGTGAATAAGTGGCCTAATTTTCTATCCTCACAGCGAGAGTGTGCATTTTCTCATTGGCTTTGATTTTCATTTGTGGTTGCCATTGCTGTGGTGAAAGTCTGCTCACATTTGCAGCCGTTTTACTGGCTCTCCATCGACCACCACCTGTAGGTCCAAATGTCTGTCAGTGCAAGGGCAAAGCATATTTTATCCATTGTTCTGCTTTTGTGTTAGTCTGCAGGTAATACAGTAACAATACAATAGGACTGATTGTTTTTGTATTTGCTTGGCTGCCATACATCTGATCCTTTAGTTTGTACTCAAACTTGCACTTGTGTGCCCGAATAGCTCACCTGGTAGAACATGTGCACCATTGTCCGGCTTTGATTCTAACCTGCGGCCCTTTGTTTGTGTCGCCCCTGTTTCTCCCCCCTTCTTGGTTTTCTAGGTTAAGAACCAGAACTCTATTCATTTAATTAGTGACGTATTATCACAAAATCATCTGTCATTGTTATTTTAGATTTTTACAACAGTGTGCTAACAAGGCATTATGTAGAAAACAAAGGCTGCAGACCATGATGTGTTAAAAATGGGTTCAGATGTGTTAAAAGGAGGTCTTGTTATGGGAATACGATGCTTTGTCTTATATAGTTCATTATGAAAATATTCATGCTTCGAGAGCCCCTGTCTGAACACAAGCCAGTGTTTTAATCCTGTCTCCTTTTCCTAGTTCCACAAGCATTCTTTTATTTCAGTCTGCATTGTTTTCTGGATTGAAACCATGTGGCAAAAAGGAACCGATTGTGCATTCACTCATAAACATCCCCTGTGTTCCCAGGGCTAATCTAATGTTATCAGATCGTCTCTACTGAATCATATTAGGAGGTCACTAGAGGTCAAAAGTGTTGATAAGGACACCTTGCTCATGAATTTGATTATGCTGCAGACAAATACAAGTAAAACTTGGGTAGATCTTTGGTCTGTATTCACCATAACAACATAACAACACAGTAACTGTAATAAACAGTTTTGTTGCTGTGTAGCAGCAGAACACAGGGTTGTTCTTGCTCAGGGGGCCATGGAGGAGATGTGCCTTTGAACCTGAGTTTTGACAGACTTCAAATACAACTGCGATTCCAAACAAGTTGGGACGCCACGTAAAACATAAATAAAAACAGAGTGCAGTCATTTGCAAACAAACTGTGTTTATCGACAACGGCGTTACAAGTGTTCCCGAGCTCATGTAGCAACATCCTTTATACAGTTCTGTGTTTGACAAACCTCGTTGTGTCCTCGCGTGTGAACGACTGAGCCTTTCCATGTTGCCCCTTTCATACCCAATCATGATACCATCACCTGTTACCAATGAGCCTGTTTACCTGTGAAATGTTCCAAACAGGTGTTTTTGGAGCATTCATCAACTTTCCCAGTCTGTTGTTGACCCTGTCCCAGCTTGTACTTGCGCTTATACTGTATTGTCTTTGACCTGTTTTCAACTCAATATATATCAATATGGATTAGCAACTTATTGCATTCTGTTATTTTTATTTATCCTTCACACAGCGTCCTACTCTTTTTGGAATTGGGGTTGCTGATAGAGGTGCAAATTGCTGAGTTAATCACTGACTGTGATCTAAAAAATTTGCTGATAAAAGATGGATTGATGCATTGTTTTTAGGTCTGGGGGTTTAATCACCACTAAGCTTTTCAGCTGGCCCAGCCCCTAACAGGCAATACACACACTGAATGCCTTCACTGCCAGCAGCAAGAAAAGATGCATACCTTACCTGTTTTACCTTTTATTGCCTCATTGAAATGAACTGAGACAATTCATTTAACTGATTTATTGAACTTTTTACTTTTAACGTAGCTGTACCCAGACTGCCAACAATGTGGAAAGAGCAGACTGCAGTGTAACAGTTACACAAACCCATTTGAATGTTCAGCCGTGGCTCTTATGGATTGTGCCTTTTGAAGGAAACGCAATACTAGCCAGATTGTGTTTTTATCAGCATGATCACAAAATGTTTCTGTTGAATTCACCTGTAAAGTGTTCATTCCCAGATCTGGATGTTCAGAAGTTCGAGAAGAAATTATTGCCAATTGAATATCTTGGAGATATACATAAGCAGCAGTGCCGTGCGGTCAAGGGAACGTCTTTGTTCATCGGGGTTCATGTCTTCTTGCTGAGCTCTTGCTGTTCATGCCTTACTGTACTCTGTGCGTGCTCATCTATTGTGTAGGTTTTAAAAAAGCAGTCTTAGGAGACATACATTCATAGTGGTTTGCAAAGATGCCTTAAAGATGTTATTGTGTGCCAGGATCTTTTTATATGCGTCATATTCGGTATGTGTCAACATGTACCTACATGTCAGGCAGCGAGAAGTAATCAAATCCAATCGCTGCCTGCCATGTAAGGAAGAGACTAACTGAACCGATGCACTAAAATCCTCCAAAAGCTGTGAGATACGATCATGGATGGCTTCTACTTTATGTACACAAGTGTCTTTTTTTTTTTTGGATAAGTATTGAGCTGTGATTATTTTCACTATCCAAGTCCACACAGTTTCAGAAAATGGTGAAAAATGCACCTCACCTTTTCCCAGAGTTTGTCCAAACAGTAGTCCAAAACTAAATATTACAGTTACAATGATTTGTGCCATAGAAATCCTCATATTTGAGAAGCTGCGACTGTTGGCATTTTTTCTCAACAACTGACATAAAGTAATAATCTTGAAGGTTTTCATTGAAGTAAATGCTGTTAAGTCACTGTTGCCAAATGAAGTAACACAATGGTGACTGAGCCTATGGCCCGCTAGTTAAAGCCCTTGCTTTTGAGGTATTACCAACAGAGTGTCTTGACATTCCTGGATTAAGCATTAAGTTGTTGCTTATGCAAACCAAACATTTCCTACTGCTGCAACTTCACATTAAAAGCATTAAACTGGCGAAACACAAGTTGACTTTATAATAGAGTAGGTAGGATATGCAGCGTGTTTGTCAGTAAAATTAGCACTGTCCGCTATTGTTAATCAAAAATGTGTCTACAAAACAAGACCAGGAGCAGCCGCAGTGGCAGGCTGCACACCTCCAACTTCTCAGCGAGGTAACCAACTCATTTCACTGTGCCCTGCTGTCTGCAGACTCATGCCATGCGCAGTATAAAATCAGATCAGGTTGCTCACAGCATGGTAGAAGAAGGCCATTTATGGAGTGACTTTTTTATTACAATGACAGAAGTTTGTTTTGCTGCCCCCTGAATTCTGGGACTTGTAGTATTAAACTGCACTTCCTGTTACCACCAGTAACCACAAGTGTCACCGAATACATCACAGCTTTAAACAGTGATCACAATTTCTTCCTAATCTTCGTCAGTTGTCAATTTCTCAGCTAATTGTTTCAACCTTATTGTGTGATGTATCAATTATGTGTCGGCTGTTTTCAGTGAACGGAAACTCAATTCCAACTCGAAAACAAAGTCAAACCCTGAACTAAAGGTAAGATCCCAAGAATACAGAATAAATGCCCTGCTTGTGCGTTCCTTCAATAGGAATTCAGGGCCTGCTGTCAGCAGAGAGGAGCGAGGGTTGGGGATCACTGTGACCTTCTCAGTGGCCTGAGAGTGTGTTGGCATGGCATGACTGATGCAGATTATCATAGCTAGAGAAAGCCAATTATTCTGGTCATCACGGCACCCTCAGGGTCCCTCTTGGTGGAATGAATTGCATTACAGAATTCTCTATGCATCCTGTCTGGCAGCGTTTTGTATTTCCTCTATGCTGATCTCCCCAGTTTGAGTGTTAATAGTGCAGTCAATGGGACCCTCCCGCGCCTCAGAGCCCTCTCTGGCTCCGATGAGCTTCTGCTCCACAAAGCAGGGAGGTCGTGCCTCTCGGAGAAGCGGATGAATTACATTCTCCTCTGTTTGCCTTCTCTCTCTATTCAAGACAAAGCCCTTTTATTTTAGCCCTTCTTAACCGCTCTCAGTCAGCGTCCTTGAAGGACGACGAAATGAAAAAGGCGGGTCCCAGAGTTGTGGCGAAAGAGACTCGTCCGTGGCATTTTTATGAGCAGAACAAACAGCAACTGATCACTTTGTTACCATTGATTTTGTTTCCAAAACAGATTTGCTGCAAGACCAGAGAAGCTGAGCTCACACGCGATGACGCCGCCTCTCTAGGATGTACAAAGACTACAGATCAAGCCGAGTCACAGGTAAGAGGCTGGAGTGTGTGTTAGTGCCAGGCCGTACATTCTAATGAATACGAAGGTTTCACATCACAGAGAGGATTTGCTGGTCAAATCTTTGCTTCACACACAAACAACCTTCTAAAGCTCTCATTTTATATCTATCTCAGAAGATCTTCCCCTTCTTACTTCTTCGTAACCTTTGACCCCGCCTCACACTTCCCTGGATTTGAATTATTCTCCTTTAATCCTGTTTATTTTTGCAGTTTTTGTTCACTGTGGTCTCTTTTTGTACAGACATCAAAATCTGCAGCATCCTCTCTGTTATTAGTGTCAAGACTTCTGATTCAAAGTGTTAATTTCATTCATCACACGTATGATTCATACAGGACTCTGACATGGAGAACAGTGACACACACACACACACACCAAAATCCCATGACAGCTCTTTGTATTTATGAACCTAAATATGCAAATACAGCACTGTCATTTCAAATATGTTTTTCTTTTTTTATCCAAAGTGACTGACTAGACTTGGGTTGCTTATATGAAGGGGTAACTCAATATTCACAGCACACCCACATCACCTGAGAAGAGAGTACATTGACTGGGATTCTGGCTCAGTATATCTTGCTGCAGCCTGTCTGAAATTGTGAGAAAACACACGAGCTCGGGAGTAAATGGCCACCAATTGCACCAGTTTACTGCCCTCACACTGAATGGTTTAGTCTAGTTATGCCATTAAATACTGAAGGCACTGGGGAATTTGCTTTACCTGGGTCCAGACCTTTTAATCCAACCCCTCCACCGAGCTTGATGCTTCATAGTCTGGTATCGTGACATGAAGCAGCGGTTTGTCATCTGAAAAGCAGGCGATCCTGTGAGCGCCGCCGGGGGACTAACGATTAGCCGATCAGTGCCATGGACGGGACTAACGCTGTTGTAAAGCTTTAAGCTGTCTACCGGAACCAAGGCAGAAACTGACTAACTAGGCAGTGCTGATAAGATATGAATCAAGACAGCGTCTGCATTGTCTATTTCACGCCTCAAATGCTTTCAGAAACATACTTTAGTGAACTGTTTTTAGCTGAAATATGAGAAATTTTGTGACCCGGCAGCCATGTTGTAAACAGACGAGCCGAAACCAAGCACAGCCCAACTCGCAGTACGTCATCCACTGGCAGGAGCTGTTATCCGGTGTGTCCAGATACATTAGTCTTTAGTGATTGGTTTGGGAAAATCAAGCCCACCTCTCCCACGGAAATCGCTTAGAGTGCAGGCAATGTCAGACTGAAGATGGAAACGGAGTGCAACCGGTTGATTGTTCTGATATCAGGCAACGGTTTGCTGGCTGTCCAAAAGCAACTTTATCGCCAGTATCCATTCAGACATTGTTTCATCCCCAAAATACTTCATTTAAAGAAATCACTCGCATGGTCGTGCATTTGTTCATTAAGTGTATGCTTCACTTTTACTGTACTGCCAAGCTGTTTGATATGCCTTGCATCTCTGACACTTCTCCTTGTTGTAAGTAACATAGACAGTAGCAGCATTGCTATCAGGGTGGCTATGCTGGTCTGTCAGAGGTCAGTCGATCCACCACTTTGGTGCAGACTCAAACATCTCAGCAACTACTGGATAAATTGCCATGATACAGACGTTAATGGTTCCCAGATAGCAAATCCTTCAGACTTTGGTGATCCCTGATTTTTTTCTTTTAACATCAGTATGTTAGCATTTTCATTGTGAGCATGTTAGCATGCCCATGTTGGTATTCAGCTGAAAGCATCTGCAAGGCATTATGCCTTTTTAACTGCCGCTGCTTATAACTAACACAATAAGTGCACAATACTAAAAAAAAAAAAGGATAACAGGTACTCATTAAATGGTCAATTAGCTGTTACATAACAATCTTCAGAGAAAGTGCAATACCTGGGCTATTCAATATGCATTTCATTAGGCATGACATTACTGTGTCTCTGCGAGTTGTTATTGTGTTTTCAGAAACAATGGGATCCTACAGTGCATTGTCTGCGAATAGAAATTGAACCGAGTAAGAAACTGACAGATTGCTTAAGAGAGAGGAAAGAGAGGGGGAATGAAAAGCGCCTTTCTTGCTGCGCTTTGGCCGATGAGTGTGTCCTTTCCCATTACTCTCACACAGCGCAATATGCAGGTCAGTCAGGTGATAATGAATGCTCTGTCTGATACTTGGCCTTTCTCCCTCCCTCCTGCTTGTCTGCTCTGCTCTCTCTTTCTTCACACTTCTACACTGCAGAGTTTTCTCCAGTATCTAGCATATTTAGCCTTTAGTGGGTTTAATCATCTAGCAATCACTTCTGCCTCGCAGCTTGTGGTACTGGGCAGTTTAAAGGTGTGAGACAATGAAGGTGTCAAGTTTATCCGTCTTTTTCTTCATTATTTAAACTGACGAAAGGCCGAATTCTATTCATTGTGAAACCTTTGTCAGGTTTGTATGAAGAAAAGAAAAGAAGAGAGAAAAAAAAAGACACTGTTCATTAGATCATCTGCTTTAGTCTCCGCGGTGAACACGGGATTGGAGGAACTAATCAAATTCTGTACACACCAACCCCCCACTGCACGACCGTCTGCAGTGGGAAGGGATGTAATAATGCATTCAGCCAACATTTCACTAAAATCCAGGCTACTGGGTTCAAGGTTTGATACCTTGAGATTTCTAGTAGACAATAAAATATAAATGATATCAATTATGACAAAAGAACACATGGCAAAAGAAATTAAATGCAAATTACATGTAAGGTGTTCAGTCTATTGAGATGGATAAAGGACCAGTTTCTGTGTCTGGTGTTCGTGACGCCTTCTGAATTTAAAACTCTTCTCCTGTTTGTTGTCTTGTAGTTTCTGCAGGAGTGCATCAATTGACTGGCCAGCAGTCACAATCACTATTCACTGGGTGAATATTTAGAGAAAATTGGTTTCTTTACTCTGGCACTTATATATATATTTTCTTGTTTTAGTGAGTGATGAAGTTAGTACAGTTAGCTTGAACCGTAAACAGCCGCTTCAAAGGTATGTTTGCCACATAAAGCACGCACCAATGATGGGAAACATTTTGCTGTTTATCAGCAAATGACTGACGACAGTCCATCAAATCTAGATAATAGTTTCTGCAAATGTGAGGCTTAAAAATCCCTCATGATGAAGAAAAGTTTTGGGCAAAGATAGTTATTTTTCTTTCTTCTTTTTTTGAGGATTTGCACATTACTATTATGTTACAAACTGGGCCATAGTTTGAAGGTTTCTCTCCTTCCCAGAATCAACAAAAATGTCTTGGCCGTCTTAAATACAGTAGAATATTTTAAAATCACTATTTTGGCATCTTCTTATTCTTAGATTCATAGTCACTCTTCACTGTTCATTTCACATATTTCACTATTACAATCATCAGAAGAGAGATGACCAATGCGATGACTAATACTTGGCAAGAAAATAAACTTGAACTGCTACCTGCTGAGAAATATAACATTATTTGACATTTTCTAGTTTTCAAGCAAGGATCTCTTCAAAGATTTACAGCTGTTTTCTATCTGCCAGGTATGAATGAATGGTCTGTTGTCAGAGTCAAAGGGAATCAGATTTCCACTTTAAGTTCTCTCAAAGTCTCTTTATGCCACAGCCAGATTTTTTTTGTTGACTTCTTGATGCCTGCGTAAGGCTGATGGTGCATTTGGTGCCAGGAATCACAACCAGCTTGACGCACAATACAGCTGCCAAAATGCACCACGGTGCCCGCTTGCTTTCATAAACTGCTTTTGCATGTATCAGAGGACTTGCAGCATTTTAATGCAGCGTGGTAATGTTGTAGAACTAACTAACACGACATGTCATCTCCTCGTCTTGTGGCCATATTGGTGGCAATGCACGAGTGGTGTTTGAGTGAACTGATTCTCTGGCTGTGAGTGATGGTGGGGCAGCAAGTGCTGTTCATGACATTTGAACAGTGCAGAGGGGTTAACAGTTGTTTTGCGCTCTGTTTGAGACCCATTTCCATCAGTATTCATGCCGAGGGAGAATTCTCCAGTTACAGGCCTGGCCTCCTTTTGGATTTAGCCTAATCCGGTTTCCAGAGCAGATGCTGCCGTCACCAAGAAACCTTCAGTAACTCCCTCCCCTCACATCAACCTGAAAACTCTCTCAGACATGGTTCTGCTTCTCAAAACACATCGGATTCAGTTACTTTTTATGGTGCCTTGTTACTCCTCCACAACTCATTAAATTCATCCAAGTAGGAATACACCAGTACGTGCACTGGGACACTGTGATGCTCACTTAATGAGGTGTGACTTAAGCTGGGGAGTCACCTCAACCTTTCCTGTCCAGATGATCATCTGCTAACCATCAGTCAGGGGGCAGGGGTGTGAGGTAAGGAGGGAGGAGCAGAAGAAGGGACAGATAATTAGAAAGGGAAGGATTAAGGAAGATAGAGGTCAAAGATAACTAGCGAGAATCCAAAAGACAGGGATCTACCCCATCCTCATGACACGTTTCTCTGCTGGCTGTCTTCCTCCATAGAGGGCAGTGGAGTTAATGACATTTTTCACTCGTGTCTGGCCGCAAACACACCATTCATTGATCTCAAAATGGATCACACCAAATACCACTGCAGACACTTTAAACTGATAGGCTTTCCACTGAGCAGAACCTTTTTAAATATCATCCTCTCTCCCTCGCCGAAGGCCTCGCGGAGCAGCTACCTGAACCCTGTTGTTTGATTGGAAAGGGCATATTGATACAGCATGGTTGCACTCTTACCAAGCGAAAACAGGGGTGTTTGATTTGGCAAATTGCAAGCAAGAGGCAGCCAAACAGTGGCAACATCTCACAGGACGAATAGTGATAAATGTTTAGTGAGAAGGGAAACACTGACTGAAACAAATGCTAGTTAAAGAGAGGACTATGCCTCTCAGAGCACTTGTTAGAATTTTACAATAATAGTTGTCGATGAGGCCAAGCTTTCATTTAATATGCAGTAATTGAATTTGAATAATTCATTAAATGAACCCCTGCTAACTAACAAATGTATTGAGCATGAGATTAGATCTAACTGGGTCGACCATTCTATACATTTCTTATTGGACATATTAAAGTGAGGTGAGCTGGATGACTTGAACTCATGATTTATGGAACAGTGAAATCTTTTTTTTTTTTTTTTTTTTAATGGTGAAATCTTTCAGCCAGAATTACTTACTTCACCTTGCATTCAAGTCAGGCAGTTCATTTGACTTAAGAAGGCTGTAATGTCACCAAGCACACGCATTCTCATACGAACCCATAAAAGCAAACGAAGGCTGCTTTCATCTGCTGAGGCACAGAGTCAAATTAGTGTTTGATTTGAATGTTTTGCTACACTAAGCAAGCCACAGAAAGAACATCATTGTTAAAAAAAATCGAGACATCAGACAAACATCATTCCCTAGGGACACTGAAATTGAATGAGAGCATGCACTGGCTGTTACTCATTACTACTGGCTGACAGGGGTAATTGAATTTTGCCTGGGAAAAAAAAAAATCTGTTTATTTATGACAAGTCCTTTCTGGTGAAAACGTGGACAGTGAAAAAGACAGCTTTCAGTCAGTTGCTTTGTTATTTTTAATATCGCTGAATACAGATGATAAATAATACTGTTTGTGTCTGCTGATGTACAACTGTCTCTTGAGTTTCCTTAAATGTCCCTCCAATATTTTTCAAAGGCTAGGCTGCGGTCCAAGTGTTAGAGGGAGACAGGTTCCTGTATTATTGTGTCATGTTTCTGAAGTGTTTCCAAGTATCCTCATTGTAACATAGCCTGAATAATTCATCTGGAGCTTTTGGGTTAGTTGCCGAAAAACAGGTGAATTTCACCTCAGTTAGTCTTTAGGACAGTTTGTTTTGAGTTTTATTTTGAAAGTGAGGGATTTGCATGAAAAGTCTGCAAGAACTTTAACTGCATGTAATAAAAAAATCAGGCAGAGGAGACAAAGATGCTCCCCTGTAGTTGATCTTGAGCTGCCTGGCTGTTTAGGTTCTTCTTCAGTCGAACCTGTAGAGGGAATCTGCCAGCTGTGATAATCTTGTAAGTCCACTTTTCATATTTGAGATGGATCTAAGTAAGAACATTATATGTATAATCATAATCTTCCTTTAACAATGGCTGCCTGTAAACATGCAGCTTTAAGTCCAGGGAATAAAGTCCAGCAAACAGAAGACGGTTTATTCCTCCAAATCAGTTAAAGTTGTTTATACAGTTAATGTTGATGTATATCGTCAAAGGGTGAAAGACACAGTATAGGAAGTTACTCTCATAACAGTTTTTTGTTTGCAGTAGTTTTCTTTTGACTTCACAGTGGAAAAGAAATTGAGAGCAATTTTTAGTTTTGGAAAACGGGAATGGCACTCTGGCCTTTGGTAAATACTTTTATTTACCGTTGAAATCATTTTGTGATAGCACTGGAAACAGACTTCTAGGTGGGGCAGAGGAGAAAATAATTTGACCCAGCAGATATTTTCTAAGAGTGTCCGAGGCCTTTTGACCCGAGCTGCATGCGTGTTTGAATGCAGCCTTTGAAACCACAAACAGTCAGTCGCCAATTTATTAGGTATGTCTAGCTAAGACCAAGGCAGTCTAATAGAGTTGTTTCAGTAAATCCCACAGTGCCTTCATGAAGGTTAGAATATACTAATTGATTGTGTTAATGATTAATCTTTTAGTCTACAAAAAGCCAAAAGATTGTGAAAAGTGGCATCACAATTGAGCCCAAATTGACTTGAGTTGTCAGATTGCTTCTTTTGTTCAAACAACAGTTCAAAACATCAATGACTCTTCATTTACTTTCATAAATGACATAGAAAAGCAGCAAATCCTCATGTTTAAGACGCTGGAAATAGCAAAGGTTTGGCATTTTTGCTTGACAAGTGACTGAAGCTCCAATATAGCTCTGGAGTCATTATAGAAAGTTTTAGAGGGGTGTTTGTTTATTGTTAGGGTCGAGGTTTAGAGTTCATTCTTGACCTTGAAAACCTTGCTAAAACGATATGTTTCAACCTGTTTTTATGCGCTTTAATGTGGCAAAATAGTTATATAGTAACTCTTAGCTGAGGCGTATCTGAAAAAGCTAAATGCAGGAGAAACTTCTCAATCATGACACACATGAAGCACGTGACTTAATGTCCACTGAAGCCTCTGCTCCATTGGAGAGACTGAAAACGTGTGGGCTCATTACGAGACTTCAGCCTTTCCCGAACTGATCAGTGACATCAATGACATATTTCCGCCGCATCACATGGTCCTGAGTTTGCTTAATGTGTGACAAGTCCTAGATGTGCTCAAAATAATGGAAAGTTTGAACATGTAGAGCTCTGGACAACAAATTTATGGTCGTTTCACAGGCAGGACTTTGTGGTGCTGTTGAATTATATTGTGTGTTTCTAATATTTTGTCCACCACATTTATACGAATGAGGATTAATGATACTTTAAATATTAGAAACACATCTCAGTAGTTGAGACCTGAATCAAGACCTCAGTAAAAATGATATTACAATATTCATAGTATTCATTGCAGGGCTGTTGTATTCGACTGCATTAGTTGTTCCCTCTAATAACCTGCCAACTAATCTATGTATGCTGACCTATACGTGCTCTTAATACAAGAAACAATTACTCAGGAAAACTTTTTCATTTTCTCATGGGAAGATGTTCCCAAAATGAGCGCACTGCTTACATCAGCCTAAATGAACGGTAAAGCTTTTTGACACGCTGTTACCACGAGAAGCTGGACTGAATATTAACACTGAACAGGCGATGTGCTCCAGAAGCCGGTCTGAGCCGGACTGAAGGGACTTCATGAGATCAGGAGTAAACGACTGGGCTGACCACTGCAGTGATACAGTAGATATGACTCTCAAGCACATTTTTCCCTGTCTCTGTAGCCTACACAGCTTGCATCTAATTATGGAAGCATAATAGTGTTTGCTCTGCTGTTTTCCTTGTGTAATTAATCTTTCGGCTGTGTGTTGATCAAACCAAGACGCTTCTCACAGTCTCAAAGCCTCAGTCGGTTGAAAAAAACATATTTATTCTTAACCGCATGAACCCAAGATTACATCAGTATTTGAGTATAATGCTTCGTTAGATTATAGAGCTGAATGCAGGTATTATTGTCAAGAGGGCAAACAAGTGTGGGTCATTAGACATGACAAGGTCTCACTGTCATAATTCACATGGGTCCAGAACAGCTCGTAAAGAGACTCCAGCTGGAGCTAAATGACTGGGATCCCACTTGTTTCTTTAAATGAATACTTTAATCACTCACACCAACTTGAACAAGGACTCTCCTACAGTATTCATTTGAAAACAGAGCGTATCTTTAGCCTCTGGGATGACAGGAATGCCTCTCATCACAGTCTGCACTGGTATTGAACTGATAATCTCCATGCTTCTCCTCCTCCAACTGGCAAGCTGCAGAATGACACCTTCTGAAAAGCACAGCTGTCAAAAGTTTTGGACAAATTGCCTCACTTTTTCGTGTGGAATTCATCGCTTGGCTGCGCCTCGTAAGATGCCATCAAAATCTAAAAGCAAGCTCGGAAAAGAAAAAAAAAAATAAACATCGTATTTTAGAGTTCAGCCTATTTGACATTCAGCTGAAGAGTGGGCAGCGTGCGGAGAGATGCCTCTTGTTCGCACGGGGTGATTCGCCGTAGGGGCAGCTTGGCTGTGGCTCTCCGTGAAAACGACATCCTCTCTTGACAGTTCACCAGCGCTGCTCGGATTCGCCCGTATAGCAGACTGAGTTTTTTTTTTTTTTTTTTTGGACGGTGACTGTAGAGCCCACCGACACAGCCCTTCACAGTTCGCCTGCGCTTCGCACGTAGCCGAAGCGAACTCGTCTCTCCGCTTCAGTCGCGAACCGGGCACGTCGCGAGGGCGGGCTCGCCTGCCGTAGCTAAAAGGTCCCGCTTCGACTGGCTGCTTTCATTGCAGTCCAGTCTGCCGAGCGGAGCGGACTGACTGAGGGACGAGCCCCGGCTCCATTCAAGGATTTTACTTCGTACACTTCGTCCTACAGCAGAGGACCGACAAAGACCCGCACCTCGCCTTCTGTGGACAATGTTTCTCTTGCAGTACACAGGTACACGTTTCAAGTTTTATCTCTCCTCTCGGTTATTTTGACAGCGGAGATGTGATTTTTTTTTGTCCGTACTTGTCGCTGCAGGCTACAGTGTATCACCGGACGTCAGTCACCGCACGAGTTCTGGGGCGTTTTTGCCTCATTTTCTTAATCGCTCACCTCCGCGTTGTTTGATAGAAGTTGCAGCAGAAATGTGAGGTTTTCACGCTGGGTTGAGTTGGTAATTGTCGGGCGTATACCAGCTGTTGAGACCGCAGAAGAAGAGCGGTGCTGCCTCTCTCCCGTGTGGCAGCGATGTGTTTTTTCGTGTGGCTCAGCATTTGATGCGTAATGGTGTGATTTATGATGGTAAATGATCAACAGTAATTTACACTTGCTCCTCAACACAATGGACACGGACGGTGGACGTTATCTTGACTGACAGGCGTCTACCGCGGCTGTTTATGGATGAAGTTTTCAGGGTAGGTTTAATCCACGCTGACGCCGGATCACTGCTGGTGAAATGCATATTTTTCACATGCTATTCAGTCCGGTTTCTGTTCTGTTTGGGCAGCATGATCGAGCGTGGTGAGTCACAGTGTAGTGGATAGGCCCATCATGCAGAGGCTTGTTTATGGATGTAAGTTGTTCGGTTTCTTTGCTTGCGACGTCCAACTATGAAGCTTTCCGCGGCATTTATTCCCGAATCGCCAGAACGCACGAACAGCTCCATTTAAACGTGACATTTTCTCTGGGCTCACAGGATCTAATTAAGCGAGGATGCTGTTTGAACTGAACCTGCTTACTCTGCTTTATTCTGGCACTCTGTTCACCAGCTTCCTCTGTTTATAGTCATGGCAAATTTACCTCAGATGTCCCACAGCTTTTTACTTGTGTGTGTGTTTGTAGCCTAATTGCTGCTTTCCTTTAGCTCATAAAAGCAATGACTTGTTAAAGATTAGTCTCATGACATTAATTTGCCATTTGTCAAGGCAGTGAGTATATTGACTAAAAATAAACTGCAACCAGTTTGTTTCCTATCCCTCGTTAGAACTTTACAAAACATTATATTCTTTATATACTTTTTGGCATTCAGACACAGGCTTCCCAGCTGTCCTAGCAAAGCAAGGTTTCATTAATTTTTTGTAATGAAGCATATAGTTAAGCTAGAAGTTGTTGGGTGCAGTAATTAGAATAATTTCACAGTGCATAATTAATCATTCAGAATTTAAAACACGGCGTGTCATCTGATAAAAACGTATAGTTTAGGACAAAATGACATAATGCTTTGGTGAAAATAAGCTCTGTCTGGTGGATGAAAATGTGTTTCTTGTCCCTCTCTGATTACAAGGTTTTTGTTTCTTTCCTACACTGTCATTTATCTCGCGCAGACAGAACCGATCAGTTCCCCTCTCCTCTTCCAGAGGCACAAACATGCTTTGAATCAAATTGAGTGAATGGGGGTCGAGTGCCTCTCTATGACCAAAGGTCCATCAGGCCTTGTGACAGCTATTTACCTCCACACTTTGGCAGTCGTCTCTGATCAATCGGCAGAGCATCTTTAGATTGCCTTTAATGGCGCGAGGGAGGGGGGTGCGTTGCTTAGATCTGTCAGATGGGAGAGATTTAAAGGCTGTACATTGAGTGCTTGAGAGGGAGCTTAAATATTTCAGCTCTCTTTGGCATAGGATGGTCGTGCTGCAGAACAAATTAAGGCTGAATACAGAGCAGGCTACTGTACAATACCAGGAGATTTGGCAGCTTTGGAAACTCTCAAATTTTAATTGGTTGGTGCATGACAATTTGAGGTTACTGAGTGGGATTCCTGAAGCAGGAGCTGTCGGAAAAAAAAAAAACAAAAGTGACAAAGACAAAAGAAAAAAGTAGAAAAAAAGCAAAGTGAAATTATGAGTCATGGATGACCTGAAAATGTCAGATTTAGTGAGACCAGCTATCTCAATGAGAGCTCGACTTAGTGGAAATTTATTTGTGGCACAGACCCTCAAGATGGGCAGTGTATTCATTTTTATATTCTGTCTGTCCTCATATTTTGGTCATTTTTGAAAATGAAGCCTAAAGCAGGACACTGTCTCAGCTCTTCAGAAGCTTAAATTACAGCCCTGACGAACACTGCATCGTGACAGTAAACCTCCCAAAGTTTATTTTTGATTGAGACTAATACCATATTGAACACAGGATTGATTTATTTTTTTTCTATTTTCACATCTGCTTACAGAATTAACATAATAACCAGTGCAGTGAGTGAGCATCCTTCTCAAGGCTGAAAGTAATACATGCCCACCCACTCACCAGCAGTGATTGTTTGAATAAAATTGAAGTTATCCAGGACCAGAAAAAATAAATGTGCCAAGTGAATGTAGACCGGCTAATTTATTCATCTTTCTGTTACAATGACGATCACAAGCACTTAACCCGAAAAGAAAAAGCAGTTGGCTTCTGTTTCATCCGTGCTTGTGACGAACTCCCAGAGCTATTCACTGACTCAGCCTGCCCATCGGTATTCTGCACCGTCACTGTCACCAGACTGCTCGAAGCTGAGCTGACAGACAGGTAGGAAGCGCTTTGGCTCACTGTCGATGCAAGTTTTCAATCACCTGTTTCTATAAACTGGACGTAGGCTAAAGCAGACTGGGATGCAAGTCTGTCTCCCCTAGTGTTCAAGCTGCCTCTCTCTGCCTGATGAACACCAATCAGCCACAACATTAATCCCACTGACAGGTGAAGTGAATAACTTTGATCATCTCATTACAACGCAGCGTTCTGCTGGCAAAACTTGTGTCCTGGCATTCGTGTACCCTAACCCACTCCGCAATGGTGGTGGCCTCCCACAGCAGGACAATGCATTGTCCAAAACTGCTCAGGGACGGTTAGAGGAATGCAACAAAGCCCAAGGTGTTAACCCGGCCTCCAAGTTCCCCCCAGTTGAGCATCTGTGGGATGCACAGGAATAAGTCTGATCCACAGAGGCCCTACCTCCCCAACTCACAGGACCCATAGGACCCAAAGGACCTGGTGCAAGACACCACAGGAAACCCCCAGAGGTCCCGTGTCCATTCCCCAACGAAATGATACCTCACATCACAGATTGCAGTTAAAGAGAGTTTAGATATGATTCTAGCTTTCTTTGGCTTTTATTTTCACTTATTCTGATGACTTCTCAATAGAAAATTCTTTTCTGAGTACATACTAAAATCCATTTCGATACAGAATTACACTACAAGATGAAGTCTGTTAGTAATGTTCCATAATTTGCCAGTGAAGTCAAGGACAACTTGAAGTTGCTGCATGTGGATTGTGAGATCTCATGACATTTGTGACCAGCTGAGTCCCTTATGGCAGTCTGCACATTACTGAGGACACGCCACATTTAGACCTTTTAACCAAATGGATGCATTTTTCTGCTGAAATTTCAATGCTTTTCCACAACAGGATGTCCTTGTAGTCCCCCACTACAGCTCCATAGCCAGCACCACGCTTAGCCTTGCTTGTTCTAGTATCCTTCTCCCTCCCTCCTATAGTTTGGCTTATGAAGTTGAGATAAAGGCTACTACCTCTTGTGTCTGTAGATATGTTTTGCTTTTCTTGTTTCATACTGCATCTTAGTGGTAAAAATATAAATTCTCTGAGGATGGAATTGATTGTTTGTCTTAACCCATACAGCTGCAACCCATCTCTGGTTGGTGCTGAGTGAATGTGTCATCAAAGGAACCTCGAAGAAGCTTCGTGTTTCTCGCTTAACAACCACTCATCTTGTTTCAGGGGAAAAAAAGTTGCCGTAGAGACTGGTAAAGTTGGTGTGCTGTGTTGCACTTCAAGTGAAAGAAAGAGTCCTCAGTGGTCCATATTTGTGGACAGAAGTGTGAAAAACACTTGTGTTACCCTTACGAAACAACAACCATTCATTACAAACACTTTAGGAAGCTCCCGATCGAAACATGCTGTAGATCCTTCCTTGCATCACTTTTTACAAGATGCTTGGCTGCTTTTGTCAAGTTATTCCCCTTCATGTGGTGCTATCGCTGCAGCGCACCATCTGTTGGGCTGATGTTTAAGACTGTTGGTGTAATAACTTGATTGTTTCATTGCCTCTCTGCTCATCCTAAATCTCCGTGGCAGGCTAATGTAGGGTAATGATTGTTGTTTATTCCTGTGTCTAATGCTCACTTGTATGTGCCCTCCAGAAACGCCATTTGACTTGGTCTAATTGTTCAGCATTTGAATTACAACAGCAGCATTAAAGTGAGGCTAAAATCCGTTCAGGTTGAAGAAAAGTATATTAGCTTCTGTGGAAGATCCCTTTGAGGATCAGCGGTGTTGGCAGCAGCAGTTCAACTGCCATCTGGTATTGAATAGCTGAGAGAGCTTGGCAGCCTGCAGGCAACCAACTCAGGGGCTCCAACCATATCACTGACAGAGCTCTTCATTTCTAATCACTTTCATGATAAGCAGCCACGCAGGGAACTTTGAAAATGGAGTTAAGGACTCTGCAACTGCATGTTCAGGAGCTACATGAAAGACGAAGTAAGCCATCAGCCTTATTCTGCATTTGCTGTGTATGAGCAGTGTGTGAGACGGGATTGTGGCTGCAGTGCTGCTGTGTTAAACCCTGCTGACAGTCCCTTTGAGCAGAGGAGAATAGAGGAGAAGTTCGAAGAAGCTGGATTATGCTGTTCACCAGGGGGTTGCTGTACATCTTCTCTACATTTTCAGATCTCTGAAGAATATATAATGAAAACTTCAGTCGTCTACACTGGTCTCAGTGTTCATTGTAATCTGTAGTCCCATGTGAGTCGGGGTAGGTAAAACAAACATCGGAGGCATGTATTCTACATTTGACACTCTGTCACAAGAACTCTCTCTCTCTCTTTCTGTCTCTCTCTCACCCTAAGATGATACACTGTGTCAGCTCTTGATCTTTCTTTTCTTGGTCACCCTTTTGGTTAATTTTGATGGCTTGTAAAACTCCAGAGCGAATGTTTTTCTTGTTTAGAGAGGGCGCAGTGTGAGCTGTGTGAACTTTCTTGTTGAGCAATTAGAGTTGAGAGTTGGTGTCTTGATTAGTGCTTTGGGTGACAAACATCTTATCATTAACACAAATATTTCAGTGATGTCTCTGTTGGTTAGGTGAATCGGGCTGCAACTAACGGTTTTCATTATCGACTAATCTGCCAAGATTTAGTCAATAAAAAAAGTGAAATTGTCCATCACAGAGTCCTAGAGCACAAGGTGACAAACAGACCAACAGCTAAAACTATTCAACTTATTATAATGTAAGACGACGGAAAGCAGCTTAATTCTCACATTTGCGAACCCAGAAGGATCAAGCGTTTGGTGTCTTGAGTTGAAAAATGACTAAAACTTTCAGTTATCAATCAAAATAGTTGCCGATTCATTTTCTCTTCAATCAACCAATCAATCACCTCCCTATTCCTGGCAGCTCCAAAATAGATTATCTTGTGTTGACAGGGTCAAAATTAGACTCCTCTTGCTCTGCTAACATGAAAAGTGACTTCTGTGCTGCGTGCTCTTGAACACATTTTTCTGCTCATCCAAAATGTTTCATTGTAAAAGTAGAACAGGACACTGTAGCTCTGGTTGTGTAACAACACATGTTGTATACCAAGCATCAAGTCCAACTGCTTTTGACTTCTGAAAGGTGTCCAATGAGCGGGGTGACTGAGAATCTTTACAAAAATACCGTCAGCCTTGACAGTAATATTTGTCTGACTGTCAAACCTTTACATCTCAATATCCCAGCTAACCTGCAGGACTTGTGCTCATGTTTATGTTTTAGTAATGAAGGAATCCACAGCTGTCACTTTAGCGTGCAGACTTACATGTTGCTCTGTCTCCTGACTGTCCCACTTCAGTGTGCTGACGCACAAGAAGACTCTGTGGGTGAAACAGTCACAGAAATATTGCACCTACCTGGCAACGTGACATTCCCTAGAGACAGAATGAACCTGAGTTTTTGTTTTTACGGTGGCACTTTTCCCCTTACCAGCAGTGCCAAGAGAAGCAATTGAAAGCAGCGGAACATGTGGCGTGATGGATCACCAGCAGAATGTAGGACAGTAGTGCTGTACATCTCTGAAGTAACCTGTGTCCATTGCTGCTTCAGAGACTGTATTACAATACATTTTCTGCCTTAGCACCGAATGATAAATTGAACCGCTAAATCTGTTCTGTAGGAGTTGAGTTTGCATCGGTTTTGTTGTTTTCTTTAAACATCATAAGAATTTGCAAACACATATACTGTGAATTTATTTGTAAGGAACCCAAATTTATCGCCGTAAATCTCATGATACTTATTCCACTTTTGCGGCTGTCTTGTGAATATATGGCTGTGCAGGAGTTTACCGTCTCAGTCAAAATCTGTTCGCCCAAATATTGATATGTTGAACATTTCCCCTATAGAGGAAATGCAGGAAGCTGAGCCCGTGGTTCAGTGGTTTGGACCAGAGAACAGGGATGTCCACAGAGATTGCTTGTCTGGAAAGCAGCCATCACTCTACTGTAATAGAGACTGAGAGCCCAGATTTATGTGGCTCTTACTTTGGGAAGAAGGAATGGCTTAAGGGGGGGGCACAAAATGGTACCAGAATGGATGGACAGAATGTAACCATGAATGCATTATTAATAGAGTAGCAGAGGTTTTCTGTATGCTGTCTGTCTTATGGGGGCATTTTGCTTTCAGTGAAAGACTGAAAGAAAGTGCTTTCATGGGTCAGATGGTAAAATATGTCTGCAGGACCAATAAGTTCATATTCATGTTTACATGATATCTTGGCCTTCTGTGGAAAGGAAATTTGGACGCGTTGGGGTAACCCAGGAATTTTCCATTTCCAAGACACATATTTTGTGGTGAATTTTGTTTGGAGCGTTTCTTTCCATTTTACATCAACAAACTCACACTCACAGATCCCCACTGTGCAGAACCTTTCATTGCACTGGAGAAAAAAAACGATCTGAAATGTCATTGGAACTGCTCTGAAAGGTTTGGTGTTTGAGCTCAAAGGAAGCCCTGTACTTGCATGTTTACTGCACTGAGCCTGGCTAAAGTCAGCGCCCCACTGCTGGATAAATTCAAGGCTTTTTCTGTGCTCAGCACATATTTACTGGCCAGTATTAGTTCACTAGGGTTTTTTTTTTGCCTCTTTCTGAGGAATGGGAGGTCAGCGTTTATGGAAGGATGATACAACACCAGTGTAACATTTTGACCAGAGAGTGGGGTGTAGTTTTCAGTCGGGTTCTTTAAATTATAGCTGTTTCTATTTTGGACCATTGGAATGCTAGTTGAGGTCAGCCTTTGGGTGAACTTCAGAGCTCCACTGGTGACATGGTTGTGGTGAGTTGACCTAAGGACATCCACATGGACAGCTTCAGTTCAAAACCAGACTCTTGACTTTCATGGTCTCTAAAGTTAAAGTATACCTGTATGGTCAATAAGTTTTACAACATTTTGTCACTGAAAGTACACTTTCTTCACATCTGTCACCCCTATTATATGGGCATTATTTTTGGTGGCTCATTACATTGTTATTGTTTTAGTTTGCAGTTTACTTCTATTGGTCTACAGTGATGATTAACAGTGACTATTAAATGTCCACAAATGTTTCACAGTTTAGTGTTCCCCAAGCACTGGGTAACAGCCAGTTGGACAGAGGACTACCTTCCAGGTGGTTATGTTTAAAAAAAAAAAAAAAAAAAAGTGTTTATTTTTAATGTGAACAGCAGTGCTCAGCGTGCATGCCTGAATCTGTTCGGTGCACCATTAGTCTTGTTTTCTTTAAGAACACCATGACATTCTTGCTATTCATTAACCCATGTTCAAGAAAGCACCACTCGTCTTTGTGGCTGAGGCTGAAATTACGCTATCACCCCTCAGGCAGGTGTCAGTGATCTTTCGGGGGATAATGTAAAACAGGCACTCGGAGGAAATGGTTGGGGAAATGGTGGCTCGGGCTAAGTGAAATGCCACTGCACCTGTTTGGCTGTTCTTTTGGGTTTGCATGCTTCACAGCGGTTCAGCAAATGTTGGACGACTGTGAAAATGGACTGCCCTTTAAGCACATTTCACACAGAAGTCATTTTAGTAAACACGGGGCACTAGCAATTAGCCCTGCTTTATTTTGTCCATCCAGGTGTGGTGGACACAGCACGTTGACAGAGATCATTTGCATTAAGTTGAGCTTTTGTTGACTTCTCCCTGTTGTTCCACTGGATGCCCTTTTAAATTGTAGTAGCTCAGCAGGCTGCAGCGACAGGTCCCATTCAACCTATTGCTGTCGGAGGTTTTCAGGGTCATCCCGATGACAAAGGGGTTTAAGATGCGGATCATGTAATCACAATGTCTCCATTTCGAGTCCATACAGGGGCCTTTGTTGCATGTCATTAACCTCTCTCCCCTTATTTCCTGTCAGATCTCCTATAAACTCTCCAATAGGAAAAAGGGCCAAAAAGCTACATAACCTGTGAGGATATACTGATATTGATATTAAGGAGTAAAAAAATATAATCCAATAATGATGTATCAGCAGATTTGTGACCACATGTACTGAGCAGGACGTTTCACAAGTGGAAAAATAAACTTGCCAGGGCTCTCTAAGGGACAAACTGTGCAATTGCAACACTGCTTGTAAATGACCTCAAATATATCTTTGATATTTCTGCACTGCAATTTCTTTTTCCTTATCTTCCTACACTGATAACCTTCATACCTGGATCTATATCTGCCTCGTCCAATTATCGATCGAGATCTAAAATCTGTGGACTACACTTTTAAGCCTGAGAGTTTCACAGTTTAGGAGAATCTGTCTGTCGATGGAGTTATGTTACAGCATCTCAGAAATAATTGAATGATGTAAATGTACCCAATCCATGCCCCTAGATCCTTGCACTGCATTATTATCAGCACTTTATTCCAGCAGGACACCTCATTCAGTATAACATCTTTAAATGCTCTTTGACCCTTTAACTTTTGTTTTTGGCTCCCCGTGGCCCATCCACCTTCCTGTACTGCCATACATCAAGATGGTTATTTAGATGATCTGCCCTAGACGCTGAATGTCGTTCCTCCTGCAGGCTGTGGCCTTAAAGGCATATGCTGACAACAGCTGACTTAACATCATGGCACTGAACACAGCCATTACAGACAGGGAGGTAATTGGTTTCACAAATCAGCCATGGCTCCGGGTTTATAGTGGCACTGGGCTTTATGGGTCATATTTCAGTGACTGGTGGGCAGTTTGTCGAATAGGGGGCTTGGTGGTAACGAGAAGCTGGTGCAGGAGGGAGAGTCAGAGCAGCGTCTTAGCTCTCGTTTCGCCTTAGAGAAACTGGTGGAGAGCAAATACGTGGAGAAAGGGTGGATCCTGAAACCCGAAGGTCCCAAACAGCGTCTTGTCAAATATTAGCTCTTGGGTGAAATGGACTGTAATTGAAATGGACTGTTCACTGTCCCTGACCTTGTCTTCTTACAGCCATTTTCTTTCAGTTTATGTGGTCCCCTTTCTGTGCTTCATGTGGAACCTCTGCCTCTAAGACACGCATTCTGTACATATCTATTTATTCCTGTTCAGTTGCTTTCTCCCTTGTAGACGAACTGAAATTTCTCCTGAGTCACACACAGGTCGATGATAAAGTGTGTGTGTGTTTGTGAGCATGGGTGGGAGGAAAAGCTGAGGAAAATCCTCTTCCTGTCTCCCTCTCCCAGACCTGAAACAATACTGCAGGTTCTCAGTCATGCTTTCTCTTCTTGTCCCAACAGAAGTCAGGGAGGTAGATCGATATGAAGATTAATTATTGTGTCCAAGTCGAGGGCTGCACCAACAACCTGCATTTTTCAGGCCTCTAGTGAGTGTCCAAATGCTTTCCTTTCTGACAACCGTTGAGCTTTAGCTTGTTAGTGTGGTCTCTGGACCGAAGCTGTGCGGAGAGAAAATTGGACCAGGCTTCAGGGTAACGCACTGGGGCTCAGTGCAGCTCAGCTCAGTACCACCAATAGACAAACCAGGGGTCCCATAGCTGTGTCTGGGCGTAATAGGACCTCCTGGATGTTGGGTATTTGGTGTTCTCTGAGGTATCAGAAATGGTGGGGTGACCTAGGCTGTGGTCAGATGATAGGTTTCTCTGAGGCACCCTGCCTTAAAAAGAAATGTTTCCTTGTTTTGAGCTGCATTCGATCAGTTCTAGAAGTCTTTTCAAGTCACAACTCCACGCTAAGACAACTTCTATTCTAATGTATGAGCCATAAATAACTTCAAATGGAAATGAATCCTAATTTATAATGCATTGTACTCTTTTAGTCCGCTTGTCCACATGAGGATTATTTAGAGGGTTTGCACAATATATATCATCAGTGTGTTTCCCTTGAAGCTCATTGATATATTGTGTCCTGAAATGTGCTGTATGTCATGCCAGTAAATCAACAGCATGTGTTCGGGGCAGGGAAAAATTGGCCCACAGCAGAATGATAAATTCCGAAGGCCACTGGAGTATTTGGATATTTTGTAAAGGCGGAGATGTGTTGAAGTAATCTGACGAATCTGAATAAATCACAATCAGGTGTCAGGGGTGATTATATAAACGGCTGCTGGACAGAGCAAAAAAAAAGATGATGTAAAGGTCGTCAAAGTGGCATTTATGTCTCAACTGAGTCCACCCAAAAACTTTGCTCTGTCAAACCAAAGGATATTATGGAAGAATGACTAACAGAATTTCAGTTCTTCCTTTCAGATTTAGTCATTTTAGTGAACAGATGTGGTCATGTTAGGTTCTGTTATGTTGTAACTCACATCTGTGCAAAAAACGGGCTATACACCTGCATTAATTTTGCTTATGATAACTTGCTGGAGTAGAGTCAACTTGAAAGAGGATATCACTGAGAACATGCTTATTATAGTTTAATACTATTTTTCTACAGTTGAAAAATTGACCATGACAATAAGCCTGAATGGAAAACATCTGATGGCTTTGGCTTTGATTTGATGCAGAAACCCACTTTGCTGAGCATCTACGAAGTACATGTTTGATTCAGGGTCAGCGGAGCAGCTCAATGTTGTTCAGGAGAGCCCGTCAATACTTTGTGTCTTTGATCCGGTCCTCTCTCGCTTCTTTCTACTCTTGATTTGACTATTCAGAAATGTAATATAATGACAGTAATTCTGCACTTGACATTGTTGAATTCCGGTTAATTATGGACCAGTGTTAAACTTGGCTCACCGTCTTACATCTCATCGGGGTGATTTAGCAGCAGAATGATCTTTATGCAGACAGTATCTGTAATGAGGACTTGAATATCTTTGGTCTTTCTTGATGGAGACAAATGTCAACTTTGATGTTCACATCATTAGTGTCAAAGTTTTGAGAATTTGACATCATGCCGTGATTTTCCCTGTGGCGAAGCATCATGCTAATCACACTCTTGCACGGAAACAGAAAAAATTGGGGTTTTTTGCAGGAACTTTGAGACATAACACTTGTCTCCATTTGCCAGTTCACACACAATCCCATTTTCATATCACTGTTGGAATGAAGCTGCCAGCACCAACAACTGTGAAAACAGTTTGTGATTGTGTGTGTATGCACTCTTGGATGTATTTACTCTGTATAAGAGAAATGTGTGCTGTTGGGATTAAGAATTATTGGTCAAATGTTTGTGTACATGTGCTTTTAGAGATGAAAGATTCACAGCAAGGAGATAATAATTGTCTGTGTATGTGTGATTGCAACTAAGGATGTTTTTCATGATGGATTAATCTGTCGGTTATTTTCTTAATTAATCACTTGGGCTGGACAGATGGCCACCACACTTTTCTGTGGGCAAAGGTGATGCCTTCAAATCACTTGTTTTGTCTGAAAAACGGCTCAAAACCCAAAGATATTCAGATTACTGCTGTTCACGGCTAAAAAAACAGTGTCTTTACACATGAGACGCAAGGAAATGTTTGGGATTTTTGTTCAACGAAGGACTTGAACTATTGATTATCAGAATAGTTGCGACTAATTTCTCGATCAATTAAGCGACTAATAGTGTTCAGGTCTAAGACAGAAAAGATTTTAAAGGTATTCTGCTTTTCTGCTGTGTAGCTCCAAACATTACTAAGCAAACTTATAACACCTTATAGCAGATTTTTTTTTTTTTTTTTTAATGCAGTAAATAATCAGTCTGATGTTACCATCTTGTTCTTGTCAGACCCTTTCTTCCCTGTTTCCTCCCTCATCCCATCAGCCATTAATAACCATGAGACGACAGTCCCCAGTCTGCCTGTAGTGATGAGTGATGGATGGATGGAAGGCATGAGGAGAGAAAGGAGAGAGAAGAGAACAGAGGAGTGAAACCCGGCTCAGCTGGATCATAGCCTCCGGAGCTATCCCTATCTATGGGGCTTCATTTGTTTGTGCTGTTTTGGTAATTAAACAGGGGAGGCCCACTCATTGGAGTCTGGCTGTTGGCTTAGTTTCTCTCCCCTAATCTTCCCATAAGACCAGATAATTAATGGTGGAATGGCAGGAGAGCCCACAGTCCTTCTGTTAATGGAAGGGATTCATCTTGTTTACTCAACTTACTCCTTGTTTCTTTATTCAGAGCTTGGCCAGGGTGTCCTCGCTGTGGTGGTCAAAGATATTGAGATTTGGCATTTGTCCAGGTGTCTAATGGCAGATGATATCGTGACAAGTCCTGGAGCAGACATGAATATTCTTAGCTGGGGTTTATCCCTCCTCCTAATTGTCTGACTTTATCACTGGTGTTTGTTTTAGCCACGTATTAAATGGATTATGAGAGTGCTGCAAGTATTAGAATCCCACTTTGTCACCACATCATCCATCTCAATTTATGCATGAGGCACTTTTATTGTCATTTTAAAATGGTCTTTAACTAAGCATGTTACAGGATATGGTTGGTGATATTCCATATTGTAATTATTGTCCACAAATCCCATGAAACGACCAAAACCAGCAGTACATTAGTGCCTCTCAATCCTCTCCGCCCGTCCTAACTGTGTGGCACTCAGCCCATTTGTTCCTGCTGAACACTTCCATTTTTAACAATGGATTACAAATATATATCCTTTGATTTTCCCAAGAAAAGGCTGTATGATGTCCTAAAACAGCTGGGAACTGTAATTTTTGGCAGACATTACTCCACAGGAGGATTTGTCGGGAGATATGTTGAGGGCTATTTTCAGCTGCAAATTTTTTGCACTAGTATTTACCCTGTGTGTGTTTTAGTCTTTGTTTTAGCATATCTGTGGGGTCCCAACACTGAAAGGCCGCTCACAGTGAGGGGTCCCACAACTTCATGAGGATCAAAATGCTTGACCCCATGAAATAAATAGTTGAATTTGAAGATTTAGGGTTCGGCAAGTCATCGTGGTTAGAGTAAGTCTGTGGGAAATGAATGTAAGTCTATGTAACATCCCCTCAGGTGATGGAAACGACGTGTGTGACTCAAAATAAAGTAGTGTCCATGCTAATCATAAGGACAGTACATGTCACCAAATGCATTGGTGTGACTCACAATTTTAAGTTTTTTTTTTAATATAAATATATAACATAAACAACACTAAGAACAATCTTGATACAAATCTGTTTATGTATTTTGAAAAATTGTGACCAAGCTACATACTAAACAGAACATTTTACATGTGAAAAATCAACTTGTCGGTGCTCTCTGGTGGACAAACTATGTAATGGGGATGATGTTTCTAAATCCTACTTTGACATTTCTGTTCTGCGGTTTCTAGAAACCTATCAGCCGCATAACAAAACCAAGATATTTGTAAGACTAATATCGACTGAATTGGTTTAGGTCTGTTGGCGGAAAATGTCTGCCAGCAAGTGACAAGAAATTGCACTACAGACATGTATAAGGTAAATTAGAAACAGTATCTCCAATGTTAGTGGGTTTCTCAACTCCCCACAAGAAAGAGAAAATACTCCCAGACATACCCTTAAGTAACAAAAACCTGATGTAAGTCTGAATAAACTGTAGCCTGCTAATTTATCTTAGTGCTGCTCCCTCTGACTGGATAACATTAATGCATTTTATGTGAATTCCTTCCCTGTTACTGACAAGTGCCAGGCCAAATGTGGCTTTCCACATACTGTTCAATAGTTGGACATGTAGCCTGCAGGTAAACAAAGCAGTGGGAGAATGAGAGGCATACCCATGATGGAACTTTTCCTGTGGGCAGCTAGCTGCTCAAATCTCCCCCGGAGCAATATTTTGACAAAGGCCTTTTGAAAGGCTGAGCTGTCAGCATCCGCCTCCTGACCAGACCCTCATTAGCCAACACCACCACCAAGAGAGCAGGCGAGATGGAGACACCTCTTCAGCAGCACTCAAGAGAAAATGGCTTTCTAACTGCAAATTAATTTTTGGAATAAGGCATTCATTGGGTGAGAACAAAGTGGGAAGCACACTTAGTATTGTCTGTTGAAGTGGGTTTCTCTGTATGAGTGGCATGCCACACAGGTTGTCATTTATGGATGTGGATCCTTGGAAGAGCTTAATCCCCGGGAGCTGCTTAAAGATAAACAGAGCAGTACGGGCATGAGAAACATCCCTGGGCTCAAAGAGTTGCTTGTTTATAGGTTGTGTTTGTCTTTGCACAAAAAGTTTTGTACATGTTGCCCGCTGCTGAAGACTCCCACCAGGTCCTGGAGTCTTTTTAACAGAGAGGATAGCGAACAGGAGCAACTGCTCAGGTACCTGGTTCCAAAGCTTAAATGGGAGACTCTTACAGACTTATAGATCTTGGGGGCACTTTGTCCTGGTGAAGAGAGAAATGTGAGACAGTTATTGTTACCTTACTGCACTGCTCTGATATACTGAACTGAGACATTTGAGGCACTCATTTCAACTATGTGTGGTTGGTGTTGGTTAGGTTTCACTGCATTGGGCAGTGTTTAGTCAGCTTGATGTGACCGCCTCGATAGCAGTGTTCATTTGTCAATAATTTTCTTATTTAGTCTTAGTCTAAATCTAATCTCATCCCATTTTTTGTTAGTCAAGTTGTAGTTGAGTAAAAGTTGGAGCATTTTATTTTTATTTTGGTTAAAGAACTCTGTAACTAGTGGTATATAGTTTTAATGAAGGCGTTTGACATTTTAGTCTTTTTTTTTTTTTAGTCCCCTCTGACCAAAACCATAGATTTTTATTTTTTATTATTGTCATTTTAATCAAAAAACACAGACTGAATGATTAAGAAATGCATTTTGGCAGAAAGTGTCAACAGATCAAGAAAATGCTTACTGATGAATATGATGTGACACAACATTGCGCGACACTATTTTTTATCAGACAGATCTTCTGCAGGAGAGCCTCCATGTGCAGCTCGAACACACAGGAAAAGTGAGTCTTTCCTCTTCAGTCCACCCCCAGTGGTTCCTTGGCTTGAGTCTTAGAATTTATTATTTACATGATGTAATGTGTTTGAAGTAATTATTTGATCCAGGTCAAATACTCAGATATATTTCCCTCTCCCAACAGGCATTGGGTGAGCTATAGCAGTTTGCTGCCTACTACCTCACAGTCTATGGTGCAATTGTGAATAGGGACCATGGTTTATAACAGTCATAAAATGGCACAAAGGGTGCTGGTGCAGTAAAATTCCATATTTCAGTTTCACTTTCATTTGCATTGACAATCATAAGTGTTCTGGAGCCCGTCCAGAATAACAGAGAAGCCTGAACATCTTGTTAAAGTTTAGAGGGTGTCCTCTTCCCCACTGAAGCCCTGAGAAGTATATTTCAGCAGTATATCAGATGAAAGTGTTTGAATTCTTTTTTTTTTAAGATGTATTGGGTTGTGTGTCAGTCTAAAATGAATCAGAGTTACTAGTTGTGTCAGCAGTTTTAAATCATCAGATTCCATTTGCATATGTCTCGAGGCTCTCTTGCAAGGGAATAAAAACAAAGCAGCTTTCATTTTATATTTCAGCATCTCCACGACTTTACAGCACATCATGCATAGATGATACTTTCTAAATCTTGCACCATCCACATTCAAGAGATGAAGTGGCATCATGACATTCGCTGTCATTCATTAGTAATCTTACCGTGGTCCTCTGAGCTTTTCAGACCAATGGTATGGAACTGGGTCTTGTAGTACAGACAGGATTAGGGTTCTGCTGTGGTCCATCATCCAGAAATAGCACAAGCTGTTTGCTGGCTGCTCTGGGACTGAGTGGTTACCAGTGGGCTTCAAGGCATTCAGAGGTCGGACCATGTTGGAGTTTCACTGAGGCTGCTCCTATACAAAGAAAAGTCTTCGCTAATCTGTCCGTAATTCTTCCACAAATCATGAGTTCATCCATGAAATTCATTTGTAGTATTCAGATCCTGCCTTCCATGTCTTTTTGACTAAAGCGATTTAAGCACTTATATTGGAAATAGTAGTTTACCTGTTTGGGAACCATGGCTGTGGACCAAGTAATGCGGGCCTTAAGTATTTCTTTGAATTCAGTTCAATAACATAAATATCTCACACCTGGAGCCTTTGCCTGCCTATAGATGAGACCTATCTACAGCTTTGGAACGCTGCAAAGTCAAATGTTGTCATTCCTGTGCCAGTTTAAGTGTTAGACATCCCAGTTTTCTAATGAGAATTCATCGTGCTTGTCACTCTCCACAGATTTTACCTTCTCTGAATGCCGTAAGTGTTGCATGTGTCTGGTGATGGCATTTTTCTTTCTGTTCATTAATTTTTGAAAATGTTCCCTTTCAAAACATAACCAGAAGTGAAAAGTGAGAGGAGATAGGAAAAAAGGGGGTAATGAAATTTGCCAAAGGCGCCTGAATTTGAACCAGGAGTCTTTGTGACTTTAGCTTTTACATTGAGACGATAGAAAGGAAGACCTGTCCAGACAGAATTAGTATTGCAAGGCCAACACTAGTATTTTAATTTGATATTACTCTGGACTGTATTGTACTGGATTGAATGCATTGTTGTTTCCCTCCCATGGACTACTGATGGAGCATTATCACTGCTGCCAGATACCAGCATGCATCTTTGTGTCAAGTATGTATAATTCATGAATTACATGAGGAACATCAGACATGGGAGTTTTCTGAAAAGAGTGTGCCTGGCAACTGCTTCTCCTGTTAGACAAGTGCTCTATTGATTGAGAAGGAGATTGAAATTGATTGAGAAGGAGAGAGAAATCACTGAATCACTCCAGTTAAAATTATGTTCCTACTCTCCTATTTCAATGATAATGCATTCTGCACTGGGCAAGTATTATTCTGTGGCAACCCAGCAAGATTATCTTTGCTGAAAACAAACCAGGGTGAGAAATTAGCACCAGCCACCAACCAAATGCTGCTAAAATATGGAAGTGGTTGGTCGATTTCAGACACCAAATAATGATTTACTATAGAGTGGCTGGTCAGTTTGAGCATTTTATCGGTCAGTGGCTGGTATTCACATTGTTAATTTCCTTCCCTGAAAAGTCTGGTTACGTTTTTGAGTATCATTTCTCTGATTTCTTATGCACAATTGCAAGAGGTTGCATACTAACTAGCGATGAGACATGGGAAGATACAATAGTCTCCTCGCATACTGGTAAGAAATGTTGTATTTGTTTGGAGAATTCTGGTAAATTTAATGACATATGTTCATGTTCTGGTGGGGAGCTTAAAAATGGAGACTGCTGAACTGTAACCTCGTTTAAAACGCTCTGCTTCCACCTTGCCACAGTTCTTAAGCAATCCCTGTGAATGGAAAAAGTGTTTTTCTCCAGCATCCCATGTGTTTTTTTCTTTTCTACCGAGTGAGTTATTTTCTTTAATCCAATCAAAATCGAACCGAACTCAAATAAAATTGTTCAGTACAAGCCGCACAATAGCTGTAGATATAAAATCAAATAAAGGAAGTGCTGCACTGTTAACCCTGCGTCAGATACTAGAAGGCTTGCTCCCACCGTTGCCTTTGTCCAATGCATTAGATGTCTTAATGGATATATGCTTCGAATGGAAGTAGAACTCTTTATTCATTATGTTGTTTGAATGGCCTCTGCTGGGCATGGTTGCCTCCTCTATAGCTGGATAAGTGTGATCCATGAACTGGCTAATTGCCTTTGTCTTGATCGCTTCCATGACCAGGCAAATGGCCTTGCTGGAAAGGTCGTTTCCTGTCCTATTTCTGTCGTATCCATCAGGGAGACTCAGCCACAGCAGAGAGAAAATACTGCAGATGATATTATAGCAATATTATTGTTTGGTGTATTTGTCAAATTATTGCAGCTAATCCCCTGAGAGATGACATGGAATGTGCAAACAGCTGGGAATGTATAACCGATTTCAAAGAGGCCAGCAGATGGTTATCCGAGCACTCAAAGCTGTCATGCTACATTTGGGCAATACAGCTCGTCCAGTAGGCCAGAATGAGAAGAGAATTAGAAGATTAGCCGAGGAAATTTTCATTCTTCTGGCCTGATTTGGAGCTGAAGTTTGAGAACGAAAGCAGCAAGGACTCTTCTTAATCTTTGTCAGAGAAAACTGAGATTGACTCAACGTATGACATGAATGCAGAGTGGACACATTATTATTCACCCGACAGTTTTTACCCACTGCTGAATAGTTGACAGGGCAGGAGATGGCTGTGAACTCAGTGTAACTGAATCCAGGTAACTTGTCCTGTTTTGCCAAAGAACATTTAAATAGCAGACTTTTTTTCTCCAAACTGAGTCTCTGCATTCAGGTTATATGAAGTGCTTTGTGATTCTTTTGGATCCATTAGGAGTAGACATAAGTGACAGGAAGTATAGGTTTTGACATTTGACAAGGAAGCAAAGGTGGTTAAAACACAAATGAACAGATAACTTGGTTTATTTACAGCCTGTTTTCACACCCAAGATTCAGATTTCAAAAAGGGGTTTTGGCTTCGACACAAAGACGCCAGAGTCACAAAATGTGTTCTATTCTGGTGCTTGTTGGCACGGTAGATAAGCAGGAAGAAGACAGATTTGACAAAGTAAAGCTGTGATGGAACATCAGTGGGTAGATGGGAAGACAGTTTCTTGAGTAGCAGCCTGCAGATCATGAGTCTGTAATGACAGTATCTGAACTTGATTTTTGTAACTGATGTTATTAATAGGGTATATGCAGTCACTTAGAAGTATGCAACTCTCTAAACACACATTTTGCAAGGTATACGTTCTGCAGCTAACATTTAGTTTTTATTTTGATTCTTTGTTCAATTAATCAGTTTATCATTCTGTCTATTACAGTTAAAAAATAGTCAAAAATGCCCAAGGTAGCCTCGTTTTTGTACTTTCTTCAATACATGTTACCTACAAATATGAGAAATTGAGCATTCACCCCCCGTCTCATGTTTTACCCATAAACCCCACATTTCAATGCGTTTGTTCATCACCTGTGGTTCCATTTCCACACGGCCAGAGAAGGTGAAAGTGTGCCTCCTGCTCGTCGTCCAGTTCTAAAATCCAAACCCACCGCAGAGCGTCTCTCCTGCTGGGCCGCTGACAGCCCTGTCAGCCGAACACTCCGTCACACCGGACGGCAGTAGAGGAGGTTGTACCAGCATCTGGTTCAAAAGTAGTTAAGCCGACTTCATTGGCAGTCGATGCCGGAGCTGAGAGCGTTGGAGCAGCAAACAGACATGCGTCACGCTGCCCTGCCCCAGCTGTCTGGCATCACGCTGCCCCCCCCCCCCCCCCATCTCCATTACCCTTCTCTTCTTCCATCACAATTATGTTTGTGGTCATTTTGAGACAAGATTGGGTCTGTGAAGTTTACAGCCTGCCACGCTGTTCCTCCTGCATTGCTCTGTTTACAATGACGCAGCTAAAAGAGTTTTTTGAATTGACAAAATTAGAGTCAACTCAGAGGTTTCCACTACTAATAATGAAACATTACACGTGGATGCGCTCTCATATTTATAAGTGTTCTGTCCAGCTTGCCTGATGCATGTGTTTTGCCTCTCCCCCACTATGCTCTTAATATTATACTACTCGCCTATCCACTCAGGAAAAATGATCTCTTTGTAGGTATTTTAAGAGTATTGTCAAAGCACGGGAGAGGAAAGTTAGCATTAATCCTGCTGCTACACACCTGTATCGCTCTGACTTGAAAATACTTTCCTCGACAACACCAGTTATCGACTCTCTGTGTGCTGCTGCCATTTGACTTCATGTTCAGAATCTGATGCATTACTATTCTTCCTACAGTGGCATACTTTGCTCGTAAAGTTTGCGCCAGGGGTCACATTAAAAAGATGATTCACTTTAGCCTTTGTCACTATGATTCTCCCTTTAAATGAGTCAGAGCTTAGCTTTAGCATGCATCAGTGGAAACCCAAGGCATTTGAATAAATCAAATAAATCATTGTGTTGGTAAGTGGGTGTTTACTTGACTGAGTGCAACCGTTGTGACCCCAACTGCTCCCAGCCTCCCCGAAGTAAAACAAAGATGTTGTTTTGCACTCTTGTGCCCCTCTTTGGCTGTTTGCTTTATTTATGCCTTAAATTTCAGTGCGGCAGCTTCTCCTGACTTGTTCCCTGGTCATTAGAGGAAGAAGTTTCTCTTGCTTCACTGAATAATTCCTTCTGGCACACTAAAACCCTCATTGCCACAAACACATCCCCTCCCATTTTCCAGTGACAAAACAACAAGAGACTTCAGACAATGAGTGATGACATTTTCTGCCACAGGGTCCATTAGCACTCTCATGTGTGACTAAATATTGTTTTTTTTTTTTTGCTCTCACAGCTCCAAATGTTGGCATGTCTGTACTCAGCAGAGGCAAAAAGAGACACAAAATCTCCGTATGGAACATTTGAAATCTTAAACGTGGTCACGGCTTTTTTGTTATGTCATCAGAAACAGTACTATTGATTTTGAAGCCGTAACAGTGTTGCCAAGTACAGTGAAGGAAACATTATTGATTCATTTTATTCTAAGTTAAACATTTAAGGGGTGTTTCACTGGTTTACGCATGAAGCCCAGTTTACTCATCACGACGATGGCCACGATGATTATTTCAGCTTGAGCTTCAGACTTCAGAGCCCTCGTCCTAAGAAGCCTGCTTTACAAACTGGGGTAATGGAGTTTGAAAGAAATGGGCATTTATCATGTGATGTTGAGTTGCATCATGGGAAGTGCTTTTTTTGGAGCTTGACCCATATTTGGAACTAAAAGTCAGATATCACAGCCTGTGTGGCTGTCCCCCAACTCTTTGGAAGTGCAATACGAAATCGCTGGAGCACCCCGTTGAAGAAAAACAACGGATGAATGCAGCTTTTTGTGTTTTTACAGCTTCGCTATCTGTTATATCAGTTATGGTGATATACTTAAGATGATTGCAACATCACTAGAAATTGTTCCACTGGAGCAAGAAACACAAGCTCTCGGGCAGTCACATAGGTTCGAGGTAAGTGACAGTTCAGCCAAAGGATCTGAACAGCTTTGCAAACATAAAACCCAGGTTCAACTAAACAGTATCTGTTACTTTGTTGTTGTTTTTTTGTGGAAAAACAGCAGTCTAAACACTGTAGACTTTGATTCCGAGGTGAAAGCAGGGACGGCTGAAATGACAGCCACAGGGATGTGGACGGATGACAGCTGTGACAAGCGAAATCAGAGAGTAGTATCCCTCATCCTGACGCTGATCATAACAGAATCAGCACATGCAATGCTGCATACACAACTGTCCACTTTTGAGCAGGATGTCTGATTGGTTCTCACAAAACCATCAAGAAGTAGGAGCTGTAACTACTGAAAGCTGAAAGTATTATCACTCGTAGACTAATCAGCGGTTATATCAAGGCAGCATATGTGTCCCTCTTAGCAGTGTAGATCGTGATCAACATCAGACTTCACAGTGAGGACTTCAGCTCCCTGGACCAGAATTCAGAGCTCCAACTCATGGAGAATGACAAGTAGCCATCTGGTAATTCTTCTCTTCAGACCTGTACGGTAGCTGCATCCCGAAATAGCATCAAAGGCATAGAATTGTCTTTTGAAAATCGTCTGTTGCATCTAGAGCGCCGAGATCTCACTTGTATTGTCACTCAGGGGGTCTGATACATTTGGATACGGATTCAATCACACTCATTCTCATTTCAGAGAGGAAGCTGCGTGCACAATAAAAACAACTAAGGAGCACTTTTTGCAAGTATTAATTGACACGCAAGGGAATATGGCTTCTTATCTCCTCTCCTTGAAACTAAATACAGCCTCTGGGATGTTCTGAAGGGTACTGACAAGGTGTGGGCATGCTTTTCAAAACCAAACTAAAACACGGTTCACAAAGGAACCCGAAGTTGTGACACCGACTGTGACTCAGGAAAAAAAATGATGTTTTAAGTAGCTATTGGCTGACTTAGCCAATGCTGCAAATTTCAGTGTGACACTGGCTGCGAGGCTCAGTCCGTTTTATTCTGAATGTGTTGTCTTTTCTGAACTGTTACCTGTTTTCTGTATTTATGGACTGATATGACATGATGACGGCCTGAGGTTATGATAGTCTTCAGTGTAACATTTAAAGTGAGAAAACCTTAAAAAAAAGCCATTAAAAAAGGTACTGCAGTGGAGTGACACATTCAGCAGCAGCATAAGTAAGTATAGACAGCTGAGGCAGAAAATGAAATGCAGAATGAGGCTGAATGGGAGAAGAGCCTTGCGCTTTGAGTCGCACATTGTATGTCAAGATAATGACTGTAACATTATAGTTCCAGATGCTTGCTAAGCTTTATAGTCTTGTCTAAAAACAGATCATTGTGGTTCAGCTTTTTCTCACAGTTTTTGGGCTTTATGACCAGCAGCATTAAGTATTCAGGAAATGACAGATGCGAGTACTGACTCCCATTTTAGAATAAACACTGACCCTTTTGTGTTTTGTCTCCTCGCTTTCTCTAATTTATTATTCTGTCTCTTCTCCTTGCATTTTAAATATTAATAAGCCAAGATATATGTCCTGTAGCATGTGAGCTGCAGTCATACAGTATATGAAGAAACAGCTGCTATTGAAAGACAAAAGTTGGGCTCCTGCAATCAAAGGCAAGAATCCAGAGTAGGAAACATCTTGCTGCTGGTAAAAGCTTGTGTCCATGATGGCAGCTGCTCATCATAAATCTCTTGTGTCCTCTGTCCCAGTCTGTCCCCTCACACAGATGAAATATAGGTGGTTTGAAGCAAATTACAGAGCAGTTGTTATTTCAGAAGAGGCAGCACATTAGACAAAAAAAAAAGTAGATGGCAGCTAAGCAGTGGAGTGAAGAGAAAGGCATAATTAAGAGAAGCTTATGTTTGAGAAGACAGATGGGAGAGAACAAGAGGTGGTGTCAAATGAAGTCAAGGTTTGTGGACAAGCAGACGGTGCCAAAAGATGCTGATATACATATGAAGCTCCAAAAGAACAGCTAGTCCTCTCGGTGACCTAATCCCGTTTTAATTTGGTGGAATGACTTGCGACTTACTCCTCAGGATCACCCACGTTTGCATTTAAAGTGTCTGTCACAGGTCTGCAGTCAGCACCAGCTCAGATGCTCATGGTAAATGCGCACTTGGTCAGCCACAGTGCGAATGTCCAACCTCAAAGAGAGACATCTTTTAACTCCTCAGCAGTTTGAGTCACCATGCTCAAGTCTCAGAAGCGTAAGTTTTAAAGCGAACCCCCTGATGTGCAAAGACTGGACGTACGGTGAAGTCAGCTGTTGGAGCCGCGTGTGCTTTAGAGACGACCGCTCACAGCCGGTCATGGCCGCACGCAGACACACACAGCTCTCCCAGCGTGTCATTGTCGCAGTACATTGGAGCCAGTAAGCCCCTCATTAGCCATTCCTCTGGAACACAAAAACACATCGGCATAGGCTGGATGTTTTTCTAACAGACTGCAAATAGCTTTACCAGCTATTTAAGGGAAGGGCCAAAGCGTTCCCAAAGTCATTTGCATAGGAGCGTTTGTGCCAGTTGTAACGTGTGCCATGCTGTAAAAATGACCCACCGACTGCCCACATAGCCAAGATATCCTTTGTACTGCCGCCTAATTGTTGATATCTTGATCTGACCATACACTGCATGCATTAAAGTATCCTGTCGTTCAAAGGAGAGGCCAGATGGTAAGAGCTTAAACATTGCAGGGCTTTGAGGACAGTAGAATAGAACAGCTCTCCAGGGAGGAACCTACATTTTGACTTCATTGCCTGCCACCATGAGCGTCTCGTTGACTTTATTAGTCCTACGTGAAGTATTGTTCTCAGAGGATATTGCGCATGCATGTGTAAGCTAACATGACCTTATCAACTGTTATGTTGTCTTGTAAACACACACACCCACACACACACACACACTTGTTCACTGACTACATTGCAGAAAGGCCATGGGCCTTTGACAGTAGAAAGCGGATTAGACTGCAAACCAAAGATTCTTAGTGAGTTTAATGGAATAGAGATGAGTGGATGGAGATTTAAATAAATTAACCTTCAGTAAATTCCCTGAGGCTTGGAGGAATGACAGGGGGGGTCTGAGGAAGAGTTTTTTTTCCTTGTCACTGATGTCATGAATAGTCATGACATAACTGTGGTGAGCTGGTCTTTAGCGGGCATGCTAACGTGAGCTTGTGTTTGAGGCACATCAGAAGTGAACGCTGAAAATATCGACAGACTGTAATGTTCACGGGAGCAGAAAATGAAAATGAATTGCCCTCATTTCACATTTCTCATTTAATAACCCTTCACATTTTGTGTTTTGCCCTTTGTGTTCCAGCTCCATGTGCCCACGTATTGGTAGATTTCATATGACACGCAGCGCAGAAGGAAATTCGTAAATGCACAATGAGATATTTCAATGCTAGCGTGGTTTGAAAATGTCATCACAACATCAGGGAATAAATTAACCTTTACCAAACTCCCAACTGTAAGAACATAATTCTTTCTACCTACTCATCATGATATTAACCCTGATTGGTGCCTCTGACATTTAGTTAAAGATACAAAATGATGAGTATTCAGGATATTAGCACTTCTGTATTGATTAGGAGGTGAAAACAGCGTAAAAGTGTGTGTGTTTGGTACATCCACTATACAGTGGAGAAATTATCTACTTTGCATATGTGTAGCGGCGACTTTGATGTCCTCTTCTACCGACCGAGCTGACAGTTTACCCAGCAGACGTCTCTCAGCATTTGGCAGATCTCCATGGGAACGGTCAAAGTTAACAACAGCATCTTGTACCAGCTCTGGTGGGCATACGTCACCATGGGTAACGGTGTCACTGTGGCCACGATATTCGCCGAATTGAGTTAAGGATGCACAATATGTTGGTGTCTGATGTATTAATTCAGCATGAGAAAGATATATGAATGATTATTATTGTTTGGATAATGGATTTTCAGCTGGTAACGATGTCTGAGAAGGGATGCAGATGATGGATGCAGGCCAGAACCTGAGTCTGGGTGGAGATTTTTGCCTCTCTGCCCCCCACCACACACGCACACACACACACACACACACACACACACACACACACACACACACACACACACACACACACACACAGGACTGACAACAGACCAGAGGCCGGAGGTGAAAAAATTACAGACTTGAGGTCGCATTTTGAGTCAATAATGCTCGTTATCAATCAGTGCCACACAGTCCAGCAGTGAAGGAGACAGTACGAACAGGAAGCATGTCGCCTTTATTGTTGCATTTTGTAAGATTGATATTATCGACCATGTTTATTTCCCCGAAATTTAGTATCGGTGCATCATCATAATCAGTCCTCTGTAAGACTCATCACGCTGAAGCTTGTCCAGTCCAGGATGCCATCTTAATGCTATTAGATACACATATACTGGTCTCTATGGCAAATTGTTAACATCTGCACTGTGAAGCATGAAATCTTGCTGACCACAGCTACAAGAGTCAGAAACACTGCATGGTGCTCTCTGGTATTTTTTTTTTTTTTCATTGAAATAAGCCTGTGGGATAGTGCAGCTGTGCATAAAATGGTCCTGTGTGTCCACCACTTGTATGAACTGCCTGTTGTTTTAACCGGTTTTTTGTCTTGTCTGCTATAAATACACAGGAAGTGAAAAGCTTGGTTAACACTCTTATGAGAATACCGCAGCTGCTTGACATGCTTTGCCATCCATCGCTAAGCCACGTCAGTCAGACACCTTGTTTATACATCTGCTGAGGGCACTCTAACTTGACAGTCTGCTACCTTTTTTTTTTTTTTTCAAAGCATGGAGCATGTGCCCATAGTCTAGGGGCCAGACCATGTTCTGTTGTTCCAATGGACACTGCAGGCTATGAATAGAGGAATAACTCCTTTAATCGTGGTGACTGATCTGTGCAGAAGCATTTTTAGCGAGAGCTAATGAAGGTCTTGTGACTTTGTTTCATCAGTAACCTTCCAGGTGACTAAAGGCTAATTTGGGATCCCATTTGTAGACATGCCAGCTGCCACCCAACAGGAGTTATAGCCTGTGACTGTCACTTTACTGTGACCCATAGCAGCCAGCCTGGCAGTAATCACGATGCAGCATGATTTTGAATGTTATCAGAATGCGACTTGTGACCTGCATTTCTAATGTATTGGTGATGGACCTCTTTTCATTGCTTTTAATCCATTATTAGAGGAGTTTGATGCCTTTTCCATCCCAACCACACCGTTTTGTAGTGACTGTAATATTAACAAATGAACTCTAATTAGCTGTAGCTGGAATTATTTCTAATTTGTTGATCGATACAAAATTAATCATATATTGTTAATTAGTGAATCATATAAAAATCACTTTATTAATGTCAAATATGAGGATTTGCTGTTTTATTTTGTTTCGTATAATTTTTAAATTAAATATCTTCTTCAGTTGGACAAAACAGGCAATTTGAAGAAGTCACTTTGGACTGCGCCATGTATACTGACACTTTGGGCAGAAAGAGGACTGTACACCAATTTCAGATTGTTTCTTTCTTTCTCACAAAGAAGGCTGCACAGCGTTACCATTCAGATGAAACTCATTGTTCATTCCCAGTGGATTGTCTGTTTGCACTTAGACTGCTGGTCAGCTCTCTGGACTAATCAGTGATGTCAGTTCTTGGTGTGAAGTTTAGAGAGAAAGGAGCTCGACTTCATGAAAGAATAAAAACTAGCAACACTTGGCTTCATGTTTGTAATGGGACAATGGCTCTGGGAATTCTTACTCCCAGCTCTTGTTCCTGAGCTAAATCTGAGCGAATCATGAATAAATGTTTTCCTTTCACGGCATTAATTCAGTAGATCCAACTGTGAGCTCATGACCTTGTAAAGCTAAGGTTTTATTTGTGGCGGCAATTTCCTGTGTGTGCATTTGTGTTTGTTGAATCTGCTAAGCATATGACCATATTAACACAGTAATTTGTACCATCCAAACATTCATGCTTTAATTGCTCCTCTGACAACATCCACCTCTTCCTTCAGCTGCAGACTGACGCCAGACTTTGTGATTAAGACATTTCTAGGTTCAAATTCCCTCTATACAGTACTGCTTCCCTTTTGTGGTTTTTGCAGTTTGGCATGTAAAGCTGATCCTCTACACCACTGACTGTCAACTTGCGGCCTGTGGGTCACATCCGGCCTGCCAAAGCTTCCCGTCCGGCCTGCAGAATATTAATGAATTCAGGAAATGCGTGCATCTTAGTCACCGCTGGACGAGGCCCTGTCCATCCTTAGAGTGATGGTCGATTAGCTTGCAACCCCCTGGCAACGAGCCAAGAAGTCCATCATATAGTTCTTCCTGTCCTGTAGAATCAGATGATTCTCCAAGTCCATCCTCTCTACTCTGTGGACCCACCATCAAAACGCACAGCTCCCAGGCCGGCCGTTCCCTGAAGCCAGCAGCAGTGCACTGGCCGGACTAAGCTTGTCTATTATTTTCCACGGGCTGTTGTTGTTGTATTGAATCTCAAATTGAGTATTTGTGTTTGCTTCCTGGGATCCCGAGGAGCAGTTTTTTGTTGAGTTAAGGACTCATTCATTGGTAATTGAACTGTGGGTTTTGTATTGAGCACTGACTGCTGCCTTGGTGGAGCATTTTTTAGTGTATCCAGTTATTGTGGCTTTTCCACATTCTTTAGGAGTATGCTCACACTGATATTAACTGATGAAAATAACTCATTTTGAAGAAAGTTAAAATATTAAACAACAATAGGCTGATTAGGTCAAAATGAATACATTTTCTTTTATTTGAAAGTCCGGCCCCCACGGTGTCTGCTTAAAAGAATTCTGGCACTTGGGCAAATCTAGTTGATGACCCCTGCTGTACACCCTCTTCAGTTTTGTCTTGATAGGTGAATGTGCTCAACCACTTAACCTGTTTGATTACACAAGCCGCTGGAGCTGAAAGGCAGTTTGTTCGCAGTTATGGTTTAGTAATGAAGTGGAATAGTCGGAGAAACAAATTTACTTCTGAGGGGAAATATTAATGTTGTGTGCCACCGTTTGACCCTATGCCTTGTTCAGATGAATGAACGTGCAGTCGTCTGTGTGGCCTCTATATGTTCGTCAGCGCTATCATAGATTAATAGTCCGCTGCTTCGGCTGTACCCCCACTTAAACACTTACCTGCGATGTTGCACTGATGCACCTTTCCTTAAGCCCTGCATTATTCATACCGTTGGCTTTATTAGCTGATAAGAGGTAGATTAAGGACTATAGGAGAGCTACACAAACATGTTACCCAGAGAATCAATGCAGCAGCGTGCAGCAGTGGTTAAAGCTGTGATCCGTTCGGAAAGATCACAGGTTTGATCCCCACAGCTGCCAGTGGGCCTTCGAGTCATTATCGAAAAATAAAATCTGGATTGATCGTCCAACGGCTCAAACTTCATGATCTTGTGTTGCAGCAAACGTGATTACCTCTGTGCGCTCTAATTAGTGTATCTGACCCAGACTTTTACATATTATTAGAGATGCAACGCAGAAGAATCTTTTTATAGCACATAGTACAGTCAAGAATTCAACAATTAGTGAGACTTATTAAAAGTTGTACTTATTTATCTTCTGTCAATGAACAGTTAATTGTCTCATCATTTCAGCTGTCTAAAATACACTGATAATAATTAAGGCTGTTAAAGGTTAGTCAGCGTCTATTTTTGATCAGATAATTCGTATTTCTACACAAAAAACAGGCTCACTCTTTAGTGCTGTATGTTACACGGTGATTCGTGTGAATCAAGCTAACATGGTTCGTTTTAATCGTTCAGACCTAGCCTATAGATATGGTTATTGGTTAACACAGGGACGTGATATCCAGCACACACTTCTCCATAGTGTAGATGTGCTAGTCGGCATCACATCCACTGCAGTTGAATGGTGTGCTAATGACCCACTGAATTTCATTGCGTACTCTAATAGTCCCGTCTTTTCCTGCTTCTCTGCGCCATTAACGGGGCATTAAAGCATCCTTGACGTAAGATCGGGTCACTTTCATTTGTGATATGTCTCGTATTCCATCCTCCAGCCACAGACCATAAAGTTTGTGTCTTTGTTCAGCATTTTCATTTCCTCCACATACTCTGCGGCCCTTCTGCCCAAAGCCTCCACCTGTCTCCACCCAGCCTCCCGGTATTTATTTCCCTCCTCCCCCGGGGAGTGATGCTCACTGACATCACTCCTCCCTCCGGCCAGATGTTGAAACTTAAAACATACCATCCATCAGCCTACAGACAAATGAGCAGCGCAGCAGACAGGGGCGATGACCCAGCAAAGACATTCTTAATTTACAGGTTTGCACACATACACGTACAGAGAAGGAGACTGCAGTCCTAAACTGTGTTCCCACCCTCCGTTTTTAAATCAAAACATATTTCTGCTGTGGGCCATAACCGTCCGATTACTGGTTCAGCTGGTACAACTGTTCCAAAGCTCGAACCCAGAGAACCAAGCTTCTGATGTGTTAAATAACAACGTATAGCCAAAAGCTCTTTCATTCATTGAGGCTGCATCTGTAGAACGCTTTTCATCGCTTTTCCCTCAGAGCAGACTGTAGTAATGCTATCACTCAAGAGCCAGATAAGGTAACATAATTCGTATGAAATGTACTTGCAGTAAGTCGTGTAGCTGCACATCAGTTTTAAATCACACATCCGAGTGCGACAAATTCCTTCCTTCTGGATTCATCCTCTGTCTGCTGCACTTGTCAACTTTACGCCACATTTAGAGGTCCTGTTGTTTTTCTGCCTATTGAGGAGACAGTTGAGAAATTTTCGGACAAACCCGCAGCTGTGAGCCTAAATAACTTCTTAACGCAGTAACCGCTGGAGCTGAGTGGTGTTTCCCTGTCAGCTGCTCAGCGCTGCTTCACTCTTTCCGTGGTTTCCTCTTGGCCGTTCTTCATGGGAACTCTCGTGCTGCCGACTGAGAGGCCGTCTCCTTGAATGTTAATTGTAGCTGTTCAGTGGTGACGGAGTTAATGCCAGCAGAGCGATGAATGCACTTCACTTGACAGACAGATGCTGAGTGGTGATAGACTTAAGGAATGTGTGCGGGATTGTGTGTGAGCTCGGGAGGAAGATCCATTTAGAGCCGTGTTTCCATCAACGTTTTTTACGCAAAGACGTTTTTATGCTCCCTGGAGATGGTTGAGATGAGTTACTACGCTAAAAGGGAGGTGGAAACACCTTTTCCCAATAAATTCAGACGTTTAAACATTTAACTCCCAGGACTGAACAGCTCTTTCCACTGTTAATATGAAACATGGCCATTACTAGCCGACATGGAAAAACTCATTAAAGCTCTCTCTTATTCTCTCGTAAATGGGCAGGGCGACTGGTTTTGTTTCTTCTTTAAGGTTTGTTGGTTTTGTTTACGATTCTCGACCTCTTCTTCTTCTACTCTCTTTATTGCAGCCATGCGTAAGGTAGCCGATACCAACTTCTGCCAAAACTACGCATAGCATAGCCTAGTTTATTCGCTCCCCACCAGTTGATGGAAATGCTTTTCCTAATCTTTTTTTTTTTTTGATTGAAAAGTTGATTTCAGGTGGAAACATGGCTCCAATCCCCTCTGCTAATAAATCTGCCACACACAAGTTTAATGTACTTTAAGGCCTCATTTCTCGGCGTGTGTTGTCTTATTGCAGGCGTGACCTTTGCCTCTGCTCTGGCACAGTTTGTCCTCTTTATAGACATGTTTCTTCAGTTTCTCTCTATGTGCAGAAAACCCAAATATAGAAAATATTGTAGCTTACGTAAAGGCAGAATGAGCGAGCGTGTGTCTGATTGAGACAGAAAATGTGTTTTCGCATCAGAGCACCTTGTGCCTGAATTGTCTGCCTCTGTTAAACTTCTGATCAGACTTTTTTTTTTTCTCTATTGGCCAATTTGAATTCAAGAAAAAGAAAAGGCACTTTGACACAGAAATCCACGCTGCCATCAGATCCAGTCTTCCATGGAAACATGGAAATGCAGCAACACACACCTTAATCAAAGTATTCCTCCAAATTGGCAGTGTATAAACATCATATAAGAGTCTACATTTCCTAAGAAGATTTAAAAAGAAAAACACAGACGACAGTGAAAATCCTTAATGATGTTGTTGACATTTACAGCACTGTCTGAGTTTGATACCGATTAGGGTCCTGGGGACCTCTGATAGAGCCACATTAATGTGGGGCTCCTGATCTGTTGTGCGATGGAGGAAAAAACAAATCTGTGCACAAAGAAGTGTCATGAATTTTTCATGAATGTAGACTAAGTCTCCCCAGGACCCTGCGCTGAATTATAAACAAATACACAACTCTTAAAGAGTGGAGAATAGCAGATGTATTAAGCAGGAAACACAAGTTAAGTTGTTTATCATTTATTAGGACTCAGGAGCAATCTCGACATTGTTTTTGTTTTCATTACTTTTCCTTGTAAGTGCTCTTATTGTCTTGTATTCATGACACGACTGTTTATTCTGCTATTGTAAGATAACAGTGAGCAAAATAGAAATGCTACAGGAACGCTTGCCTCCTCTGAGCTGTCTGATAAATTATTATACTGTGTATCTCAGTTTTTGTCGGGGAGCTATTTGCTATTAAGCGTCAGATTCTTTACAGTTCACAGCATTCTGTCAGAGGAACATTCGTTGTGGTATTTGCACCGAATTTTTTACATTTGCAGATTTTTATTGTTAGTTATTTGCTTTGTGAAAGTTGACCTTGATTGGATGAGAAGGAAGCAGCTCATGTGTCTGTGATTCTGTGCATGCTCCAAATATTGATTCCGGAGTCAGCCAGCTAGTGTATCATCGTGTCTCTTTTGTATCCGGGATCAGGACAGAAATATTAGATATATTCTGGTACAATAAAATCTTTTTGCTGAGAAAAAAATCTGAAATTGATTTGAATATCTCCAAGCTTTTGGTCTCCACTCTGCCCAAAGGTTTTTAAAATGGTGCATTAAAAACCAGACGGTTTCTTAAGTTTGCATGAAAAAGTGCAATTAATGGTTATTTTCATTAGTGTCATTGAAGTTAAAGTGTTTATGAGGTCTTGAGTGATGTGTGTGTGTGAATTCCTGCAGTGGTTGCAGCTGAAGGGCGCAGTACTTCTGGAGCCTCATGTTGCTTTCTCCTCATGTGTCATTTACTTTAATGAGGCTTTTTGTGTTGTGTCTTGTAGGACTCAACGCTCTGCCCTTTGATCCAGCGACCAACAACGACCCTCTCCAGTTCAACGGTTCCAGTGGGCCACTGGTGACAGAGTGTCCTCCTCTGGAAAACACTGCTGAGAATAGCAAGAAGAGGAAGAGGGCCAGCCTGCCTCCAGGTACTGACAACCGCTACCTCACAAGTATTGCATCACTGCTGCAGGATTAGTCCGTGGTCCCAAATCCTCACCATTTTGCCCTCAGCCATGTCAAATTCTGAATGCAGGTGCGTGTTAAGTGAATGGAGTATGTCTCCCTTTATCCAGAAAAGCTTTGATACAACAGCTAGATTTTTGTTAGCTTGAGGTTCCTCTTCCCCTTCCTCTACTTACATCACATAGCTGTGATGGGAATTGTTACATAATCCTGTCATTTGGTGGCAGTATGGAGACAAAAAAAAAGTAGCTTAGCTCAGTCTTTGTTGTTTTCGATTAGCTTGCCGTGTCCTGAGGCTCTGGTTGTCTGGCCTGTTTGGAGGTCAGGCGGCTGCAGCAGGAAACTGCTCCGCTGAGATTGTATGCCTGACTGTCTGTTACCGTGCCAACACCACCTGCCAATCAAAGCTGCAGCACGCCTTCAGCTTCCTCACACACACACACTGACCTGTCACACAAAGATGGACGTGCTGAGAGAAGTGTGTCTGTGTACGTTTTTGTGTTACAGAGTGTGCCAGAGAGTGTGGTTTCGCTGGTAATGTGTCAAATTAAAGAGGGACTTTCTAATTAAAGAATTAAAGAAGTACTGACTAATTAATTGCTTTGTAAGTAATAGAAAGAAGAGGGCCTTTAAGACGGAGAGGTTGTTCCATGTTGTCTGCCTTCTTGGTAATGCTAATTGGACTGGATTAATACTCCACATTAACACGGCCCTAATCAGCAATTCATCTTTTCTTCACGTCTTCACATGGATGAGTTCACGTCGTGATAAAGTTTAATTTCATTTTAATTCACTGACCATGTCAAACCATAATTGGATAATGTATCATGGATGATTGTCAGACAAATAACCAAGGCCTGGCAGATTTCCTTTAAGTGTTGTTAAGTAGAACGCTTACAGTAACTTTTGCTCCATTGTCATACTTATAATAAAACGTTCGAAACTCATGAAAAGTATTGACAGCAACCGTAGTGATGGTGAAAGTAGCCCGACCCACTGGTGGACAGGCAATCACATTTTCTCTCATTGTGGCAAAAAAGACCACTCTGTGTCTCAGCCATTCTGCACCAAGTTATTTATATCAGACTTTCAGACAGGAGAACTTTCTTCCTCTAATATTAAATAATGCACGAAGGTGAAATGACTTCTTGTACAATGTAATGGTGCTTTTTCGATTCTTTACCGTTGAAATGTTTATCTTCATCCGGCTCGCTCTCCAACTCTTTCCACTTGTATTCTTACTCAAACTCTTCCATGTCATATGTACATCAAATGCATGTTGTTATGAGTTAATGTGGGCGCAGAAATGTCAGTCAGAACAGTGCACAGCTGAATGTGTCGACCTGCCTCCACCTTTATGGTCAAAGAACTGTCCAGAATGACACCACATGAGAAGTGTATTCCTCCATCACGCTAATTATGATAAGTGATTTCAACTTAGCTTTTGTGACCTGTGTGTCTGCTGGTAGTCACCATGTTAACATGTTAGCATGAGGTTACTCAGAGAGATAAGCTTGCGAAGGAAATAGGACAACATGTTTACTGCATTGAACTGGTAGCTACGAAGCTGTGTATCAGCAATCAGGAGACATTGCTTTCTACAGTTTATTGCTACCTGATTGTTGGAGGGCTGAGAGAACAAGCTCTGTAAGGGGTTTTTCTTTATAGTGCGAGGTGTCTGAATTTTACAAATAGTTAAATCTTCAACATTTTTTAAGTTCTAGAGGCCTCTCTGTGTTCGTTTCAGTTTGAGTAATGTGTAACGCTCTCTTCTTTCATCCCGCCGCTCAGCTGTCACAGCGATGCCTTCCCTGGCTGGGGTCTTTGTCATGCACATGCACACATTATTAAAAAAAAAAAAAAAAAAATGGTAATGTAAATGGTCTTAAAATTGTCTTTTTTTAGGAGCAATCAAGCAGGAGAAATCAGATTGCGTAAGTCCCTCTACCCCAGTTATTGAAAACCTGTTTCTGGTTTACATGATGTTTAAGGAGCCAGGCTGCTGCAGAAAGTGGACTCGAACTCGCTCACTTAAGTGCATGCAGTGTTTTTGCTCTTGGCTCTTGGCGCCTGAAGAATCAGCCAAACGATAATTCTCTTGAACAGCTTCATGATCGTCTCGTCTCTATCCAGTCCTCCAGCTTTCCGTTGCAGCACCACCTCATTAGCAGTCATGTTTACTGAGTCTTACTTAAGGGCCGCTAATGGATCGATTTTTCTCATTACAATTGCTATTACACTTGATAATCCGTCATACATGTGTGCACGCATCCATAGCCACACATGCACTTTACTTGAACATTAGCGGCATTGTTTTTGCACTAATTGATGAAGAATTTAAAAAGGTAGCAAACAAAACCGCCTGTTTGATGTAGCCCATGAGGAATCCAAGTCATTCCAGACTTAATGTCACCCTGCTGATGGATTATTTGCTACTGATCTTTAAAGCACCACACCAAAACTAAACAGCAAGCAGGCAGACACACAGTTAAGAGTCTCTCACCTCTGCAAACAGCTACAATAAACGTTTGAAGTTGAATTGATATTCTGCTCACTCTGCCACAAAATAGGCACTGTTCATCAGAGTCCACTCACTTCACACTCAGACTGTCTCAACAATTTTATTTAGTTGAGTATGAAACCGCTCCAGAGAAATGAAGTTCACTGGAAATCGTGCCCAGTTGGAAGGAAACTTCCAGTTTGTCGTGACTCTTTTGCTAAAGCATGTAAAAAATTCATTGTTGTGCTTCTCTGTCCGGGACCCAGCAAATCTGAGGCGCTGAATAGTTGAACATTTTACCATGTTTCCTCCTCCTCCTCCTTCTTCAAACACCACTGTACTATTAGAGAAGGTGCACTCAGCCACCATCTTTGCTCTTTATCTTTTTAGTTGTCTGCGTTCATGTGCACACACTGTAAGTGTGTTTGCACGCCTGTCTTTTAACAATCTATAATAATAGGTGGTGCCTTGGGGCAGCAAGCACACTGCAAGGATTTCCCTTATTCTGTTTTTTATCAGTTTTACAACACAGCCAGAGATGGCCATTTCCCCCCAGTCCTGCTGTGTTTAAGCTGCAGGTGGTGAAGAGAATGAGATTTTGAAATGCTGCTCGTTTTTCAGTGGAGCAGGATTTCCCCTCTTACAATGAATATAAATGTCAGTTTCGTAGCACCCACACAAGCTGGATTTCATTATCTCATGCCTGTTATTGCTAACCTAATACTAGTAATAATCTTTATTTGCAAAGCAGTTCAAAGCAAAGTTGCGTGTGATTTACAATGTGAAATGGAGATGCAAGGGAATTAAAAGGCATCAGAACAAGAACACTTGTAATGTCAGAAGAGATATAACAGTTTGAAAAATAGGATAACTGGGAAATATAAAACATCAAATATTAAGGTCTTTATATTTAAAGGTGCCCCTGTGGATTTTTCCACATGGACTGTAAACATAACTTTTGTTTGTTTGCATTCAGTATTACTCACCGAAACACATTGTTTGTATCCTTGAGGTCTAACAAATGTGCTGAATGCACCTCCTTTACTCATTGTTTACATCTGTTTCTTTGCTAGCAGTGCCTTTTGTTGGTGCTCTGCAGCATATCTTAGTGTGTTACTGCCACCTGCGGATCGGTGGAATAATGTGAAACCACTGGCAGGACTTTGTATTCTTCACGCACAAGACAAACACAGCACTCATAGAAAAACAGTGCTACCACAGGTCAAAAAGTCCACACGGATCCTTTAAGGCTGACGGTGATTTTGCAGGCCTGAGAGCGAGGGCTTCCACAGCTGGTGCGTAGCAAAGGTCCTGTCAACTTAGTGAGGTGTGTTTTCACTGAGCGCTGTGCCTGCAGCACTTTGCAGTCTCTGCTTTTGGTTAATAAAAGCACAAACGTTAGCCCACAGCAGCCCTGCTCAAAGGACCATCATGACCTTTGGGAAATTTGATCACATTACTCGAAACACATGTGCAACATGTGCTCATATGTAAACGACTGAATAGGTCAATTGCAAATGACTCCCAAAATGACATGTATGACAACTGGAGAGTATCAGCAGTAGGCTTACCAGACCTTCGCCATACCAGATCTTGGTCATCATGAGGTTAACGTGACAGTTGCTTATGCACCAAAACTATTTAGTTATTGAGTTAGGTTTAGGGAAATATGATGGTTTGGGTTTAAATAAGTTCAGTACTGTTGAGTATGTAACACGAACAGCGGTCTCCTGGCTGAAAGTCCTGTGTTTGTTTGACCGATCCGTCCAGCCCACGTCCTCCACATGCGGACTGTTATGCTCCTTATGCTACCTTATGACTTCCTCCATTGCTCACGTTGTAATTACTGTGGCCACTGGAGGTTGCAACCTAACAATAGACATAATTATGGGTCATAATAACCTACCTGCACAGATGACTTGTATACCGGTTTTTCTGTTCAGGACAGGTTGCATATGTTACATGAGGACATGCATCACTCTCTTGGAGAGACTTCTTGGAGACTGCACAAAGTTTTTTCCCCGTTTACAGTTTACCATATAGACAGCTTGCACTGGAAGCTGCCTCTGTCCGCAGTAGCAAATGATTTCCTATAAAACTACGTTTATATCAAATAGGTCTTTGAGGAGAATGCTTGGCCTTTGGCTGAATGGGTTTCAAGCACCCTTGTAACAAGGTTGTTTGACAAAGAATATTGAGTAGTGATTAGAATTGAAGCATATTTCCAAACCTAAGGCCATGTGTATGGATTCATCCAAAGCACCTCCAATGCCAGGATTAAAGAAATACCCTCACTGGTCTGTTTTCCTGTGCATGAAAATCAATTAATTAAATTGTATCACAAAGGCCAGTTCACAGCCGTAGTTTGAGCAAATAAAAGAATTGTTCTCTCACCGATCCAATCTTTTGTGCTTTGACCTTTAGTGGGAGCTAAGAGAGAGGTGTTGAATAAAATGCTATTGATTCTTCAGGAGAAAGGTTAATGTCATTGAGCAAGGGCAACTGCGGACACGTGTAGGTAGAAAGCAGCAGTGTCAGCCAGCTGAACATGATGGCATGACATGTAGCAGCAGATGTTTATTTGGATCCCAGCATTGTTTGTATCATTGAGGCCTGACAAACGCGTCACAAACATTTGTTAGATTTCCCGCACGATGCTTTACATCAGGGATCCAAAGCCTGTTTCCTAAAGCTTTTTTCATGGAAGATAAAAACCTAGTTGTTGTAATATACAGTTGATATTTTATTCATGTGTGTAGAGTGAGAGTTCAAGCAACAGGGGGGGAAGTCTGTGTGGTCTTGTGGGTTAACAACCATCACCAGGTATCAGGTTAAATACTGAAATACATCATACTGAATATAATTTAATATTAAAGAAGGGTCCACATTGCTCAGAATGTATTACCGTATCTGCTGACTGCACACATCAACACAACATGGCAGCACCTATATAAAATATATATTCTGCATGTGCATTCTTTACCCCAATTGCATTCACATCTGGTTTGAGGTATATCCAAGTCTTTAATCTTGAACCTCTGTTGCCTCAACTGCGGTTCAGCCGCATTCAGACGGACTCCTGCATGGAAAAAGTGCAGCTCTTTCATTTATTTGAAAAGGTGCCAGTGTCTCAGAGCAGTGATGTGCCAGGGCAGGGGTCACCAACAAAAAAACAAATTATCCAGCAAGAAAGTTGCACCATGTTGAACTTTGGCTGCAAAGCAACGCTACAGGAATCAGGCAGTCGAATAACACAAGCGCACATTCCTGGTGGATTACTTTTTAACATTAACGCTGCATCTCAACTGTTTACTCCAAGACAATAGATGAAAGTTGGCGCTATTTCCAGAGTTTTAAAATTCTGTCAATGTTATGACATCTAATAATCTGCTTCTCAAACTGGACTCATTTCATTGTCTCACCGGTACCTTAAACAAACAACCCCACCACTGGTTTTAATACAGGGCTTACTTCAATCCGATTCCCCCCCTAAGACGCATCTGTCGGTATGACTTTTGGTTAGTAACTTATATTTCACTCAAAATGCTGTTATTCCACTTTACCCATAAAATTAATAGATAACCACAAGCTCTGAAATTTTAATTGGCTGCGTCATTGTTGCATGAAAAAAAGGGGTGGGGGGGGTGGGGGGGGTCATAAAAGTATTTCCACTCTTCCCCTGTAAATTTAAAGCACGCATGCTAGCTTTAATGACTGAGGGCAAAATGCTCATGAAAAATACCCCTTGTTGTTTCCATATGCTTGTTAGCTACTGTCTCCAGGTTAGAGCTGTGAAGTGAAGCAGCCCTCGCTGACTTCATTTGTTGTCTGGGTTTGTACTGGAGGTCCTGAAACCATTTTGTCAGGACAAGGTTTCCAGTGGGAGTGTGTAGTCCACACCCTGTCTTTTTACTGTGGCCTCCTTATGATGAATGGTTTTCAGTCTGACTCGCCTTTTCTGTGTGGTGCACCAAAACCCAGGATTAAACTGCACTTCAGTAAGCTGTGAGTGTTGTTTCTCTTTTGAGAGAGTTCTACACAATAGCTTTCAATGTTAAATGCACCAGAATTTCTTTTTGTGGCTTTTTTTTAATGGATTTAGGCTGGGAAAAAAAAATAATGTGATGCCACTGACTCACTGCTGGCAGGCAAAGAGCTGCTGTAAGGTAAATAATGTAATGGACTGCTTAAGCTGTCTGAGGTGACAGTCCATCTAGATATACGGCTGTGTCATTGTCCCACAGAGGTGTGTGTGTATGCGTGCGAGTGTGTGCATGTGCACGGACTGTCCTTGTTGCTGTGTGTTGGTGCTGGGGGAGATCTACTGCTGGATGTCAGTCTTTGCGGCGCTCAGACCACACAGAAGACTTTGAGTGATGCTGATGGATGGGAGACACAGGATGGCAGTTAAAGTTAAAAAATGAACTCATTAGCTCACAAACAGGATGTTCGCATGCATGTAGGGGAGCATAAAAGTTAATGACTCGGTGGTTCTCGAGTTTTCAGTCCGGAAGGATCAGCTGCGAGCCTCTGCAGGACTGTATGTCTGCACAGTATATACATTACATTATAACTGGAGGAGAGAACAGTGATTGAAATGTATGACAAGCTACAAAGGGGCCCGCCTCTCCTTATTCATCTGGGATTTCTCTGCCTCAGTCAGAACATAAGAGGGCACTTGTCTGTACTGCTGCTCTGGGAGACATAAAAAAAAAAAATACATGAACAATATGTGCTTGCAGAGGCACGAGTGTTTGAAAAGTGCTATATACAGCAGGGCTGCATCTAATGATTATGTGCATCATCAGTTAGACTGCAGATGAATTGTCTGTCATGTGAAAATAATGAAAAGTAGATCCGCAATATTATCTTGATTTTAACGGGTGGTTCGTGATCCAAGTCAAAGTGGATATCACAAGCGTCATTCTCAATCCACTCTACTGATGATCCCCAAACAGCGAAATTAAACTCACCCCTTTTCCCATTTTTCACCTCCATCATTTTTAATTGTGCTCTTTCGCTCCCTGTCACTCTTCTGTATGCTGTGCTGGTCAGGGATTTAGCACCACTTCACCCCATCTTGCAAAGCCTACAAACATGTGAGATCTAAATAATTCACAGTGCCAGAAGGTGCTCTGCTCTGTCTGTAGACTCACGCTGAAGCTAATGGCAAAGCCTCAAGCAAGGCTCAAGCTCTGACAAGATCCTAATACGAAACAAAAAATCTTCACCTAGCTCTTAGTTTTCCGCTTGATTAAAGCAAACAGGGCCGGCTTGTTTTGCGCATGATCTCCCTTCAATTATTACCTTTACACAGCAGCAGTGGAGGGACGACAGACAATTAGCCTTTAGATGAGTTTTTCTCTTCAGCCTCAGGGACATAGCTGCCCAAGGAAAACTCAAGACAAATAAGTTGTCTTCTAGCAGCATTTTTCGTCGATTTATTCATTATCTCTGCAGCTTTACCAAATTGATTTCTAATCAGGATATGGCCTGCAGGCTGGAGTTTTAGATACTGGCTTTTCTGTATCAACATCCCTGAACAAAAATAGTTTTTTTGTGTAAATCAAACTGAATTAGTAACTGTTGAATAACTATACAGTATGTTTACTTTGCCATTCATGCTATACTATAGATGTGTTTGTACTGTAAATGTGAGAATTGCTGCATCTCTTCCATTGTTTTACATTATAGTAACTTGAATATTTGGTTGTTTTGAACCATTGGGCAAAACAAGACATTCATCACCTTGACCTGAATGTGTAATTGACCAAATTATTTGTTTTAAAAGAGGGCTGTGATGTATCCCTCTGTCTCTCAACCCCCAAGATGAAAAAGAATCTACCATTTCCTCCTGTTGAGGGCATGTTTTTTGACAGAGGAGGCTGGCCCAAGACTGAAGGGCTCAGAGGGTTCAATTACGAATGTAAAGGCTGTTTTTGGGAGGTTTTATCTATGTTTTTTTCCTTAAAGCTACCGGCAACTGTCAAATGTCACGTCTTAGACAGCCCCAAAACACCAAGGAATAACCACTCGCTCGGATAGGTTGGACTATTTCATTAACTATTTATATCATGGAGGTGGGCGAGCTGTGTTTCTGCTATAAATGAATCAAAATTTTGTTTCACCGAACATCTGGTGTCATTTAAATTGCACTCAGAGACTGCTGGGCCCATGTAACATTGCATCTTGCCTCTACTATAATTGGGGAAGGACGTGTTGATATGACATGACATGACACAGTATTTCACAGGATGTGACTTGTTCGGCTCCCCGTTACATGCACACAGGGCTTGAGTAGAGATTTTAAATCGATTTCAATCGGAATCTAACCAGAAGAAGAATGGACTGAACTGCAGAAAATACTCTCTCTGACACCTAATGTTGATTTTTATGTCTGCTTTTCTTTTGGTCTGTGCTGCCTCACATCCGTTACCTCAGTGAGAATCTGTAGAAATGTCCCTGTTTTTTTTTACCCAGCGCTCTGCTCACAGCAGCATGTTCATCACAGAGACCCTGCGGCTCTTCTCCTCCGCCATCAACGCCTCTCTCCATCCATCCCGCCCCTCCTTTGTCCTTCTTCTCTCTCAGCCTCCAGCCGGGTTAACTGATCCACACCAGCTGCCGCTCACTGCCTGACATTAGTGCTCCAAACCAACGTGCTGAACATCTCCTCTGCCTCTCCTCTTCTTCATCATCCTGCCACATTGTTCCAGCAACCTCATTTCACATGGCTCTGTGAGAGGCCTCAGCGCAACTGCAGAAAAGATCAGGCGACTCCTAATTAACCCATTTTACTGTCCTAATTTACTTGACCAAACTGTGGGCTGATAGATGAGTGGATGTACTTTGAAACACTTTTGTCTATGTTTGTTTCTAATTAAGGAGGAGGGGGGAAAGGAAACAAATTCAAGTAGTAGCATCAGCCATATGAGTAGTGCTGTTGATTACGTTGTCTATAAGATATCAGGGAATGCCGGTTTAACTTCCAAGAGCCCAAGGTCGAACCTTGAGAATCCTTGTTTTACCAAACCATCAGGCCAAAACTAAACCTTTTGTCTTCACAATGGACAACCTGAAATCAAAGAACATGTGGAATTCCTGCTTGAAGAATGACTGGAAAGGTTAACTGTTGATGAAAATGATAAATTACGCTTGTCATTTCCACTGTTCAGCTGTCTCATTTCCAGATGAAATCCACATGGTATTCCAAATACCTTAAGTTATACTTAGCCACACATTCAGTATGTCTCCGTCGACCAGATCACAGATCTGATTACAATCTGTCTTGGTTTTCCCACACCGCATATACAGGGTCAGCCCTACTCCAGTCCAGAGTGTGGTGGTGCTAACGCATTTTGCACGTTAACAGTTTAATTACAACAGTCACACTTTTTAGCTGGAAATAGCTAACAACTGTCCATAAGATAACAGTCACACATGGATTAATTGCATTTACTGGCTGTGTTCTTACTCATGCCTCTCCCTCAACCATACAGAACAGCACCCCCTCACCCACACTGACAATTCAATTCTACAACTGATCGCGGATAAGCGCTATAACACGTTGGTGCATCGTCTCTATGATCATACTTGTTGAAATCGGAGCCATTTGGTGATTAAATTAGCTGTTGACAGCGAGAATGACTGCGAATGCCAGTGTAACTTTAGCTGCCATTGTCACAGGGGGCAGATGCTGTGAGTGGCTACTTCCTCGGACCACTCACTGACATGGTTACAGTTTGGAGAGCTGAAGTGGAAGCTGAAGGGGTTTGCGTCATGGATGTTTAAACAGGATCTAACTGATGAACAGAATAATTGTCTCAGCTGTACACGTGAGGACGATTGCCTGCTGAGAAAGTATGAAAACCTATTCCTTCATTTCACTGAAGTTTACTTCAGAGCCGTTTGAGAGGAAAAACACAGTGATATTTTGTACCCTGTCATCCTTACAGCTCACTGGGCATCAGGAGGCCTGTTTAGGTTTACTCATAGGGTACCACCCAGCCATAATTAATGCATGATTGTACCAGCCTATACACAAGCGAGGGAGTGTTTGTTAATGTCAGTGCTTCTCAGCGCAGGAGCAGACTATCAGAATGACATACGAGGTTACACAACATAAAACATCAGAGAGGATGCAGAAAGTGGGATTACGGTTTACAAGCTAGGCTTATTTATTATGTTTGAGCAAAGCCTCTGAACCCCAAAATGCCATGGGAGAGCTGCACAGTGGCTAACCGTGTGCTCTGACTCCTTTGAAGAAACGCTTACATGCATGTAAGCAAGCAAAACTTTATTTATACATCACATTTCTTGTCAAGGGAACTGCAGCAGACTTCAAAAAAAATTGTCTTATTCTTTTAGTTGTGTTTTGATGACCATAGCTGGTCTGAGGCCTCACCCTACTCTTACAGCTGCATCCCTCCCTCCACCTCCTCTCTGTTATATATTAAAAATTAAGCTCCATTTTGACTTTGTAGCGGCCAAATGTGTCGAGCTTTCAGTGCTCCTGCTTGAAAAAGTAATGCACTGGAGAAAAACTCACCTCAATTTTAGAGGGAAAAAAGGGAAAGGAGCTCTGTGCTAAGGTTTGGAAAGATTTGGGCTGTCAGATAACTTTTACGAAGGTCTCTGACCTTAATTAGCTTGATAGTGCTATGACTTGTTCATAATCAGCATTAGGAAAGGTCAGGTGATGCAAAAACCTCATAAATACTGTGACTCCATCAAACCTTGTCCCAACAATCAGCAGCCACAGGCTCCTCTAATCAGCTGCCTTGCACTCTGAAAATTTGAATAATTGATACCCACAAAGCAGGAGAAGGATCTTAAAAGATAGCAAAGCCTTTTCAGACAGCCTCAAATCAGCCTGTCCTTAATTTTTTTTTTATGTAATTAAGAAATGTCAGTTAACAGGAATGGTGGAGGTCAAGTTGAGGTCTGACAGACCGAGAAAGCTTTCAGAGAGAACCGCTTGTAGGATTGCAAAAAAGGTCAATCAAACCCCGCATTTGACTGCTAAAGACCTTCAGGAAGATTGAGCAGACTCTGGCACAGTGGTGCACTGTTCTGCTGTGATACACCTGCTCTAATATGACCTTCATGGTCACCTTTTCTCCATCCTTACCACAAAATTCAGCATCAGAAGTTTGCAAAGTCTGATGCTTTTTGGAAACAAGTCGTGTGTGCTTTCTGGCTGCAATGAGCAAAGGTGTGTTTGGAGAAAAAAGGGTGCAGAATTTCATGAAAAGAACACCTTCCTGCCAAACACTTGGGTGGATTGATCATGCTTTGGGCTCGTGTTGCAGCCAACAGCACGGGGAACATTTCACTGGTAGAGGGAAGAAGAGAAGAATGCATTCAATTAAATACCAGTAAATTCTGGAAGCAAACGTCACATTGTCTGCAAAAAAAGCTGATGATGAAAAGAGGATAGCTTCTGCAACAGGATAATGATCCTGAACACACTACAAAATCCACAATGGATTAACTCAACAGGTGCAAGCTGGTTTCATCATGACCCTCACTCAAAAGAAACCACAAGTAGAAACCTTTTGCAAGGAAGAATGGCTGAATGACCATTCAGGGTCCCAGACTTCTACTTCTGGCCCTTTGTTTTGAAATTAAAAAAAAGTTATCCTACTTATAATATTAAAGAAATGTGTCATCTTTAAATTAATGATGTTTGGAAATCAGGTAATCTTTTACTCGCTTAGTTATTCACAGAAATAGAAATTTTTTCCAGGCCTTGGCATGCTAGTGTATATGCTAGGCGAGCTCCTTTCTCCACACTGCTCTGGATCTGCCTGTTGCTTTCGCCTTCCTTTTATTCAGTGTCTCCTCCTTCTCTCCTAGGTGTTGTCTGAGAGAGGATATCAACCTCACAGGGGCTTTTCTCTGCGGACCCCTCCCCGCTTCCAAGGCTATTCATTCTCGTTTCTTTGTCAGCTCTCCTCACATTAGGCCCCTGTACGCTGTACACCGGGAGGAGAGTTGTGTACCTCTTACACCCCTGTGTCCGCACACTACCTCATTTTTAACATACATGCTAATTAAATTGATCAAATGAGGAATGCAGATGGATGCTAATCTCACTACAGTTTCGCTGACTGTACAGTGAGAACAAGTCTCTGCCTTTTGAAGTGTCAGTTATTATACATTGTGGAGGCCGCAGGGTATTCTAGCGTGATGATGTTTGTATCAACACCGCGGTGGATTTGTTAACAGCCTTTTGACGTTTCCCTGCTTGGCTTGACTTCCCCCTCAGGTGTTTGTATTGTATAAGAAGAGCTAATGGGTTTAATCTAAAGTCAGCACACCAGATGATTAGGGTTGTTAAATTCCGAAGTTTCTTGTAATGGCATTGACCGAAACAATGTTTGAGCCATTTGTCAAAGCCACTGGGAGGAAAGCTCTGGGTTTTTGTTACAACTTTATACTCCCTCTCTCTTTTTTGCTATCTATCCACCACACTATCATACAATGGGTCTCCCCTCTCTTTTGCCGAATTGTATATGCTTACATTAACTGCACATTTTCTGTGCCGAATTTATATTCAACGTTTTTGGCTATTCGACTGTTCCAAGTTCTCCCACTTCTGTTGACATATTGTATAGACAGCAAATATATAATACATCTTGTGATATAAAGTAATGACTGCAAGAAGAACTCTGACTCAATTATCAGAGACATGATGGAAGTATTGCCAGACTAGCTGGAGAGATAAAAGTATGCTGAATGTGTCAACAAATGTACAATAATGCATGACCACACGGTGAGCACATTGTGGCTGAGTACAGATAAAGTCATGGTTTGGCCATGCTCCCACTCAAAGCCATAATATGGGGGGTCAGCAGTTGACCCTTGTTGCAAATGTGGAGTGGAAAGAGTAACAGCCATTCAACACAGTGCAACAAAAAGAAAATGTATTTACTGTGGTGTTCTTATATTAAGCCAGTGAATAGAAGGGTTTATAAGGAATCAGATGGGGATTTTTTTTTGTCTGCCATAAGCTCTGTGTTGCTGCCACTGCAGGTATCTGTCATAGGTCAAGTCAACCATACTGCCATAAGAGAAAAAAATGAACCACTGAAATAACTGCAGCTATACAAGAGAAAGAAGCAGACCAGGATTCATTCAATTCTCCATGACTCTGTGGAGGTCACTGTCTGCTGGAATCTTGGATGCAGTCTCAGAAGCCTGACCATACCGTTACAAAATGTAATATCTGGAACTTTGAGAACATCCATCTTATTAAGGACACTAGTGGTCCTTAAGTGTACTGCAATCAGCATCCATTATGTCATTTATCGTTAGCTAAAATCAACACCGTTTCTCAGAATACCTAAATTAGCATCATGGATCATGTTAACTGTTGAAGGCATTTGGCAAGTTAGCCAACTAACATATCAAGTCAGATAGTATTTTGCTAGCAATAACAATCGAGAGCAGCCAAGCTCAGGTTAGCCATCTAGGTGTAACTTAGCTAAGTTGAATGAGTCTGGCATTGATTGCTTCGTAGCATTTGCTGATAAAATAATTTGCAAATTACAAGCGAACCAGTTTAACAGTTGATCAGCCTCCGGAGTATGGATGCATTAGCTATCCACTCCAGACAGTATTTCACTACGTTAGCTAGCTAATAATTCATCTGCATTAGCAAGTATGCTATGATTTGATTGATGATGTGACAGAAATTTGCCTTTGTACACTCACAACCATTGGAGTGACAGTAAAGCCAACATGTCTTGTCATCCCCGTTTTCTCTCCACTCTTTCAGAAGTCTGGATCGTGTTTGTAAGATTCTGACTTTTGTAACAGTACCAGCCTAGATATCTATTTACAGTGGTACAAAGGCGGAAAAAGTCAATATTAAGACACAGTAGGAATGTTAATTGCAGTGTCAGATAGACTGTGGAAGGATTTTGTTGAATTAATTTAACTTGAGCTGAAACGATAGTTGATTAATCAAGATTTATTTTTTTTCTTTTCAAACAAAACTAATTAAAAATGCTTTTATAATACTTTTTTTTAATCACATATACGCAACTGAGTGTCTTTGGGTTTTGGTCGAAGAAAACAAGACTTTTTAACATCATGTTTTTGTCCTTTTTATAGACCAAATAATCTGTCAATTTATCAATAATGAAAATTATCACCATTTACTTCCCTAAATTTAATCCAATGAGTATAAACATGGTCTGAAATGCAACAGTAAGACAATCAAGAGAAGAAATAGTCTTAATTAAAACAACTTAAAAAAAAAATCAGATCAGCTGTCACTGTTTTCTGGCCTTTGATTCCTCTAGAAAAGAGATGCAGAAGCGTGTCACTGATCCTTTGGTAAAGATTGGTGAGCAGATGTTTACAAGTGGAAATAATACATCCTACCTGTCATCCATGTGAAGGAGCTGCGAAAAGGATAAAGTCATCTCTCTATCTCTTCCACTGTAATCAATCTGTCTTATAAAGAAGCAAACGCATCGTGTTTCACACTTCTCACTTACCTTTGATCTCGTTTTTAATATATTTTGTAAGGTTACATATTCAGTCTGAACACACACCCAGCTGGGGCCAAGTGAATAATGAAAGAATTTTATAGGTTTCTCGTCATCAGCTGTCAAGAGCTTACATTGCAGGTTTCAGGAAGTGTGAAGTCTGACTCGGAGGCTTGCGCTTTTGAAACCCTGCTGTACCTCCCGCCCGTCTTGTTACAGCATTGCACCAGAAGTCGTAACTGACAGTGGACTCAAAGAAAGCTGCCTGGATGAAAAGGCGTGGCCAGATAAGAGCGCTGGCAAGTTCACTGAGCTGTTGACATTTCTTCACAGCAATTCCCCTGGTTCTAATTGGCTACCGCTGATAAGATTCCCATGTTGTAATTGGCAGCTGCTGATAAGATGCTGTCAGCTGCTGCAGTAGTCAGCAGCATGGTTAGATGACAACAGCTCAGGAGTTGGTGGGCGGACAAGGCTAAATCCAGGGCCTGAACCTTGTTTTCCTGAGATACTTTCCAGTCAAGGGTTGGCATACTGCCTATGACGACCTTGTAGACCAGGAAAATACTGCTTAAAGGCCCTAAAAACATATTCTCTCAACCAGTTTATTTACTATGAATGATGGAGCCTTACATCATCACAGTTTCATTGATTTCACGAGAGATTTGTCAGTGCTGTTTTATCTGTCTCTGTTTTTTTTTTTTTTACTGCTTTCATTGGGGCAGTGCTGCTTTAGAAAGAGGTGAATCAGAGAGTCTGTTGTAAATCTGAAGTGTACTGTATATTTAAACCTGCACTAAGTGATGGGTTTGTTCTGGGATGCAGCAGAGACCAGTTAGCACAGCGCCTTAAATTATCATCTTTTAAGATGATATGGTGAACATTTCAGCAAACAGTTGCAGTTGCAAACAGTTTTTTCTGGCCAACTGGCGAATGTAAGTCCAATCTTGTAGCTCTATTCTTAGTTTCTACCAACCCCTGAGGTAAATATTTGACCTTTTAGCTGCCAAATGCTCCACCACATTCACCAGCTAGTTGTTAATTGTGTCTGTTTGGTGCTGAGCAGCTAAACAATGTGCTGAAACTCACTATACAGCGCCCGTACAGCTGAGGGTAGCTGCAGTTTTAGGTGAGAATTTTCAAAGTTCATTACTACAAGCGACCCCTTTCATCTTTTTCACATTGTCATTTTGTTGCTGTAAAAATATAAATCATAGCTTTGATTTTATTGACAATTCAAACCACTTTTAAATCTGCTTTAATGCATGGAATGAATAGAAATAAAGTGGATAGAATGGACATTGCCATTCATAGCACCACTCTTCTTCCATAATAAACATGGAAAAAGAGAAAATCAAACCACGGTGATGTACTCGTCTAATGCATGTTATGTAGATCTCGCTTGATAATGTAGAGCCATTGAGTGTAAGTAGCACTGAGGGACACTAGATTTGCCAGCTACCCAACATTAGCTTGTGCTGTGTCCATAAATGCAATTCCGCTGTTACTGCCAGCTTCAAGAAAAATCCATTCTGCTTCCAATTAAGATAAGTTGAGTACAGTGTATTGTTAACTGGCATCAGATGCACTGTTTCTAGAACTGAGTCGAAGCAACAGGGCCCGTCCATCAGTCACAGCTAAGTTGGAAAGTAGGAGGTTGTGAACAAGGAAAAATGGTGTTCATGGCCAGTATAAGTCATTATATCCTATGATAGCCCAATTCTTTCATTAACTAGCCACAGCGTCTTCTATCCAGGTCCTGGGGGCACTGGGCTAGTCGTGTCACAAAGATTAATTTTTCTGCTGTATCCCAGTTCTGTACTCAGTAATATACAGCTGACTCTGCTAAATCCAAACCACTTTCTATTGAAATTTCAGGCCAGTTGGTCATGTTTCAGGCCATACTCATAGATTTAGCAGATGTTTTTGCTGGCAGAAGTAGCCTGAAGTCTCTTGGGCTTGAGCTGGAACTGCTGATAAAAGATTTTTGTGCTATTGTGTCCTTAGCCTAGATCTCTGTGTAATTAATACACTCGGAGTCCCTACTTCTCTCCTAACCTAACTTCCTGTCTGTCCTCTTTGAACTCCAGGACATTACTCCTTATTGTCTGTGTCATGCACAAGAGCATACAGGCACATTTTTGATTGATCCGTAGGAAGTAATTATGCTTCTGTTTTTAGTTAATGGAATGTATGAGAAGCTTTGCCTGGCGGACAAACTACTTCATGTGATATTTTGCCACAGTGTAACAGTTCCCAGAGCGTGTCTAATGGGAGGGTGTGTGGGTGTGTGTGTGAGTGTGTGTACTAACTGTGGGTGACGGTATTTGGCTGAGGTCCTCTCCACCCAAGTAATAGGAAGATAAAAGCCAGAGAGTTCACAGCAGATTGTGCGCAGGCTTTCTAGCAGCATGCAGGCACGTTTTAAACCATGTAGTTTTTTTCTATATTTCTGTTTTTAAATTGAGTTGTTTAAAGCTTTAAGGTTCATTCTTGACCTTGGGAAAAGCAGTTTGACAGAGAATTCTGAAGCTTTCAATCACATCTCATTGTTTTCTTCACTGGATGGAGCTGTTTATTTGTCATTCAGATGGTTTGGTTGTTATCACATGAACTGAATAAGTCAGTTACAGGATTCAAGCTGAAATGATTCAACAATCTGTTTGTCAATTGACAACAAATTTGATTAATTTTAAATAACTTTTGAAAGGAAAAGTGCCACAGATGATCTGGTCCCAGCCTATAAAATATGAACAGGTGCTGTTTGTCTTAGCCTTTCTTCATAGTGAGCTGTCTCTGGCCGTGGTGGATGACGTGCAGTCGTGTAGTTTTTTGTGATTTCATAAAGGTTAATGTGCGCTCTCAAGACGAAGAGAATTTGAGTTGCATGTGCAGAACCGTGGAGCCTTTTTTTCTTTAATGTGTCTAAATCTGCTTCTTGAACAAATCCTATTTTAGTGACTTAATGTGATGTAAGAAAGATTGCATGCTTCGCAATTAAAAGATAGAGAAAATGTCTGTACTTTCAGTGTTATTCGCTGGACATTCACTTCATTTTTAGTCTGCATTGTGGAAGAAAGCCGTGTCTGTCATAGACTTATAATTGTTTTACGGTTTGCTTCAGGACTTCTCCAGCTGTTTATTAACCATGACCATCAAAGATGTTTTCTCTCCAGGCATGGCATAATATAACAAGCTATGAGGACTTGCAGCACTGCTATTCCCTTTACCACAACAAAGAATGACAGTCCCACAGCTTTTTTTCTGAGGCCCTGGTCTCTTGTTCTGACAGTTTAAACTTCAAAGGAGAGAGAAAACAGATTTAAAGAAGCTCTCCAGCTTGTTTCTCCTCCTAGAGGGTGTCAAGCTGTCCTTCAGGCATCAATAGACATATTCAATTTGTGTCTCTTGTACTAAACAAGGGCTAGGCTGTGTAGTGACTACTTGTTAAACAGCAAACTCCTATAAGGCTGCAAACTGGACACAGGCTGTCTGGATACTACGGAGTCCTGAAAACACTCAGGAGTTTATACTGTACAGCTCAAGCATTCTGATGCTGCTCAATGTTTTTTTTAACACAATTTTGTGTTTCAATATTCGGTAACACTTTATTTTAAGGTACACCTATTCACCATTAATTAGTTGCTTATTAGCATGCAAACTAGTAACATATTGGCTCTTAATTAGTCATTATTTAGTACCTATTAATGCCTTGTTCTGCATGGCCTTATTATACAACCTGTAAGCCATTAACTAAGAGTCT